>PYHW01009662.1:2749692-2800914 GCA_013186435.1 Turdus rufiventris | reverse complement strand
GGGCAGAGCCTCGCTAAAAAAAAAAAAAAAAAAGTGCGCCCTATAGACGGGTGCGCCTTATCTGATCTATAGTGTTGCAATTTTTGCTGACTCCCGGGGGGTGCGCCTTATAGTCAGGTGCGCCTTATGGTCGTGAAATTACTGTAATCAACACTTACAGTGCCTCACCAGGTCCCTAGAGAATAAGGTAACGTGTAGAAAAGGTTATTTGAAAACAGTTAAACTAAAGTAAGGTTATATTAAAAGAAGAAAAGAAGAAAAATAGTAACATAAACCACAGAACATAAATACAGTAATTTCACAATTATAAGCCGCACCATTTTGACTAAAGTTTTGGTCCGAACCCGAAGTGCGGCTTGTAATCCGGAGCGGCTAATATGTGAAAAAAATTCTGAAATTTGCCAACCGGAAATGCGAGCTGGCAGCAGCCCCAGCGGGGCAGCACTAGGCTGGTGGGAGCGGACGCTGCAGGGGCCGGGCAGAGCGAACGCGGCGGTGGCAGGACCGGCAGTGCCAGGCCAGGGCCAGCCCGCCCAGCGGGGGCAGGGTCCACAGTGCCGGGCCCCGAGGAGCGAACACAGCAGCAGTGGGACCAGCAGCGCTGGGCCAGGACCAGCCTGCCCGACGCCAGCAGCGCAGGCAGGAGCGAGTGAGCCCGGCAGCAGTGGCCAGTTCCAAGTGGCCCCACCGAGCGGCAGCACTGAGCTGGGTCACTCGGTCCCGTTGGCAGCCCAGAGTGGGCCAAGCCCACCCGGCCCTGAGCCCAGCCAGTAAACCCCGCGATTCTGCTACTAATTGGCAACTTTGTGAAAGTTGCACCAGGATCCTCACTGCGAATGAAAGTGTGGCTAATAATCTGGTGCGGCTTATTTATGGACAAAGAATGAAATGCTGCCGACACCCGGACATGCGGCTTATAATTAGGTGCAGCTTGTAATTGTGAAATTACTGTACTTAAAAATAGATGGCAAAATACTTTCTTTTCACAGAACTTTGGGAAGTTACTAAACTTCAGTACTAGGACAATAATACTGGTCAGAACTTTACACAACAGTACAATGTCCTCCACACCAGAAATACTCTTGATAAGGTGACTTTTTATGCACTCTGCAATATTGGCTAACACTTGAATGAAGCTTACTCTGGGGAGTGGCCTCACATTTAGTCATTTTCAAAGCATTTCAAAGTCAGCCATGTGTAAGAAGGGCGTGTACATGTTGGAGTATCTCCCAGCATGCAAAACCATTTTAAACTTGATTCAGTAGTCTGGACTTGAAGTTTATTTAAGATGAGCTGGATCATGTCACTCGCTACCAATTAAGGAACAAGGTTTTCGATATTTACACTTAGCAAGACTTTACATGCAGTTAGGGTAGAACTGTCTTAGCATAACATATTTAGCAAATCTGTTCAGATCAACACCTTATGTTCATTTTTTCAAAATCAGATCTGTGCAGTCACCTTTTACAGGCACTCAAATTAGCTAAAGAATGTCAGTTTGATAAACATATTGCTTACAAGAGAAGGAGTGTTTCATCAGTGTCTCTGATTTGAGGTTTTTTTTTTCTCAAGTAGTTCAGGTTTTATTTACATAGGCTGTGGATTGAATTCCTCATTTTACTATAATTTTGCCTCTGTAGAACTTAAGTACACACACAGTCAATTCACCCTAAGAGCTTTTTTTTTTTTTTAATATAAAAGAGGAACTGTGCCTGCCAAATAAAGTGACCAATCGCAGGCGGCAATAGTGCCAAATAGGACGGTTCTTTTATCAGTTGTTCTCCACTTTGGACAGTCTTATGATGCGGCCTTTAGGTATGTCAGGCACAGAGTGCCAACAGCGCTCTAGGGATCCCTTCCGCCCCCGCTGGACATCTTATCTGCCAGACGAGCACGAAAGGCAAACGGTCGGTTTGGAAAAGGGCCTCTCCTACACAAACCCTTACGCCAATCATACGTGCTGTGGCCTCTCCCGGCAGGATCGGACACAACCCGGGCGGCTCCAGGATCGGAGGCACCGGCAGGAACAAGGTGGGGCGGGGCTGTGAGGGTCCCCCCTCTACAGAGAAAAAGGGTCACTACAAGCCCGCAAATCCCCCTGCGAGCGGGAACGAGGGTGGCTGACAGGACTCAACCAGGAGCAACTATCCCGCCCCGAGAGCGCGGCGCAAGGAGCAGCTCCCTTCCCTTCGGACCCCAACCTTCCCTGCCCTGAGTCCTCGCGGTCTCCAGCAATGGCAAGTCGATGCCTCCCAGCGCTCCCTCCCCAGCTGACGGCCCGGCGGAAACGAGACGGGCCAGGCCGTGCCCTCACCTCGGTGAACGGGTCCATCGCTGTGCCGGTGCCACCGATATACACTCACCAAAGTCGCCCGCAAACAACCAAACCTCCACCCAACGGCTGCCGGGATTTGAATTTCAGCGCCCGCCGCGCGCAGGCACGACGGGAAGGGGGGCGGTGCCCGCACGCAGGCTCTGACTGACCGGGGCGCCGCCCAACCCGGCAGCAGGAAGCTCTGCGCCTGCCCGCCTGCCCGGGGGAACGGAGGAGCCCGGCGGCGCCCGGGCAGGGCGGGCTCGCTCGCTCGCTTTCCCCGCCTTGGAATCACGAGTGGATTCGTGAGTTGCAGCCCCGCGGTCTGCCTGTGACCCTGTCTGCGGCCCTGTCGCCCAGGGCTTCCTTGTGTTGCGTGCCCGGAGTCCATGCAGCCGTGCCTGCGCCCTGTCACAGATTTTTTTTGGAAAAGACCTCTGAGATCATGGAGTCCAGCCTGTGGCTGAACACCACACTGTCAACCAGACCATGGGACTTACTGCCATGTCCAGTCTTTAACACTTCCGGGGATGGTTAGTCCGCCATCTACACGGGCTCATGCCCATGGCTAATCACTCCTTTTGGGAAGAAATTCATCGTCAGGTCCAACCTAAATCTCCCCTGGCACAGCTTAAAGACTATGTCGTTTTGGACTCACCTTCCCACTCCTCCTCGCTGACAGCCCCTCTTCAAATTAAGAGGCTTTTACCTCCTTTACAGGCAAGTAGAGCAACAGTGCCTGGTTGATCACATATCTTGCTGCATCAAGATTAATTTTTCACATGGCATTGACATGGAGATGTCAGCAGAAAACATGATTTTTGTGTGATACAGTAAATGCAGAGGATACTTACCAGTGCAGCTGTGAAACTTGTGGACCCTTTTTGTGATTCTTGTTTCACCTCATGCTCTACAGTCTGTGGGTCTCATGAAACCCCACCCCCCACTTCTACAGCTGTCCCCTGCACCATTCACTGGCACACCCTTCTCAGTGAATGTGGAATTTGCAGAGACCAATTGGTTGCTGAGGTTCACTCCTTGCTATCCATACAGCACCCCAAATGCTCTTCACATACATGTTTTCAGCATAATCATCAATACATCTTAGTTTTTCCACATCTGCCATTCCCATCAGGAGGCTGCTATAAGCTTGCCTGCCCAAATGAATAAACCTTTTCAAATTTCCAGTCTATCCATATATACTGTCACCCCTTTAGACCTTTTTGCTCCTATGCAAATAGTGTTTATTACCTTGCATGAATGCCCTTCTTCACTAGTGCTGTGCTTCTTGCCTCTGCTTGTTTATAGGCAACAGTATTTTCTTCTTTCAGCCTTTATATTTTGCCTTGCTGAACAAACCAACACTCTTCTAATTGTCCCTCATTAAAAAATCTTTCCAGTGTCTTATTTGCAAACAGCACGGCATCAGTGTACAACAGAATCTAAAAATACTTTTCTGAAGAAGTCTTCAAGGTTGGACGCTGACAAACAAACATCTCTGCACTGTTCTCAGATAAACATGGGTCAGAACAGTCTGAGCATCAGAATTTGCTGACAGACCAGGCAGAAAATCAGGACTTATCAGATGGGATTTGTCACTCATTCATAATCTATGAACAAACCTGTTCAGTGGTAAGAAAGGTTTTATTTCTTTCAAGAGAAACTAGGCTTAGCCATCACTGGTAAGCAACAGCAATATTCCTTTAATGGAGCAGTAGAGAATGCAGGAAAACACCAGAAGTCAAAATAGCCAATATAGAGCTCAAAGTCATCGGCAGAAAATAGAGATAATTACAGTAATTTCATGACTATAACGCGCACCCTTTTTACTAAAATTTTGGTCCGAACTCAGAAGTGCGCCTTACAGTCCAGTGCGCCTTATGTAATGTACAAAGTTGCAAAATTTGCCAGAGCCATGGCCGCCCTGGTGCTGCGGGAGTCCCATGCCCAGGCTTCCTGCAGCACCGGGGCCGCCGCGGCACGGGGCTCCCACGGCGCCGGGGTTCCCGTGGCTCAGGGCAGCTGCGGCTCCCACTTCCGGGTTGGCTCACGGTGGCCACACCTCCTGCAGCACGGGGCTCCTGTGGCGCCGGGGGTGCCACGGCATGGAGCTCCCAGAGCGTGGGGGCAGCACAGGCTGCTGCCATCGCGGCACGGCTCGTTCTTATGGCATCGTGGCACAGCTCGGGCTGACAGCATTGCAGCGCAGCTCGAAGCACTGGGGCAGCATGGGCTGGCGGGATCACGGTGTGGCTCACGCTTATGGCGTCACAGGTTGGGCTGACGGCATTGCAGCACGGCTCGGAGCGCTGGGGCAGCATGGACTCTCAGCACCGCAGGGCAGCTTGGGCTGCTGGCATCGTGGCGCAGCTCAGGCTGCCGGCATCGCAGCGGGGCTTGGAGTGCTGGGGCAGCATGGGCTTCTGGCATCACAGCACGGCACTGGCTCCTAGCACCGCGGGGTGGCTCGGGCTGCCGGCACTGCCAAGCGGCATAGGCTCCTGGCACCACGGGGTGGCACGGGCTCCCGGCACTGCTGAGCGGTAGAGGTTCCCAGCACCAGCAGCAGCCCCAAGTGGGGCTGAGCCCGCCTGGCCCTGAGCCGAGCCAGTAAACCCTGCCATCATGCGATCCCGTTACTAATTTGTTACTTTGTTGCGCGCGGCGTGGATCCTCGCTGCAAAAAAATAGTGTGCCTTGTAGTCCGGTATGCCTTATATAATGTACAAAGTTGCAAAATTTGCCGACTCCCAGAGGTGCACCTTATAATCCGATGCGCCTTATAGTCATGAAATTACTGTAATTCCTTTCTTTCTCCTGCCATCCCAAAGGAAGAAAAGTTGTGCACAATTTCAACACTTTAAATAATACGGAGTTACAGCAATCTAAACATGCTTTCTGCTTTACATGAGGGTCTGTGAGATGTGTATGGTGCAGCTCCATCTGTCCTTGTTGCATTTCCAAATGTGGCTCCATCTATTGCTGGCATCTTTCAAATGACACAGCATAGCATGATACTCAGCCTGGAGGCTGACAGAGTGGGGATGACTGCACTGTTAGCATATGTAAGGATGTGTAAATAATACTGACATAAGGATGTATAAATAATACTGACATATGCTAATTATTGTTATTATTAAAAAGAAGAAAATAATTATTCATAATCTGGCCAATAAATTTCTTGTAAAATGTATTTCTATACAGTATACTCTGAAAAATGAAATGGAGATTCCTAGGAGTGTATAACTGCTTAATCAAAGGACAAACGTCCTTCCCTTTTGCTTGCTACAAAGCCAATAATTTCTTCATAATTTTGATCCAGACTCCTCAAGGTCTTGCTAGAAATAAATAGAATACTTAGTTTCTCATCATGTCAAGGAATGTCTGTCTTCCAGGAATCAGTGGGTTGTAAATATATTTTTTCCTTTTATCACTCTAAGGAGCCAGAAAAAGTCAATCCTTCAGGAACTGTGCTATAAAAATGAGGCCTGTTGTCTGCATAGTGGTGGGGTTACAGCTCTTAGCAATGGAATTTTCAGTTGGAGATATGTTTTTCTTAATAAATGACTAAAACTCTTTATACAGCAATTTATGGGATAAAAATCAACTCTTCTTTCACAATATGAAGGCACAAAGGAAAAGAGAGGGAAAGGGAAGAGAGGGAATGTCATGTGAAACCAGCAGAACAATGTGTCAGCAGTGTCTGTTCAACAGCTTTATATTTTATGCCAGACTTTTGCATTCAAAAATTATGAATCACACTCTTCACTGTCTTCTCCCTCTCCTCCCCTCATGTGATGTGATTTAAGATGTCTTCTTGCCAGGCATAAGCTAATGAAAAGAAATTCTTTCCATAATTATAAATAACACAGTATAAAGCACTTGGGGAACAGTTTTTGCTGGCTTGCAGTTTTCATGGGAGTTGAGAACTTAAGCACTGGAGCCAGTCGTTTTTCTTTTAACATAGCGAGAAGAACATTTTTACTTTCCCAAGTTTTCCTTCAAAAAGTTTTAAGCATATTGTCTGTCTTCAGGGGTGTATTTTCATTTCAGAAGGTTATAGATATTTGCATTAGCACTTTAATAAGAGTGGAGCACTTTTTAACTAATAAGGAGAGCACTTGTCAAAGTGATTTTATCTCTAGCTTCCTTACAATACCAATACAGTCAGAAAAGTAAAATATTGACATTGAAAATGCTGATCCCAGTATAGTTCACTGTGTAGCTCTATTATGTAATTGTTAGAGAATATTTCCAAAAACTTTCTTTCTGCTGAGAAATTGAGTTCACAATTCTAATTCCAAATGAAAGATGAGCAAGGTGCTTCCTTGATGCACAGAAAAGTCCTGTCAATTATAGAAAGTTTCTACTTTCCATCTTGTAATTTCCTTTTATTTATCGTTTAATTACTCAAAAGTCGATGCACACCTATCTTGCACTTGCAAGCAGAATCAATATGTAGCATGGTAATTAGAATACAGTAATGTAATATTCCTTGTAGTGTAGATTTCCTTTCAAAAGCTGTTTTTTTACCAGAAAAATCCACTCTTCCACTTATCAGCAGGAGAGTTGTCATGATTCCGAAAGCCATTTCCAACCTAGTAGTAGGATTACGTGGGAATCCACAGAGAGGAGAAGCAAATGTATGGCCTTGCACATGGTGGTGTGCATAATAATTTCTGGGTTATAGTCCCAATTAAAATTAATTCTTCCCCAAAACTTGTGACAAAAGGGGAAGAAGAACTTTGGGGAAGAGACAAGGTGACAGCTCTTGCAGATCTTGAGGACATCTCTTTCCCCTGGCCCATCTTGTTTTTTGCCTCTGCTGGATCCTGGAGGATGTATGGTGCAGATCTGACTCTGTGTCTTGTGTATGTCTAAGTTGAAGTCATGTTGTGAGAAATTCTCCTCTTCACAGGCCCTCCAGCAGGACCCCTGTAATAAGGAATTCCCGCACTACACAAGAACAGTAAGAATGTTATATCCATCCTTTCAGGAATTCTGAAATGAAGAGCAAATTGTGCCTTCAGATCCTCTTGAATATCCTAGTATGCCAGCGACCTGGTCTGGAAAAAGGCAATTTCACCTCCAAACTGTGAATAGAAGGGTAGACACATAGTCTGGCAAAACACTGTAATTTGGATTAATCTGTATTTACTATTATAAACATTACATAATCAAAAACATTTTGGTGGGCAGCTTTTAGGATAGGTTTGGTTCTCTAAGCCAAGCCAAAGGTGATTATACTGCTTTGGTCAGCTCCAATGATAATCGCAGGCTGACATTATCCAGAAAAGAAATGTTTATGTCAGGAACAAGACAGGTTTCATGAGTAACCCAATCTGTGACATGGATTTAAATTAGCAATGCTTAGAGCACAAGTCTCTCTCCTAATAGTTCAAATAGGAAATTTATAACTAGCTCACCCTGACTAAAACAATGCGAGACCTGGGACTTTGTTTTCTGTTACCAAAAGGATTCATTCATTACTTAGCCTTGACAAGTGTAGTTGGGGGAAAATCCTTAAAGTAGATGCTTGCTAGGGGAAAATATTACAGAAGCTCTGTTATAAGGAGCAACCAAAGGAAAAAATCTCAGAGAAATCAAAGCTGGAAGGAAAAGTGAAAATATTATGGCTGGATTTGATGATCTTAGAGGTCTTTTCCCATTCTTAATAATTCTATTATTATGGGGAGAAATAACTAAAACAAGATGAGTGAAAAGTGGCAGACAACAAGGGAGGATAACAAGAAACAGAGGAAAAGGAAGAAGATATATTAAAATTGAGAAGTAGTGAAACAAGGAATGAGACAAAAATAATATTTCATTAACAACAAAAGACATTTGTCAAGCGGACTCAGTTTCAGAAAAAGATCTCTGTGTGGTTGAAATCTGCTTTTTTACAGCGCTGTGGGAGTTAAGAAATACTTACCTTTCATGCACCCTCAAAAGATTTATTGTCTTCAGTCAGTATAATACTGTATTTGTATAATTAAATCACAGAAAGTTTCTCAGGGCTGTTCATTTAGATCTCCTAACGTTCACACAGAAGAATTAGTCTTCCTTCTTTTGTGTCTCAAGATAAAATACCCCATTTTCTTTCTTTGTTCATATGGTACAAATATAACATAAAAATTTCTGACTTAAGAATTCTGAAATTAAGCAAAGGGCATGAGAGTACTTAGGTGCTGCTATGTTAATTTAAACGAGGATATTACTCTCAGTACCTGAGACTTGCTTGCAACTGCAACATAGTGCAGTGTAATCACATAATCACATCAGCAGTTTCACCAGCCAACAAATTGTATTGCATTTTATGTTTTTGAAATCTTTTTCTCAACGATGGAAAAATTAGGACATTCTTACTGAGTAACCTTTCACTAACAAAAAAAGTATTCCATCAGCTCTAGCTTTTTTTTTTAAGACTCAGTAGGCTGTAAGCCTAACATTTTCTGACCTCTTGCCATCCTGTTTTCATATTTTAAATAAATAAATGAAACTACAGGACACACATAAAATAAATTATTTATAAGGAAGGCCAAGAATGTTACCTGCAAAAATAACTTAAAAAGTTTTTAAAACCAAAATAGGTGATTCAAATTAAGTGTAGTCTATATGCTTTGCTAAATAGGGAAAGGATATAATAAGGATAGGAAATGGGTTTTATGTGAGTTCATGGTAGTTTTTTTTACTATGTCAGTTCTTTTGAAAAAAACCCAGCCATAGAGTATCATGAAATCCTTTCTGCAAAAGTAGCGTATTTACACTAGAGGGTGCTACTTGGACAGGACTTAGACTGCTCAGTGTCTTGCTTTGGAAATCCTTTTTTCAACATTTGGAAAAAATGCACATCTGAAATAAGAAACAGGTGTTTCTTATGGGAGAAATTCTACTGAAATTTAAATAAACATTTAAAGCTGAGATTATATTTTCCACACACCTACCCAAGAGGGACACTGGTCCCTTATGTCATCTCAGCTTCAGTACAAACTATATATATAATTACACTGAGGATGTGTTAGAGATGAGTAAATATCCTTAATATTTCAATCTGCTTTTGCTTAACAAACTGGTATGACACAGAAAATAGACTAACTAATGAAGTATAAAAATAATAAGACCATGGCTCTTTGTTAATGAGTAGGACAGAAGCATCTGATGGAGTAAAATCTAAATTCGCAGTCTATAGTACAAACACAGTGTTATTGAATGCCTGGATGTGATATGACAAAGGGTTGCTTCACCTTACAATAAAGCATGAAAGAAGGCAAAGGGAATGGAAATGGCCAAGAGGTAATTTTAAATATTTCTTCCTTCATTCTTCCTGTGGTGCTGAGAATTCTGAGGACTCTCAACATGTCTCCCTACATCTCCAGGGCCTTTGGCTGCCTGGAGCCAGAGCCTACATGAAGATTGTGCAGATCTTGGGCCATGAAGATAGCTGCTGCTCTCTAACAGCTGTTTGCAAGCAGGTTGGTATGGGCAGCTTGTGCTCTTATGTGTCTAATCCAAATTCTCTTGAACTTGGCAGGTCTGTAGCAAGGTAAGACAGTGTTTGCCCTGCACTGTCCCTGTCTCAGAGATGCTGCAGCTCCAACTCTAGGGCTCTATTAACACCATGATGAAGAGGTAGCCCGAGACTCTCCAGAAACAGCCAGGAGGTATAGGCAAATAAAGTCTGAAAATACGTCTGGTTTGGTTTACACTTTTCCCCAACATTGAACACTACTTCCATTGGTTGAATTTGTCACTGATACCACTTGGATGGTAGTATTCCTCATGGAGTAAATAAAATAGCCTTATCTGTTTTATAGCCCCATTTAATCTCACAAACTATGTTGGAATCTGCAAAGCTCCGTAGCAGTGCCAAGCATGTACTTGGAAACTGGAAAAAGAGAGTGAGTTTATACTTAGGGTTCTACCCCTCACTGAGTCAGTGTTTCTCCTTGAAAACTGGGTTTACCAGAAGACCACCTTCTCCAGGCCAGGAAAAGTGTCTTCTGCTCTACAGATCCTGTCCTAAGCTTGAGAATCTGGATGCCCCATGTAATGAAATGCTTTGATGAAGAAGTACATCATCACTCTTTCCATTAGTAGGTAATTGCCCACTAGTGTTAGCTGAAAAGGGTCCCCTGCTCCCAGCACTGGAGCTCCTGCTCAAGGAGAGTGCTGGGCCCAGCATGTACGTGAGAGATGCCTTCAAAACTCCATGTTCTCACACTTATTACTTCACAAGTAGTAAGTTTGTTTCTTGTAAAAAGCTGGTAAGGAGTTGCGTTGTGTTTTTGGATATCCCCTTCTCGTTTTATAAGTCTGTTGTATAGTTCGGACTAGCAAAAAATAGGGGATCAAATAAACAAAGTAGAAGAAATGAACAGCAATAGAGAGAGGAACACTGTGCTTTTTTTTCAGGTTGGTTAAGAAAAAAGTGTACTGCTCACCTGAGAAGCCAAGAAGGATTATGCATTTCTAGGAAAACTTTGCTTTTCAAAGGAAATTATCCCAGCACCACAATAGAGTCAACCAACTTAAAAAGGCACAAAGTAAAAATGTATAATAGATAGTCATTTTTTATGTCCTCTGATTTAACTCCAGCCAGCAGCCAAGCCCCATGCAGCTGGTCATTCACTTCCCCACCAGCAGGATCAGAGAGAGACTGGGAAGTGCAAAAGCTGGAAGAACTTGTGGGTTGAGATAAAGGCAGCTTGATAGAAAAAGCAAAAGCTGCACACACAGGCAAAGCAAAACAAGGGATTAATTCAGTACTTCCCATGGGCAGGCAGGTGTTCAGCCATCTCCAAGAGAGCAGGGCCCCATCACACGTAACAGTGACTTGGAAAGACAAATACCATCCCTCCAAACATCCCCCTCTTCCTCCTTCTTCCCTCCAGACCTCTCTATATTATCAACCATGTGTTCAGCACAAATCCAAAACACAGCCAAATCCAAACAGCCCCACACCAGCCACTGTGAAGAAAATTAACTCTACACCATCCAAAACCAGCACAGGGGAGATTGTCTTGTGCTGCCTGTGCTGCCTGACCTAGTATTTGTGTTACTACAGCAAGGCACTTGAGATTCATCTGCTGGTGTTTGCATTTCGGCAGGCAGCTTGTGCTCTGGTTGCTTGCCAGTCCTGCCTGCCAGTCCTGCCTGCCACTGCCAAAGGCAACATCCTGCTTTTCTCAGAAGGACCCCTGTAGAAACAAGGCATTGCTGCAGAAGTGGACAGATGGTCAGAGGAGGAAGGGTCAAGAGGGGTGAGTTGGTCCATCAGTCCATACTGAAGGAGGTGCATGCTTTACTGTGACTGTATTTTTATAACCCACTTCTCTGCTGATAGGAAAGCAGCCTCTTGTTCATTAGTAAGTATAAGTGCATTTGTGAGTGTACAATAGACATCTTAGATTTCTTTCCTCATATAATAGCAGACAATAGTCAGATGCGCTCATAGGTTCACATTGCAAGGATCTTACATTGCTTTCACTTCTCTGTACTTTGCTGCAAGGTTTGCCTATGCTTTGTTTGCCTTTGTTGCATTGAGTGTAGGGTTTTGAGCCTCCTTAGCATAACGTATGAACAAATTCAATGGATAAATCAATCTGAATACTGGAGCTGCTGTGCATCTTAAAAGTTGTGCATCTTAAAATAGCAGTCCCATTGAATAAGTCTATGAATAAGCAGCTCCCACAAGCATGTGCTGCATTTGCTGTGCACTAGGAGTGTAGGACCCAGCTGGAATCAAAAGGCAATGTCAGACATTACTGAAGGAGCTTCTAGAAAAAATATGTTGGGAAGTACAGTCAACTGAGTAATTTGGCCAGTGAAATTGTTTGGTCAGGATATATCCAGCTTGAGTCATTAAGCAGGGAGGGAAGGCTGACTTTGCCACTCTGAGGGGTCTGAAGCTCTGTCAAATTATGCAGAGTTAGTAAGGACTATTGTTCTCAGCTTTCATAGTTTGTCAGTGATTCTCTATTGTCATAGAGTGGTGCAAAGATGATGTGAACATGAGGGAGTAACCAAATAAAACTAATGTTAAAACAAGTGTGTCCATGCATATATATATATATATATATATATATATATATACACACATGCACACAGATATATATTCATATATATGTATATATACTTATTTGCAATTCAAATGCACATATACGCATATATATTTATATATGCACCTATATATATGTTCATTTATATATGCATATATGTGATGTGTTAGAATTTTGCAGTGTTAGCTTCTGACAGATACAGAGATCAATAAAATGTGTCACTGATTTTCCAGACTGTACACATTGCAGAGCTTATTGATGCTAATATTTCTATAAAAATACGCATCTGCGTGCAAAACATTGTAGTATGCTTGACTAAGTGACTATGACATTATCTCTGAAGGCATGACCAGTTAAATCTGCAGTTATCTGTGGAAGTATTGTTATGTTAAAGCTGAAATACAAGATACGTGTCTCCTTTAATTCTGACTCCTAACGATGGGTATAGATTCATTTGGACTGTGGAGCTATGTCATTTAAGCTGTATTCCACAGTGTGGCTGGCTTATCTAAACATCACAATTTGTCCCTCTGTTCCCTCATCTTTCTACAATGTGATCAGTGCTAGCTGCACTGATAGCCTCCAGGAATTTCTTCATGACAGAGTAGTTTGTCTTTTTCCCGCTGTCTTTCCAGACAGACTTGCAAGCTAAGATGTCTTTAAGGTCAGAACTGCTAGAGATACACTATATATATATACATAATTATATATGTGTGTGTGTGTATAGCATTTTTGTCATGAGATAGTCAGTAATGTTTTTCTCAACTAACCTTTCCATGTTATGTTTTTAATCAACAAATGTGACAAAGCTTTCTTGAAGACGAAGCAGAAAGCAGGGACAGGTGACTTGTTAGCATCCCTCCTCTGTGCCTTCTGCTGCTATTGCTTTTGGCATCTTCTTGCTACAGCCAGGAGCTAGTATGACCTAAAAAACCTCACACTGTCCTGCAAAGGAAAAGGCTAGTGGGGAAAGAGAAAAAAAAACAAAGTGGAGGCAGCAGATTCAGGATTGACTGACTGCCCAAGCACTCAGGGAATAAAGGACTCATGAACACCAGAGAGAAGCAGGCAGGAGATGAGAGAAATTGAGAGAAGGCTCTAGATGGAGCAAGGAGGCAAGGTAGATGTGTAAAATACACAAAAGTAACTGGTTACTGATTTAATTGCTATTGCATCCAAGTACAGTAATTTCACAATTATAAGCCACACCATTTTGACTAAAATTTTGCTCCCACCCTGGAAATGCAGCTTACACTCAGGAGCGGCTAATATATGAAAAAAGTTTGGAAATTTCCAATCCCGGAAGTGCCAGCCAGAGTGCCAAACCGAGCACCTGCCAGTAAAACCTGGGATTGTGCAATTGTTACAAATTGGTTTCTGTGTTGCGCGGCGGGTGGAGGCGGGCTCTGTGCCGGCAGCGTGGGGCAGGGGAGAGGTGGGGGGCTCCGTGCTGCCATCCCCGTGGCTCGGGGGGGAGGCGAGAGGCTCCCACCCCTGCCTGCTGCCGCCCCAGGAGCAGGCAGGCTCTGTCCCCGTCTGCCACCGCAGGGCAGCGTTGGGCCGGGGCGAGTGAGCAGCAGTGGCTGGCCCCGAGCGGCCCTGCCAAGCAGCAGCACCAAGCTGGGCCACCAGGCCCTGTTGGCAGCCCTGAGTGGGCTGAGCCCGCATGGCCCGAGCCAAGCCAGTAAATCCCAAGATCCCATGATTCTGTTACTACTTGGCAACTTTATTGCATGCGGGTCCTCGCTGCGAACAACAGAGCGGCTTATAATCAGGTGCAGCTTAAGTATGGACAAAGAACGAAATATTGCCGACACCCAGAGATGTGGCTTATAATCAGTGCGGCTTATAATCGTGAAATTACTGTATATATAAAATGTCAGCTCTCTAAGGAGAAATAGGGTCTACGCAGCAAAACCACTGGGAATTTATGGTAAAATGGTACATCAACTTTATATTTTAGCAGTTGTCTATCATTTCTTCATCAGCTTTGCTAATTATTTGCAGTGCTTGAACTGATTCACTGTTTTTTGGGGTTTTTTTCCTGTAACTGCCATGTTTCACAAGCAAACTCTAACCCATTAGGGATAGCTTTGTCTCTCTAAATTTAAAAGTGTTTATTCAGTTCCTCCAATTTGAGATTTGGAGACATGCTGCAACTTCTAGATGGTACATTGTTAGCAAAATAGTTTAGAGGGTATTTTAGGTTAAACTTGGACATGTCCACAGAGCATGTATCTTTTCAGATCTTCAAAGAATTTAAGTTAAAAGGGACATCAAATTTGTCACCTAGGTAGAAGTGTGTTTCAGTGCTGACTTCTCATTAGCCAACTGAGAAAAATGACATCTCAGTCTTTTCACAGCTGGTCATAAGGTTTGACTGTGTGTGAGGCAGTAGAAAATAAAATGAAAATATTTGCTTTAAACCCTTATTTTTATTCTTTTAATTATTGCCTGTGAAGATTGACATGAAAGCAGAGCTATCTGAGCAGTGTTTACTCAGTCTTGTGATTACATACTTGGAAATAGGCATATCTATCTAAGAAGCACTTGTGAAACTCACTAAAACTTTTCCAGGTAGGACACAGAAAGGGATTCACTGAAGCAGCAACAAACTGTGATCTGTAGAATCTCCTCCAATGCTACCTGATGATACAAATAGGTCTTACTGGACAGTGCTATAGAGGGAATCCCTGTGTAGAGCACATTGCAGATATGGATTTATTGATGAGAGGGAATGTGGTAGATATTTAAGATACTCAAAGCACCACACTTCCCAGCTCTCCTCCCCCTGGCAGATCACTACACTCACATGATCTATGTAAGCGCTATTGTGCTGGTAAGTCACTTTCAATTAACTTGTTCTCTCCAATACATGTTGACCATTTAAGAAAAGTAAATGCATTATTCACACAGTAGAATGTATTGATGTGTAATCTGACTTCAGTAGTCCCCTTTAGTCTGGATGAAGAGTACAGAATCTTCCTACACTGTGCCTACATTAATGGGTTACACAACCATGATTGCCGACATAAAATAACTTGTTCCTATTTGATGTTCAATTTTTAAATGAACAGATTGTATTTCAAGGAGTAAAAGGTTTCACAAGCGAGGCAGCAGATTGCACAACAAGTAAGGTGACAGGAAGGTGTTAAAGCCTGTCTTCTACTTTAAATTCTATTTGCTACTTATCACTATGTGGTAACCATCAGTTACGGCCCTAAACCGTTGCCCTGATGCAATTCCTCCGTTCTCCTTGTATGAGACATCCCCGGGCATGAGAACCGGCTCCCAGGGTGGCACATACCCTTCTAAGCACCCTTGTCCCATGCAGTCCTTCCTCTGCCTGCCACAAATCCAGCAGATCACACCAACTTTTACCAATTGCAGCGATGATGGTAGCTGATGATTATCAGAGGATTATCAAGGAATCAACGCTGGATTCTACGTGAATTATGCTCGCTAGACTCCTGCAAAGGATGACACTAAAACCTCCATATGCTGCTGACATATGGGACCAGCAGTGCCGGTGGGATACCGCGGTTGCCACGTGGCGTCGGCGGCGTGGTACCCCGGAACACCGACAGGTGCACTACAGATCCTAGGGTGCAGCGCGCCCGCGCCCCGCCCCCGCCAGCGCTCGGGCCTCGCGGAGCCCTTCGGGACTTGTAGTCTGCAGAGGCGGGCAGGCGGACGGGTGGGGGCTCTACCGGTGGGGCTCCCGCCTGCCGGTCCGGAGCCAGCCGCACTACCCGGATCCTCTGACGTAGCGAGGTAGGCACATCCCGCGTCGCCGGGCGCTGGCTCCCTGCCCAGCAGTCGGGAGTCCGCCGTGCATGAGGCAGCCGGCGGAGCAGAGCGGCGGCGCTGCCCGACGGAGCACCATGCTGGAATCCATCTGTGTCACCGGTGAGTAGCGGGAGCGGAAGCGGCGCGGTTCTCGCCGCGCCCGGGGCGGCCAGCAGGCCGCCAGCTCTTCTCTGCCGAGCGAGAAAACATCGCCCGGGCGGCGCCGCGCGTGTCGGTGGGGTGTCACCTGGTCCCTGGGCACGGGGGAAGGGGCTCCACACCTGCCTGGCTCCAGGAGCAGGAGGCGCTCCCGGTGAATGGGTAGTGAGCTTGTCACCTGCGGGCCCTGCCCTGCCCTGGGACTCCGGGCAGTGCGGAGGTGACACACCCTCTGCTGGAGCGAGGGACAGACCATGCAAGGAAGAATGCCAATAAAACTATTGTTGATTATATCTGGTGTCTTACACGTTTTGACTAACGCGTTTGCTGTGTTCTCAGAGAAGTTAACAAATCCTTATAGTATGTGTGTATAAAAACCTGTATTATGACTATATAACGATAATATGGACATATATTAATAACTTGGCGCCCCTTGTTGCGCTGTGTACATGTGGAACACAGGAAAATCTACAATGCAGCTGCTGCTTGAAAATAGATGTTTTCTTTGTTTAAATTTGACATCCTTTAATGTGTCATTACTTCAGCTGCTCAAGCCAGTGTTACTTTTCCATGGGGAAATCTATCTATAAGAAATCTGCTGGAGGTGTCTTAGTGTGCTCTCATTCAATACCCTTGCAATCATAACTAAGATCTCTTACAACTACTCTTTCTCTGCATAATTGATGTGTTGTTCTCTATGTGCATGGATATGACTACAGCGTTACTTCTGACAATGGGAAAAAAATAAAGTTCATGGGATTGATCAAAGCATCCCTGAAGATGTGCAGTAGCCACTGCAATCTTGAAGTATGAGATTTGTGAAAAATAGTTCTCTTCCCTCCATCAAATATTTCTGTCTGCACCAGAGACCTGCTTGGATGAGAGTTTCGTCTTGTGCAGGTCTGCCTATAAATCAATGTTCTGTGATTATATCCTGAGTTTATTACATCAGTGGGAGTTAGTTGCTTGATTTCATTGGAGCCAAGTCTTCACTTTTACTGATTATTACTGTGCCCATGTAATTTAATTTGAAGGGCCTGAATTTGGAGTCAGTTACATAATACTGTATTTCAAAATAGAAGTAAACACGCAGGAAAATGCTTGCAAGTCAGTCCATACCTTTTCTTTTTTTTTTCTTTCCCCTAAAGGTAGAAAGAGTGCATCTCAAATAGCATTGTCATTTTAAAGAAGAAAATCCAATCAGCCCTAAAAATGTGGTTACTTACAAACACTGGCAGCTAATGAATCTGATATAAAAGTTGGCTTATAGCTGAAACGTCCCCTTGGTTTTGAAGCTCAGAATTAAAAGCTGGATGACAGATAACAACTTTACAGGAGAGAAGTAAATAGGTGGATTTTTTTGGGGAAAAAAAGAGTCTTACATTAAATGTAAAAGTTCCCAATATCATAAAGGCTCTAGTTAAT
The DNA here is from genome assembly GCA_013186435.1 of Turdus rufiventris. Classification (NCBI taxonomy): domain Eukaryota; kingdom Metazoa; phylum Chordata; class Aves; order Passeriformes; family Turdidae; genus Turdus; species Turdus rufiventris. The sequence continues at coordinate 2,783,169 of PYHW01009662.1, read as the reverse complement.
AACTAAGATGCTTGTGAAAGTAGAAAGTAACTCAATGTTTTTACAGAAACTCATTGCCTAATTCTGCTGTTAAACCATGTGCAGTCATTATAGACAGAGCTTCCAGTGCATTCTAGTTCAAGTTGCCTGACAGCTTCTGTTCAAAACTAGAATGTTTTGAAATTTTAGAGGTGTTTTCCAGTGGTGAGGAAATAGAATGTAGGATTGTGGTCAGATTCTGTTATGCCACAAATACAAGCCTGTAGTGTTTGAGAGGCAGTGGGACATTACAGGTTCATATGCAACACTTTGTGTTACCTGCTTTTTTTTCAGAATATTTTTTCTATAGCCCTCTGCACACACAAACCATACAGTCTAGAGCCCATAAACTACAGGGTGCTGTGAATCTATTAAAATTGTCTGAATATTGGAGATAAACATTTCTTTGTAATGTACAGTAATTTCACGATTATAAGGCACACCTCCAGGAGTCGGCAAATTTCGCAACTTTGTACATTATATAAGGCGCACCGGACTATAAGGTGCACCTTTTTTTTTGCAGCGAGAAGCCGTGGCCCGCGCAACAAAGTAATGAAGTAGTAACGGAATCCTGCGATCGTGGCGTTTACTGGCATGTGCTCAATTTGGAAACATTTTCACAGATCGGCGTAGCCTTTAAACACAGCCCCAAGCGCCCTTCCCGTGCTGCGGGCCCTGGCACTCCCACCCGCCCCCTGTGTCATCTGGTATGGCTCAGCGCAGCCATGGGGCCGCCTCCCCCTTGTGGCTCAGCACTGCTGCCGTGCCGTTCCCCCTCACGGCTCAGTGCTGCCACCATGCTGTTCTCTCTCGCGGCTCGGCGCTGCCATGCCGTGCCGTTCCCCCTCGCGGCTCTGCTGTGCCGCCATGCTGTTCCCACTCGCAGCTCCATGGTGCTGCCATGCCGCCTGTCCCCCGCGGCTCGGTGCTGTCACCGTGCCGTTCCCCCTCATGGCTCCGCGGTGCCACCGTGCCACCTGTCCCTCACGGTTCCGTGGTGCTGCCAAGCTGTTCCCCCTCGCAGCTCCGAGGTGCCGCCGTGCTGTTCCCTCGTGCAACTTGGCGCTGCTGCCGTGCCGCCTGTCCCTTGCAGCTCGGCGCTGCTATCATGCTGTTCCCCCTTGTGGCTCGGCACTGCTGCCATGCTGCCGCTATGCTGCCTGTCCCTCGCGGCTTGGCACTGCCGCAGTGTCCCGCGGCACAGGGCTTCTGTGGCTCGGGAGGGAGCTGCAGCTCGGGGCGGCTGCAGCTCACACTTCTGGGTTGGCAAATTTCTGAACTTTGTCCATATATAAGGCACATCTGGATTATAAGGCACACTTCCAGGTTTGGACCAAAATTTTAGTCAAAAGGATGCGCCTTATAGTCGTGAAATTACTGTAATTGTACCTTTGCACAATATGTCTAAGGAAAAATCTTACTTGTAACATCTGTGTAGTTCTTTCTCATCTCACAGTTTCAAACTTGAATATTGCTTGTAGACAGATCACATACATTATTTGCATTCTTAAGAATTTGAAAATTCAAGTCAGCCTTGCAATAATTTCTGATTTTGAGCAAAAAGAAACTGAGCCATATTCTAACATGGTAATGGTAATCTGAAAAGCAAAAGTAGTGGCTCAGACCATTACATGCCTAAGATAGGAGAAAGTGCTCCACAAACATGTTTGCTAAGCACCTTACTCACACTTACAGTTTGGACAGTATTTGTTCATTGTTCATATATAACCTGAGTGATAGCTGCTTGAAAACTGTAGGAGTTCTCTGCTATTTTAGAGCAAGGCTAGCCAGACAGAGATATCCGTGCCCACAAATACCTCTCATTAACCTCATTCCACCTATGTAACTGGTATTTAAGAAGCTGCTTGGAAGCTGCCCTGTAGCCTAGAGGAAGGTATTATTTATACAACACTCTCCAAAGGCTGGAAAAACACTTACACTGGGGTTTTACCATGCATTTAATTGACTTATTCGCTCAATCCATCAGTTTCCAAAGGACAGAGACCAATAACATAACCTGATTCCTGAATATAGCATAAAATCTAACATTTTTTCTAACAAATAACCTATAACAATATTAGGCAGTATCTGCAGTGGTGCAGGGTTCAAGGCTAGTGACTGGGATTCAATTTATACATGGAAAGTGTTTCATTAGTGCAGAATTGTCATTAAATTTGTGGTTCCTACCTATTCTCCTTTAGTACTCATGGACTCCATTCCTTTTACGGTACTGCTGTGACACTGAAGTAGCTAGCTACCTGTATATAAATGGAAATTAGAGATAAAACTCCTCTGTTTACAAAATCAAACCTGTGATATTTTGAATTGTTCTGTGACACGTAGTACACTTGTATCTGCAGGATGGAGTAAGTTCAGTACTGCTAGTTCCAGCCGATGTCTTGACAATGATGGGATTTTGGCTAGGGCACAACCTGCTGTCTTGTAAGATTCTTCTGACTCACAGCGGTAGCTGCATTTGGCTGGTTGGCTGGCTGCTCTGCTAGCCCAGCTTATGGGACAGCAGATGCCAAACACCATGGCACTAAAGAGGGGTAGAGCTCTACTCTAGTCCAACACAGACCAAGTTGCTATTAACAGGAGGATGTTCTGTTCTTTCGTACCCTAATTATGACTAAATGGGGATAAGCAGCTCTTCTGTCCCCTCCTTGCTTATGTCTACATCACCTTGCGCTCCAAATTTGGCAGATTGTTTCATGTAATAATTCACCTGTGTCTCTAGGACCATGTTTTTATTGATGCGTTGTTGCAGAAAGGAACAAGATATAAATAAATGGAAGTAAACATGATGGAGAATCTTTTAGGGACAGACTATATTAGTTTTTTATTAGATCATATTAGTTTGTGGGTTTTGGTGGTTTCTTTTTAATTGCTGAAGGTCTTGTGGTTCTGTGACTGTTGAGTGTTTGGAAGTAAGAACGATGAAAAGAATCTTAGTACATAAACTATGTGAGGGAGGTCCTCAAAGGTAATTGGAGCCCTGGGGATATGTTTTTTGACAGTTTTCTACTGCAAAACCAGAAATAAGTCAGGAAATTCAGATTTGTACTTCTCAGAACACATGTAGTACATGTGGATGAGATGCAAAAGGTAAAACCTATGGGATCTGTAGTGTGGTATCTGTATCCAGGTATGCAGGGTAGTGTTACACCATGGCATGGTGGTTTTCAATCTGGAGAAGTCATCTCCAGTCATCTGTCCAATGATATCCAGAATTTAAAAACTGGAAACCACTGCTAAGCAATCGATGCAATTGCAGTAATTTCACTCGTATAAGGCACACCTTTTTGACTAAAATTTTGGTCCGAACCCGGAAGTGTGCCTTATACTCCGGAGCACCTTATATATGGACAAAGTTTGGAAATTTGCCAAGCCGGAAGTGCAAGCTGCGAGCTGAACTGTGCAGGGCTGCTGGGCTCGGCGGGAGGTTGAGGTGCAGCCCACGCAGGGCCGTGGGGCTCCATGGGGGCTCGGCACGTGTCCTGGTTTGGAGGACAGGTGTCTGCTAAGAAAGGCAGGAGCCTCTCTTTGAAATGGAGAATATAAACCCCCTCCCTCCAAATTATTATAATTTTGAAATTAAGCGGCTCTCAGGCAAAGATATGGGAATCAGGAATAACAGTTCCTTACTAGGAAAATTAAGATAGAAATACAGTACTACAAAGAAACAAACCCCAAACACTGACAAAGTGTCTTGGGTTACAATACAAGATGTGATCAAAGTATCCATTCTATCACCATTTGTTGTGACCAGGTGGGGCAGTCATCCTTATCTCCATGGGAGATACTCTGCTAATGGGGCCATCCATTGAAACCAGTAGGGCATTGTTCTTTATCTTTGCACCCCCCATCCTTCCTCCAGGGAGTTATCTTCTGCTAATGGCCTATTGAGTCTCACTGTGTGACTGATAAAATTACTTTATCCCATTGGAAGTTGCTCCAGCCAGGGGGGAGAGCCAAGCTTTTCTTACCTAGATAAAAACTGAAATTCTAGGACGCCGAATAGCCCTTTCTCTACTGGACTCTAGAAAAAACAAGATTTCTCTACATCACTACTAGACCTCTGGAAGGAAACTGCACCTTCTACAAGACCACTGCTTCAACTAAACCACATCTGTCACTGCAAGAAGACTGCAGCTACTATTTAATCAAACTGCTACCAACACCCTGCCTGACAGGGTGTCAGGTTGTAATCTGACTTTGTCAGGGTTTGGAGTTTGTTTCTTTGTAGTACTGTATTTCTATTTTAGTGTCCCCTAAATGTCCCTGTTATTCCTAATTCTCATATCTTTACCTGAGAGCCCCTTGATTTCAAAATTCTAATAATTTGGAGAGAGGGGGTTTACATTCTCCATTTCAAAGAGAGGTTCCTGCCAGACACCTGTCCTCCAAACTAAGACACAAAGTCAGAGCACAACCTGACACCCCGTCAGGGTGACACCCGTCAGTCAGGGTGCTGGTAGCAGTCCCATTAAATGGTGGCTACAGCCCTCCTGCAGTGACAGATGTGGCTCAGTTGAAGCAGTGGTCTTGCAAAAGGGTGCAGCCTCCCTCCGAGGGTCCAGCGATGATATGGAAAAAAAGTCTGGTTTTCCTCTGGAGTCCAGGGAAAAGAGGGCGACTTGGTGTCCCAGAATTTCAGTTTTTGTCTTGGTAGAAAAGGCTGGGCTCTCTACCCTGCCTGGAGCAACTTCCAATGGGATAAAGTAATCTTATCAGTTACACAGTGGGACTCAGTGGACCATTAGCAGAAGATAACTCCCTGGAGGAGGGATGGGGTGCAGAGATAAAGAACAATGCCCTACTGGTTTCAATGGATGGCCCATTAGCTGAGTATCTCCCATGGAGATAAGGATGACTGCCCCACCTGGTCACAACAAATGGTGATAGAATATATACTTTGATCACACCTGATTGTAATCCAAGAGGGCACAGCTGGCGCTTACCATGGAAGAAAACTGATATTGAAAAGTTGTAATCTAATACTTCTATCTCTCTTCTTTCCAGTGGAGAAAACACCCAGGCTGTAGATCACCCATTATATGTTCATGTGAATAGGACCTCTGGTCTTTTCGTTTTTTTAGGACAGGATGTTAGGGAGAATTGAGGAACACAGGTTGATATTGAAGTGACAAAGATTCAACACCATGAAGTACATTATTATGGTGCTTATGTTGGGAGCAAATCCGAATTTTACTGTGAAAATAAAGCTGAAATTAAGCCACTGTTGATTTTTTTTTGCCTTGCAGGCATTTAATGATCTCTTGCTGCTGTTTCATTTAGAGTATAATTACTGTATGTGAAATAATTACAGCTTAACCATGTATATCTGTGGAATGAAGCTCAAATCCCTTTTGCAGGCTTTAATCATCCTTCAGCCATGTCTCCTCTTCTGTAAACCCTTTTATTTTAGGTACAGAAGTCAGTAACATTTCTCTGTGGCACAATTTATTTGTACCTGTAGTTTCAGCTCATCAAATGCTCTAGGAGGAACGAGTTGTCAAGAGAATGGGATGGTTAGAACCAGGGAAGCAAGGTCACTTCTCTCTAACAAGCCAGCACAAATGTTAAATTCAGTTTTAATCCTCAATGACTTTTCCATGCAGCTGCTCTGCACCAAGGACCAGTCTGCCCCAAAGGCAATGCCAGGAGTGAAAGCAATGGAGGAGGCTTCACTCATTAAAGAGACTTTATTTGCTTCTTGCACTTAGTTTGGTTTATAATGTTTCTTCTCAAGTGTTTTAAGTCAGTTGGTACTGTAGAACACCGTTGATTACATGAAATAGTCAGTGTTGTCTTACGGGTTTTCGGGAGTGTAACTAGGTGATCTCTTCCGCCTTTTTAAATATAGCTTATTGTCTATATTAACCTGAAACTGAATTCTTTTAAACGTATATTACTATCCATACGCTGCGGTAAATTGTTCACAGTCGCTGGCTCTTCCCAATGTCCTCACCATTTTCTGAGAGTACAGTAATTTCACGAATACAAGGCACACCCTTTTGACTAAAATTTTGGTCTGAACCCAGAAGTGCGCCTTATAATCCGGATGCGCCTTATATATGGACAAAGTCCAGAAATTTGCCAACCCGGAAGTGCGAGCTGTGAGCCGAGCCGGGATCCATGGGAGCAGCAGCTGCATGGGGGGAGCTGGGGACCGCGGAGCCACAGCTGCTGGGCGGGGGAAGCTGGGACCCGCCGTGGCTACCGGGCGGGGGGACACCGGGACATGGCGCAGCTGCGCGGTGGGAGCCAGGAGCTGCGAGCCGTGACAGCCGGCACCAGGGACGGGCGGGAGTGTCAGGGCCCGCAGCATGAGGAGGGCTCCTGGAGCTGCGTTTAAAGGCTACACCAATCTGTGAAAAATGTTTGCAAATTGAGCACCTGCCAGTAATTCGTTACTTTGTTGCGCACGGCGCAGCTCCTCACTGCAAAAAAAAAAAAAGTGTGCCTTATAGCCCAGTGCGCCTTATATAATGTACAAAGTTGCGAAATTTGTCGACTCCCGGAGGTGTGCCTTATAATCAAGGTGCACCTTATAGTCCTGAAATTGCTGTAAATTCCGTGAATCAGATTTTGCGGATAAGATCATACCAGACTACTTGTACAGAAGCACAGATCCCTGTGGTAAACACTGTAAACACTCCTCACATGCTCCTATAGAGTTTCCTATTTTTTAAGTTTTTCTTTATTCTTACAGAAAGCCTTCCTTGCCTGACGAAGATCAATCAGCTCAAAACTATACATTTGTTAATGTAGCAGTAAATGTTTGTGAAGTCCTGCAGAGTCTTTTTTTAAACCACTAAGTTCTTGGCTGCCAGCAGTGTAGTTGTGCATGGGGATGCAAGCATAAAATAGTTGCTTATCTGAATATTACAAGTCCCAGTCTAATGGTTCAGAAGTGATATACACACTCAGTTCCCTATGCCTAGAAGTCAAGATAAATGTGATGTGACTGCATTTAAGACATTTTGTGTTTCCTTTATGTTGCAGTTTTGAATCCTTAAGGTTAGTATCACTATGTGAAATCAAGTGTGTCCTCATTATTTTCTTTCCCACCCCTTCCCCCAAATGCAGAAAAACTTCACTGGCCTAAGACAGAGCTTTCTAGGAAATCAGTCCTGAGTCTGGAAGAACATAAGTGGAACATTAATAATGAAAACAGCCTTCAGCATCCACCTTCTGGGATCCTTAAGGACATTTTCACAACAGGAACCAGTAGCTACAACGTCCTTCTGCAGAGCAAACAGGAGAAAAAACACCACACTCAAAAGCAATCATCCGCCCATCACAAGAAACACAGGAAAACCACCAAGTGCTCCTCCAGCTTGCGGGGCAGCGAGCACCGCCATGTGAAGGTGCCGCTGCCCTTGCTGGGCAGGTGGTACTGCGGCCCCAGGCAGCCACCTCTCCTCAGTGCCGACCCCACGGCCACTGGTGTCAGGTTCGCCAGCAGCACCTCGGCTGCGGGGAGTGCCGTCGCAATGCCACCGCGGCCCAGAAGCAGAACTAAAAAGCATTCTAGTCTCACAAAGCCAAAGCAGTCTCAATCCTCAAAAAGCCATGGGAAGGATGGTGATGCCCCTGGACAAAAGCTCTGTTTACTGACTGCAATCAAACCGTCCAATGTGGAGAAAGAGAAGCTTAAATTTTTCAACTCCGATTTCACCTACAATCCTCAATTTGAATATGAAAATCCTGCTCTGCCAAATGTGTTAGCTAAGCACAGCCATGCATCTGACAGATTTCTTAAGCAGGTATAGTTGCTTTTATTCCCCTCCATTTCCAGTGATTATTTCTTCATACACCTACGTGGCATTTGGCTTTGTTTGTAGCAAGTAATTTCTCCTTGTTCTCTCCTGCTGTTTGAAAAATGCATCAAAGATGAGAATAGTAGCAGCACTAGTAGAACTGAAATAAAATCCTTTTTATTAAAAAAAACTAAAACCTTTCTAAAATTTACAGGATTTTAAAGGATAAAGGCACAGTTTCTTCTAGATGTGTTTACATGAAGCATGATTTAAAGCAAAAAAGTTTTTTAGGCAATGAAGCAGGGTCTAGTACAGGAAAGATACAGTACCTAAATAGGCAGAGAAATAAGGCAGCATAGAAATCCTGCCAATCCTCTTGGTGTGACACAGGGATTGGGAGAGGATAGCAATTATTTGAGATCATCGTTGTATAAGCACATGTTGGTGGTCCTTGTTTTAATAGACTTTGAAAGGGTATTTGAATATCCATTAGACTCAATCAAGCTGCAGCCAAATTCCATTCCAGAGAGAGGTAAATTTTAAAAAGACTATTTTGATTTTTCATAACATGCAACCACACTGATAACATAGCTACTGACATTGCCGTTCTCTGTAACTGCTTTGCCTTCCTACCTGAGTTATGAAAATCCTAAACAACAAAAGCCTTGCTTTCAACTTTGACCTAAGTGACAAAACCCAGTGCTTATCCGTTCAGTAGCAGAAGTAGTATTCTTCCCAATTTTGCTATTTTTAAATGGTTTAGGAGATTTTTTATTTTAAAATTGTTTAGATCTTATTTAAGTCTGACAAGCTTTTCTAAACAGAGACTCTTATGTTTTCAAGTTTCCTTTAACTTGAGAAGACATTTTGCCATTCCGTGAGTTTCACTTCTTTGTGATATAAATATTTCACTTTTAACTAAAATTCTTGGTGGAAAAAATACATGAATTAAAAGGACTAGGGATTGTAAGAACTGATCCCTTGTAAACAGACAGATTTTTTTTCTTTTTCTAAACCCAAGAATGCACAAAACTGATATTGCCCATTACATCATTGTATTGATAGTCTCCATTTTCACATTGAAAATTTCTGGTGCAAACCTGTCTTTGGTTTACACTTCTATTAACAAAAAACCCTAAGCCTAAATACTGAAAATTTTAACAATGAATGATTCCTCAGTATTATTCTGATTTGTAACTCAATCTCTTTCCCTGTCCATAAAAAGTATGGGAAAATAAAGGTTCTGTAACAGCATTATAAAAGGAAGTAAAGGATTTAATTTTCAAGGAAGTATGGTATTTCTGACAATTAACAAGGAAGATGTAAATTGTTTCAGAAATCTTGGTTTGAGTCACTAGAAAAGCTTGTATTCAAAGTTCAGCACCTAAAAATACCAAACAAAAATACCTTGCATTTAAAAATGCCCAAACCAGCAGCTTTAACGCACCCCCAAGCCCAGCAGGTGTCACTCTCTGTCTTTTATCTACAACTAGCTTTAGAAATTTTCATCCCCATGCAAATTGGAATTTAATTTCATGCAAATTTACTATCCAGAAAAAGCAGCATCAATCAAAATTTTAATCAGCAAGTAGTCTAGGAGCACTTGCTTTTCCTCACTGCTGTTTCTTTTTCCAGGCAGATTTTACTTATCAGAAGAAACATGTAGGTATCTCACAGGAAGTTAAGTTCAGAAAGGATGACTTCAGTTGCAAAAAAATGTACTCACAGTATCAAGAGCTGGTCTGCAGTAAAAAAACAACTGTATGTAGCCATCCTTTCTGCTACAAGAAGGCTCAATTCAGTTTTGGGGGGATTTTTTGAGGTGTATTTGGCTGTTCATTACTCCACTTATTTTAGAAGGCCTTGGTAACTGTGAACAATTATTGCTATTTTTATCTACAAATGGTGCTCATGGTAAGTTACTCTTGCTTGCTCTTTTGTGAGTAAAAAGCTATCAACCCAGCTCTTACTGACTGAACCTACCGTTTTTATAGGGGCTTTTAGGATGCTTAAGTGAAATGAGCTCAAAACTGGACATTTCAGAATTTTAGAGAATTTTTCAGTTATGTCAAAAATCTTTTTACCCACAACTGCATAGCCTGCTAGGACATTAAAACAGATTGTGTTTTCTTATTGCACATCCTGCATTTGTGCATGTCTATGAAATTGGTTAATATAGCATTACTGAAATATATCTGGAAGACAAATAATACTCTGCCCCATTTATTTATTTTTTTACAGGCAAAGAGCACTGAAGATTTGCAAACCATTAACCCAGCAGTGCTGCAATGGGGAACACACAGGCTTATGACCACCCATTTTACCCCATGCCTCTACTTAAATCAAAGCTTTTAAATCTTGGGCACAGCCCACCACTTTTACTGATTGACTTTTCACAGACATAGAGAAAACATTTTTAAATTATTAATGCATTTGAAAAATACTAATTTTAGTGTCTTTCTTCTCATACTGTGTTCTGTTTGTTTCTCCCTACTTTATGCTATTTTCTTCATAATAAGGTTTTTTTCATGAGTCACACAATATGATGCCTTTAGGGAAGTAAACTGGAGAATAGAAAATACCATGTATATTTGCACTCCTCATTGATTAACATATCTGATATAACAGAATTTATTTCTCTTACAAGTGTATTTCAGGGTCACTGCAGCAGCTCTGTGCTCTAAAAGTTTTCTGGCTCAAACTACTTATCCCTCATTGTGAAGTTTCTTAGCACTCAAAGCACTTGTTATTTTTGTTCAGATGCTAGAGGTGGCAATATTTGCTTAGAAATGATTGTTCCCAGTGTTTGCAGAGCAGGTGAACTCAGCAATTGCATTTGCTGAACCAAAATCAGCAAGTTCCAATTTTAGGTAACCTGTTTCTTTGAATTGTACAAGGCAGTAAGAATTCTATTTCTATATACATTAAAAAACCAGCAAAAAACTCCAAACCATTTAGTTGAATGAGTGATCCCCCCTGGAAAGAGTTATATGTCCTCTTCCCTTGTACTCATAAAAGTATAGCAGTTTTGAGTTCATAAATACACCAATTATACCACATTTCATGTGTTTGTATGACACCTTTTAGGGCAATAATACAGGTAGCTTATAATTAGCAAATCTATCAGATGTTGGGAAAAAATTTAGGTGGAGCTGGAAGGCTAAACAACATGGCATTCAAACACTGAGTAATCCTTTGCTATGTGCAAGTGATATCACAGCTTAGGCAGGTGGAAGATTCAAGAACATGATACTGTAAAAAGCACTTAATTGCAAAACACTTAATTCTCCAGTAGCAACAAACTTCTTTGTTAACTAAGATTTTAGATAAGGTGGGCTAATACATAACACAAAATATATCAGGTCATCAAAGTGGCACAGGTTCTCAGGGTCTGAAACAAATGTCTCTCTTCCCCAGAAGAGACTAAGTATCACCTCCGGTGATACTACAGTAGGAGGATAGCTTTACTTCAGAACAGTCTCATACGAAAACCCAGTGAGTATTAACTTCAAATGATTTACAAAGTAATTCAAATGTTTTAAATTAAAAATATTTCTTCCAGTTCTAAATTACTTAAATGTGACCTTCATACCACTAAGAACAAGCATGCAAAGGAAAAGCCCCTATAAACTGAATAAAACCCAAAATACTACAACCTGAGTGGACTAGCCTCAAAAGCTACAATTACCTTCAGTCCCTCCATTCCTCTTGACCCAAACAGCCACCATTTTATGGCTGTGGATTAGACTAACAAGCTTAGCCTGGTACTAAGTGTTACATAATGATTCACCTTGGAAGCTTTTTCTCTCCCAGTAGATAAGTTATGCAGGAAAAAGAGAAATTATGTGTGTCTACCTTGTCTGTCTTACAAATATCGGTAGATACTGCAAACCCTTTGCAGCAGAGCTGCTTCTGAATGTAAGATGAGCCAACTCAAATGGAGGGCTGACTCTTATATCACTGAGCCCTTTCTCTGACTTGCTTGCCTCACACTGCTCATAAGAAGTCTTATCAGTCCATATTTCTGCAATAACTCTCAACCACTGAGCTCTGTTGCTGAGCATGGGTGACTTGGGATTCAGAGACCTACTTGGCTGTATATAATTTGTTTTAAAAAGCCAACAGCACCGTAACTTAAACCACTCAATTAAACAGCCTTACCTTTCTCTTGTTAATGCTTCTGTATCATTGCTTTCTTGAGCATTAGCAGAGTTTGCTATACAAGGGAGCTTGTCTTGGGATTGCTGCTACTTTTGGCACTCATTGGTAGTGATCAGAGGGATAAGCAGACATTTTAGGTAAAACTGAAAAGATCAGGAATTACTCCTAACCAGTAACCTGGTACAGCCGCACAGTTCTTTTTTCTTCCATTTTTTCAATGTTGCTGAAGAGTTTGTAGTTTGGCCTGAGGAACTGCAGCAGTACCAGTGTTCTGCTGGCCCAGAGGCTGGAAAATAAGCTCACAGTTGGATGCTGCAGTAGGCAGCAGCTGGCCTGCTGGTCTGGATTTTTCCCTTTCCCAGTAAGCTCTTGCAACACCTGACTGAGTCATCTCACCTTGGAGGCAGGTGCAGAATCCCAAATTAAGGGCTTGGTGTTGTAGTCAGTGCCTGGAAACCAAACACTTCCCAAACCTTTTCTCCTCAGGAGCCACCACGAGTGGGAGTGGTTGTGGCAACAAGTGTCCAGACCAGGAGCATCACTGGGGTGGGATTCATCTCAGTGTCAGGCCATCTGCCACTCCCCCAAGATTTGTGTGCAATGTGTCTGTGTGATGGCTCTCCATGTTGTTTTGGGCTTCCAGAGCCACACCTGCACACTTGGAAAGAAGTTTCAGGACTTTTTTCTTGTTCACTTGAAACAGAATCAAGAGAGAAGGTGATAGGGGTGACCACCCTTCCTAGTGCTTTCTGAATATCTGTTCTGCAATAAGGAGGCTTAAGCTTAATGACTTTCTCAGTATGCAGGAGTTCAAACTTGTAACACCTATCTGAATGTGAATGGAATGCCAGGATGTGGGTTACCTAGCATGGCACATAAAGAAGTTTGCCCTTGAACTCTATCAGGTTGAGGTAGAAGAGGTTGGACTGGGTCTGTGTGTCTGCAGGAGGCCCTGTGTCTGAAAACCTGCTATTTGTATTGTGCTGTTGATTCAAGTGTCTCACAGCATTTAGGAAAGTCTTTAACAGCCCAGGAAGGTGCCTGCAGACAGGAAGAACTAAAACTTGGGTCTCTTGACTCCCAAAATCATGCTGCCTCCTGTAGCATGGAGGTCTCAGCTCCAGTAGTTTGCTGTTACCGACAGCCAAGCAGGAGGTTTGATATGTTTTATGCTTGTTTTCTCACTGTTTGTTGTGATGAGGTGGTTTTAGAAAATGCCTGCACTCCAGCTAAGGTCAGAGAGTCCTCTGGGATTTCATTTCAAATGAATTGAGGAATCCTAGAATTTATGTGGGTACTTAGTGTTTAGTCTTACCGATTTAATTGAAATTTAATATTAGCAAGTTGTGAAGACAAATTTATGCTAGAAGATTGAGTGCTAGAAGGTTGATTGAGACATGACTTCTTCCAGAGTGAACGAATAAAGTTACAGTAATTTCACGACCGTAAGGCGCACCGGATTATAAGGCGTACCTCTGGGAGTCAGCAAATTTGGCAACTTCGTACATTATATAAGGCACACCAGACTATAAGGCACACTTTTTTTTTTTTTTTTTTGTGGCGAGGAGCTGTGCCGCATGCAACAAAGTAACAAATTAGTAACAGGGGATGTCCATGGTCCAGGGCGGCTCAGGGCTGCCATGGTGCATCCGCAGCTCGCACTTCCAAGTTGGCTCGGGGTAGCCACTGGCTCCCTCCCTCCCTGCACAGCGGCCGGGGCTGCCCGCCTCCCTCCTCCCTCCTGCCGGGCGGGCCACTCCTGGCAGGCTGCTCCTGCTGGGCCGTGACCGCCGGCTCCCTGCCTCCCCGCCCTGCTTCTACTGGGCCTGGTCCGGTGGCTCCCTGCCTCCCGCCCTGCTCCAGCCAGGCCAGGACCAACGGCTCCCTGTCTCCCCTCCCCACTCCTGCTGGGCTGGGGCTACCAGCTCCCTGCCCACCCTGCGCAGCTTGGCGCTCCTGCGGCGCTGCTCCCGCTCGCAGCTCCCACTTGGGTGTTGGAAATTTTCACAACTTTGTACATTATATAAGGTGCACCGGACTATAAGGTGCACTTCCAGGTTCAGGCCAAAATTTTAGTCAAAATGGTGCGCCTTATGGTCATGAAATTACTGTAGTTAATTGTTCATAGAAACCCTGTATACCAAACAACTAGTAGGTGACACAAATATCTTAAGGATTTGGCACCTGGCAAAGGAGACTGAAGAGCTCTTATCATGAATTGTTCAGGCATGCTGGCTGAGAATAAATTTCCTGGGAAAAGGGTGGGTGGCTTCTTTAACCAAGGATTTTGCGTAAGACAGGCAAATGCCTCAGCATGAGCAGACACTGAAAAAAATTATAAAACAGACAATGTTTTTAGAAGGCAAAATTCATAGGTAATTTTAAAAAAAAGGAAAAATAGTTTGGAAAAATATACAAGACAAAGAAATACGTAGTTCAGATCATAGTTATGGGCATCGTGCTAAGCTTTGCGCCTACAAGGGACTTCTAGCAGTAATTTATAGGAGAATTGTTGATACCACTATTTATCTCATGAAATAGGCTTTCATTTTGGGGAATTATAAAGAAGTACTGTGATTTAAATGAAAATTTTAAATGAAAGTTCTGTAAATAAAAGTTCCTGCTCTCTCTCCTGCTCTCTCACACTTACACCCATGCTACAAGGGATTTCACTGTGAGGAGACATTTTCATTGTAAGGAGACTTTTGGTAGAAGTACTGTTGTTAAAATTAGAGTTACACATCTGCTTAATCATGGTTCAGTGTTCCTAAATTAGAAAATGTCAGGAAATGAAGCAAGATGATTGTAATAGTTGATCTTTATAAAAGTCTTTGGAAAAACATAAAAAGAAACATGCTGTCAAACTGCAAATGCCCTGGAGACCTTTTATGTCTGTTTTACAAGGCAGTTGTACAACACTGCCAAAATTAAAGAGAAAATGGATATTATTTCACTAGACTGATAATCATCTAATCATCACACTCATGTATGTGGGTCTAGGATGAATTGATCAGAATCTTTTTTCAGTACTTTGGCATTAATGTACAACTGAAGATGGTATAAATTCATTGCAGAGCATGTCAGCATGTATTAAATGAGTACAGCCTGTTAGTGACTGCTAGTGAGTTAAGAAAAGAAGGATTTTAAACTACGGAAAAAAGAGAGACTGAGAGGGAGAGAAAGAATACAAGTGTCAGTCTGACATGGGGATCCTGCTGCACTGATATTTGCAATGCCTTTTCATTTTATAGTCAATTAATATTATGAAGCGGACATTGCAGAAATATGGAAGCTATGAAAAATTTGAACAGGCTGCTGGAGGCAGCTTGCTGACCAAAAGTCGCATCTGGAATCACGTCAGGAAGTACATGATGAAAGAAGGCTGTCTTGGTGAGGTAAGTCCTGCACTGGATCAGGAAAGAAACACTTATATAAAACTTAGACATTACACATGGAGGGACCCAAGAGACCATCTGGAAGGCCTTTCCTCCATAATTACAAGAATATTCCTTACAGCATACTTTTCGCATGGCTAATCCCAGTCTAATATTTGAACAATTGAAATGACACAAATTCATTGTGAACGCTTCAGTCATCTCTCTAAACCTGTTTCCTGAATCATATATGTGTGTTCCTAGATTATCTTCTTTTGGGAGTACTCAAGAACGACACCCTTCCTTCCCTCCTTTTTTCAGCTACTTGGGGACCAGCACATTTCCATTTATTCATCAGTTGTGCCATCTGTTCTCCTGTATCAAATTATTTACACCAAAGGAAAGAGTTAAGAAAAAGCCAAGAAGAATAAGCAGCGGCCCAAGAGAGTGTTTATAAGAAGCAACATAAATGAAAGTGACATAAATGAATAAAAATATCTGAAAGAGCTTGTTGAGCTGGTTTGAATGCTGTTCCTTCCTGGCTTTAGCCATCTAATTTCTTAGAGCCCTGTGAAAAAAACTTACTTTCTGTATTCAGAATTTTAGAAGACCAGTTTGTTGAAGTTATATGAAATTGCTTGGGAAAGTCAGATGAAAGTGAATGTATAAAAAATGAATTAATCCAAATGAAATCACCAGATGACAGAGTCAAAGACTTGGGTGAGATCACTGTCAGTGAGCAAGAGGAGTCTGGAATCATGAGACAAAAATTAATTTAACTAGGCTTAATTGGTAAACATAATATTATTAGGAGAAACTGCTAAACTCATCACACATTTTTGTCAGACTGATTTGACACTGATAACCAGTCTTTGCCTGTGTTTGTAAGAGTGGGATTAATAAACTACAGTTTAGAGCAAGCAGAAAAAAATTGTATGTTTTGTCTTTTTCTGTGCTTTTATCTCCCTCTTTATTTTTGGCTTAGTTCAACTTCATGTCATCTGGATCCTACATCCTCATTCAGCAACCCATGTCCTTCTTAATGAAATGCTTCATTTTTTCTGTGAAAATAGGGTTAATACATCATGCTTAGGATGGTCTAAAGTATGGAAATACTCTCTCCAGCTGAAGAGGTGTTAATAATGTTAAGTGGCACATGCCCTTTGAATCTAAATGCTTTGGTATTTAGCAGTTTTTCCTGCCTTTTAAATGCAAGTTTTATGGGACTGACTGTTTGCTGTTGAACTTGAAACTGTATGGTGAGTTTTGAGTATAAGGAAGTGTTACATTCATGCCTGAGATCTCTGGGTCCTTTTCTTTGGTTACTAAAAAAGTAATCTTTCTTTAAAGTAGTCTCCCTTGTACTCTTCTGAGTGGTACTATTTCTTTAGGATTTACATAAAGAGGGAAAGGTGCTTAGTCTTCAAGAATTTCACTTTTCCCTCTCAGTCACTTGTTTAAAAAGGCTTTTTGAAGTTAAATAATAAAATATATCAATATGCATTAGTTTCCTTCTCTGCCAGTTTTTGTTTTGATTACTAGTTTTCCAAGAGAAAACAGGAAAGCAAGAACTATTTTGCTGTATAGAACCGAACAATACCAGTACTTCAATATTTCAATTCTGCATCATGTAACAGGAGAAAAAGTACACGGTACTACTTCCTGTCTTTCAAGTGACTTTAGGCTTGCTTTCAGACAGCTTATTATATAAATACCTAGTCAATTTATTAGATAAGGTGTTCTTATCTACTACTTTTCAGTTCTTAGTAATACTAAGATAATTCAACACAGTTCAAAACCTGGAATTTTCTCTAATTTATTATGCATGCAATTGCTCCCTCTCCTCCAACTCTAGTCAGTGTTACTGTGATTGTTGATCGCAAGACAGAGTTGTGGAGGGCAAGGGACCAAAGAGAAATTAAATAATGGAAGGGCCAGAAGAAAAAGCAGGAACAGGAGTGAGAAGAGAGCTCCTTCAGTTCTACCTGAACTCTCTCCTCTTCAGATTGTGGTCCATCTCACAGAGGACCTGCTGTCCCGAGCCTCCATGACCGTGGTGAACGGCCGCCCCACTCTCACCATCAATGTCTCCACTGCGCGAGAGCACTGGCTGGAGGGCATGCTGAGACACGAAATTGGTATGAGCATGACATCCCTTCTGCAGTCAAAGGGGAGTACTTGCATGCATTCTTACTTATGGCACAGTGATGGGCCAGGCACTGGACAGATACAGAAAGAGGGAACATCCCTATGCTGGAGATGTGCTAAAGGGAAGGAGAAACCTTTTTATTACTGCAGTAAAAGGATTCCTAGAGTTCATGGACATTAGCATTTTAGATCAGATCCAGAGCAAGCTTTTGAAGCAGGCCTACCAGCTAGTCCCACTTACACACTGAGGTTCCCATGCCAAAGGAATCTTGGAGCAGGCAAAGAATAATCCTTTCAGATGGTGCTAGCCCAGAGGTTCTGCTCCAGGGCATACCTTCGTGCTGTCACTGCTCAGAGACATTTTGCTCATGAGAGCAATTTCTTTTTAACTGCTTCGGAGTTAAAAAAAAAGGTGGGGGGAAACAAAAATAGCGTGACCGTTCAACCTTGGCTCCAGCTATGTCACTTTACAAACCTCCTCCTGTCGCGCTGCCTGTTTCCACATGTACACATGCTTTACGTATGAAGAATTTACCCAGTGATCCCTAAACTGGTTCAAAATTGCTGTGGTTTTGCATTACCACAAGGTTGGCCCAGCCCTGTGGAAAATTTCTACTAATTTTTCAGTGCATCTGTTTCAACTAAGTACATAAGAAATGGATAAACTTGGCTAGTGCCTGAAGAATAAGCCTAGGCAATTGCCTAGAACCACTGCTACTCACATTTTAAGAGACATAGCATCTTCCAAGTCCGCAGCAGTGCTATTTAATCACCTTCAGGAGGCAATATTTCTGCCCTTTTACTTTGATTTTCCTTTGTGCTGTTCCATACAATGCCTAGCCTGTGCCAGAGACAATTAATCTTTTAAGACTTCTGAAAATTCATTTTCACAGATTTAGAAAGTCAAGTCCTCCTGATAGTTGCATTCCTTCAGGAATTTCACTTGCAGTCAGCAGGTGAATATTTGTGTGATGTATATATCGCTGACAAAATTCTGTGTTGTAGACAAGGCTAAAGTCATTGCTTTTCCCAGTGCCCAGTCCTACCAGCTTAGAGTTCTGGAATTATGTATTTTGTAATTTTTTGTAATCATTGGATGCTACTGTTTTAAGTGCCACATTCCTTTTATTTGTTTTTTTTTCAGGAACTCATTACTTTCGGGGTTTTAACAACAACAGCCAGCCTTGGTGCAACCGTAATGGACGTAGAAAACATGGGTTAAAACCAATCAACCCTACAGAAGAGGGGCTAGCGAGTATTCACAGTGTCCTGTTCCGCAAAGACCCTTTCCTTTGGAGAGCTGCTCTGCTCTATTACACAGTGTACCAGGCCAGCCAAATGTCCTTCAGTCAGCTTTTCCAGGACGTGGGGAAATTTGTCAAGGACCCCAATACTAGGTGGGATTACTGTGTACGCGCCAAGAGAGGATGGACTGACACTTCACAGCCAGGTGAGTTCCCTATTTGTCTTCTCTTGCTTTGTACTTCAGGGAAGTTTTCAGAACATGCACAGAGCTCCTTAATCATGTCACACAGCAAAACCTTGGCAAATGAGAGAAATCAGACTCCACACTTTCTGAGATGGTATACCAGGAATTCTGCTGTGGAAAAAAAGGCTGAAAATGCTCATGAGTGAGACCTTCAAGCTGAATCAGTAAAGGATTTTTTTTTTTTTTTTTTTGTGGAAGTGGAACGTAAATGCAAAACTTTGAAAAAAATCACACTCAGTTTCACCTGCTTTCTACAGATGTAATGTTGCCTGTGGTTATTCACAGGACCTATCTTCTGTGTTGATTTCTTTTTCTGGCTAGTGGGTTTTGCCTTCTAGCTAGTTTTTGGAAAGGTTTTTAAAGTCAAGGATAAAAATATCTAGTTTTTAAAAATAAAATTGTTCTGCTCATAATGGCTTCTGAGAACATGCCTTGACAAAACACTGATAGAATGCAATGTATCTCCATTCCTTTCAGGCTGTTTCAATAAGGACCAGGTGTATTTGGATGGCATCCTCCGAATCCTGAGATACAGGGAGTCCATTGATTTTCATCTTCTGACAGCCCTTGGAAAGGTGACTGAACTCATTATTCCCAAGAGTACGGTTTTATCATTTCAGCAAGCCTGCCTGTAATAAGCTATGAGTCATGGTGCTTTTACTTTGATCTAGAATTATCTGCTCTGTACAGCACCTTCAATTACACTGTGCAAGTTGCAAGTATTTTGAGGTCCTAAAAATTTCTACCAGCTTGGCCTCATTCTTCACTTATCAAATTAAGATGTTATGGTCATATTTCTCAGACTTTCCTCTCTTCATGGGGTACTACCTGACTTGCAGTACAACAGACTGCCTTGGCCAAACAAGACACATGCTAGATAAGGCAGTGGTCCTAGCAGAAAACAAAACCATTTGACATTAATGCACTCCTCCTTCCACCACAAAGAGTATTTAATCTCAAAGCTCTCTCACTGGTGGCATGTGTTTTTCAAAAAAGGAGAGTTTTTTTCCCCCAGAATAATGGCATTTCTACATTTATAAAATGTGAATGAATTTTAGGTCCATTCTAACTGTCATGGCTTCTTTGTCCTCAAATCACAGAATCACTAGATTGGAAGAGACTTTCAAGATCATCGAGTCCAACATATGCCCTAACACCTCAACTAAACCATGGCACTGAGTGCCATATCAGTCTTCTTTTAAACACATCCAGGGATGGTGACTCCACCATCTCCCCAGTCAGACAATTCCAATACTTTATTATTCTCTCTGTGAAAAAACATTTTCCAAATATCCAACCTATATTTCCCTTGGCATAGCTTAAGACTGTGTCCTCTCATTCTGTCAGTTGCTGCTTAGTAAAAGAGACCAACGCCCACCTCACTACAAACATCTTTCAGGAAGTTGTAGAGAATGATAATGTCACCTCTGAGTCTCCTTTTCTCCAGGCTGAACAACCCCAGCGCCCTCAGTCATTCCTCATAGGGTTTGTGTTCCAAGCCCCTCACCAGTCTTGTTGCCCTCCTCTGGACATGCTCAAGCTCCGATTATCCTAAGAAATGCAGAAGTTTTGTCACACTTCCTGAAACAAATCCTTGGGTTGCTAAGCTTTCACAGTTCATCAAGCAGGGTTCATAGTCTCATAATCAGGGAGTCAAATTGACTTGAGCTTGAATTTAGAGCTGCTATACCAATATTTCTGCCTACTTAGCAATCAATGGGTGATAAAGGG
The DNA here is from genome assembly GCA_013186435.1 of Turdus rufiventris. Lineage (NCBI taxonomy): Eukaryota > Metazoa > Chordata > Aves > Passeriformes > Turdidae > Turdus > Turdus rufiventris. Next base: position 2,762,479 of record PYHW01009662.1, on the reverse strand, counting down.
AAGGAGCATATTATGATAGAGGGTTTTGGTCCACATTTGAGTTTTCCCTTTACTGTAAGAAACATCCTTATTGATAAGCAAGAGCAATTTAGGTAGCTTAACCAAGTTAGGAAGCTTTGAAAATAAGTCTGCAACTTTCTCTCTGAAATTTCCTTTTGCTTTAAGCCTGCTTAACTCCACACAGCTTCTGGCTACTAAACCACTGAACATGCAGTTCCTTTACTGCTTTATGCCTCTATTCAGGGAGTCTGCAGGTTGTCAGGCCACTTGAAAAACACACTAAGTCATTCCTCATAAAATTACAGATTCCACTATCATCCACATTGCGTGGCACCCACATTAAGTGTCTACAAGCAATTTATTTCTAGTGTTATGATAATTTATAAATGCTTGACTTTACAACTTTTACAATCAAGGGATCTTAAAATGTATTCTGTATGGTTTAGCTTCAGACATCTGCAATCAAGCTGGAAATTTGTGTATCAGAGCAATATCTGCTCTTAGCATCACAGATGTCTGCAGAGATCTCGCAACATCATGTGTCCAACTTCTATGCTTAAGCAGTGTCAACTAGAGCAGTTTGCCCTGGACCATGTCCATTTGGGCTTTGAATATCTGGATGACCTGTGCCAGTGTTTTCCACCCTCATTGTACAAAAGTGGTTTTTGTTCATATGGAATTTTGCGCATTTTAACTGGTGCCCACTGCCTCTTGCCCTGCTAATGTGTGCTGGTGAGAAGAGCCCCATTACTGTGTTTATACACACTGACAATTTCCATGAGCTTGCTTTTCTCCAGGCTAAACAGTTCCAGCTCTCTTAGCCTTTCCTCACAGGAGAGATGCTCCAGTGCCTTAATCATCTTAGTGACCCTTCACTGGGCCCACTCCAATATCTCCATATCTTCTCATGAAAGAGATAAATATAAAACTTGCATTGGGATCTAGCCTAGTGGTTTATCACCACTTTACATGGGGGATTTATTTGTTTTTTTAGGTTGGAATGGATGGATCAGGTTGTTCCAAAGGGAGTATTAAGCTTGGTTGGCACGTTTTCCAGGTCCTGTTTCCTGTTGCTTCTGACATTACTTACAGTGTAGAAGAGTGTGCTGTGGATACATGCAAGCCATTCAACATACCTAGAAGTGACTAATTAAAACACTTGAAACCTGAAAAAAGGTGCTTCTTAAAAGGAGCAGTTTTAAAACTTCGCAGAAAAGAATCAAATACAGGAAGCATTGCAAAATATTCATGTGGTAATTTCATGCAAATATTGCTGAAGAGAAATAAAATTCAGATATTGGGTGCACTTGAGTATGTCGTAACTACCAGAGTTACTCTTACTTACTAGAGTTACAGTTTACTATGAAACCTAAAAGCAGCAAAATATCACCTACTGTTGTGTTTCCCAAGAAACACATGAGGACATTACAAAGAGCATAAGTAAGCCTGATTTAACCTCAGTCTTTTTTATCTAGTGCACTGACTAATAATGTGGTAAGGAAGACAACCTTTTCCCACCATGGGATGGGATTATGTTTTTGATCTCCTCAGGATGTCAACTTTGGTAATTTTTTTAACAATTACAAGGTCTGGGGAAATGCATCCCATTCAAACTATATCTCAGATTATAGATCATGTCTCTTTTTTGCAGTAGTAACAGAAACCTCTGAACATAAATATGAGGGGGAAAGGATGCTTTTTCTTTCTTTAGGCAGGAAAAGAGGTAGAATTTAATTGCATATAGTGCTGTGTCTCTACACTGAGAGATGGTGTGGTTTTGTAGAGCTCCTTTGTATCCACATCTAAGTAAGTTAGGTGTAATGTCAGATAGCAGTATCTTGGTGACTTGAATAAGCCTGGGCATGGCTGTCTGTGTTTTAATTGGGTGCATCTTGTCCTTGCAACTAGAAAAGCAGTGTACTCAGATGCAAATTGATTTTCTTTGTGGACTTTGTTCCAATTATCATCACTGAGATATGTACCTATCTCAATGGATCAGGTTTAGCAATCTGGATTACACTGCCCTCTCTTTCCAGAAAGCCCTTCTATGCCCATTGCATATTGGTGAATCCTTCATCGTGAGTAGAAACCATCAGCTGCCAAGAGGACAGGCTGCTTCCAGGGAAAGCAGACTGTGCAGGGTTCGGCTCCTTAAAGGAAACATGGGGAAAAAAAGGTTGGAAGGAGCAGGCTCCACTCAAGCCACCTGGCACAGTGTGTGAAGAAATGGGACATGTCAGAAAGTAAGCGCAGCGAGGCTGGTGGGCTTTGCCAGTGCATATGCTGCTGTCTGCAGGGTGCCAGAACTCACAGCTTGGAGACAAAGCAACAGCCACACAAATTTCATCACACTGGACAGCTGCCCAAGTAGTCCTTCTCTGTATTTCCATGGCAGCTTGTGCTCAAAACCAAAATATTCATCCTTTCTGGACCACCATTGACAGCATCTTGAGCTACTGTGATTAGAAGTCCTAGCTTTTAGAATCATAAGACTATGAAGATAGCTTTTTTCCCTGAGGAAAATGGATATTTCTACCAAGTCCTGTAATAACTGCAAAATGAGAGTTCATCACCAATACCCAGAAGGCTCTGATGCCATGAGGCAAACCGAGTCTCCACTCTGGTATTGAATAGGGAAAACAAAAAAAACTAAAATTAGGATGCTTAGGTATTGTTCGTGCTGTAGTTAGTTACTAGAGGTGCATTTTAATTTAGCTTTGTATAAGCACATTTACTAGTGAAAATGAAACAACAGAGTTCAGGTCAGCAGGGATCATGCATTTCCCAAACTGTTTCCTGTGCCATGACTGTCCTGTCCTCTCTTTCTAGTTCCTTAGTCTTTTGCACGGTGCTTTTTCCATTCTCATGCAAATCTTTCCACCTTGTTGAGAAGACATTCCAGGACTCACACACACTTCATCCTTTCCGTCTCTATTCCTGCAGCTGCTGCAGATGATTCTCATTCACATTCCTACAAGTCTGTTTACTGATTGAATCAAAAGCAGAATCAGGAATTATGAAGGCATTTGCTTAATTTATACTTCTTTTGCATCTTCTACTGAAGCACACAGTTGTTCATGTTTTCAAACAGTTCTCCAAGATTTTAAGTTCTCCTGCTCTGAAATATTTTCTCATTTACAGGAGAGAATTTATAGCAGCAGCAGAGAAACTATGGGACTGTACTGCTAAATTTACCCATGTGCTTCCTTACAGATCTCATATGAGGATGTGGATCGCCTGAAAGGATTAGCTGTGATTGAGAACATGAGGGTGCCACGCTTTTTGCAAGACCACTCCCGGTACATGGAACACTTGAAAAAGATCATGGAAGTCAATGAGCTGACTGATGAGGAGCTCCAGGATCTCATAAATTAACAGTATTAGATCTCCATTCACTTACCGTGTGAGGATGTAGAACTGGACTTCCCAGAGCTTGCAAAAAGGGACTTAGGAGGGATGGGAGGGAAGAGTGGCCAGAATACGTAGAATTCAGAAAAAGACCCTTCATGTCCTTTTGCACTGTGACTGTATACTGATTATTTTTTTAAAGGGATTGTGCATTTTTGTTAAATTTGGCTTAGAAATTCCTCTGCAGTTATCTGTCCAATAATCTACTCTCTTTTATATGCTTGGTATAGTGCTCAATGCTGTTTCTTGTAATATATTGCCTTTTCCCACCCAGGTTTAGAGGTGGAGGAAAGGAGACAGAGGAGAAATTCCCCCTTAGTTCACTTTTGTTTGCCTTATCTTTGGTCATAACTGTCACAGTTCATAAAAATAGAACTGCTATAGATTATGCTGCATTGTTGTCTGCATAACTTCCCATTTAGTCATCATTACAATGAAAACAGAAAGTTTAAAAACAGTGCACAGAAGCAGGTGTTTGCACCACAGGATCAAAGTCCATAACATTACAAAAAGTTTCAGGATGTTTTTTTAGTGAGAGGATTAGTGTTTTTAAAAAGAGAGAAATGGTAAGTAGTGCTATTTTAATGACTGTGAGTAGCAAAGCTTTCCCTTTCATTCCCTGAAAAAGTTACACCGTTCTACATACTTATGTGTATAGTATGTTTCTGGAGGCTGAATTCTGGGAAGGACCTCCCTCCTTTGAGGACAAGCATAGCATGTCTAGAAAATTCAGCATGGCAGTGTTTTGGAAGGAGGATGGAGCAAAACTGTGATTTCATAACCCACGGTTCTGAATAAATTCGGGAACACAGGGCCATGATCCAGCACTGCGTTGGGTTGCCTGAGCTTACATAGGATCAGGTCACATTTTTGAGCAGTACCTCCACACTACAGCAAGCTTGAGTGTGCAGAACTCATTTCAGAAACAAGATGTGAATGGTGGAGTGAAGATGACTCTCAAGTGCCCTATTCCTATGTTCCAACAGAAGTGCTGCACCACTCTGAAGCACTCTGTTTTAACTGCTGGTGCTATATCTAGGACCAAAAGAGAAAGATCCTTACAGCCAAGAGCTTTCTCTAGTCACATTATGAATACCTTTAGATGATGCAGGAGGACTTACTACATAAACTACATTTGCTGATTGAGGAGTATTATGGAATTGGTGAGGCAAAGTATGTAAGTATTGTGACAAAGGGTTTTGTTTTAGTAGACATAATTTTACAAGGGCTCCTCTGAACTCCTGGGAAGCAGCTGTGGTAAGAGAGGCTGGGCAGAAACTAGTGGGAGCCTTGGAGAAGGCTTCTGCCCTTTCTTACCCTGCTGCTTTTGCCCACTGGTAACAGGCCTGGCATGGAATAAGGAGAGTAGATGGAGCCAAGGTTTTCCCCACACCGCATTTGCATGGACCTGAGCCACAGCATCCCTCTCCTCTTATCCTGTTCTTTAATGTAACAAATGCAATAACTCTCCCACCTTGTTTTACACCCAGGACATTACCAGATATTACAGTAAAATCTTGAAAACACATTTTCTGATCCATAGGAAAATCTGTGAGGAAAAGGTGATAGTTGGCTAAGAGGGCAGAAGGTTTATGAATAATCCCATAAAAGCAGCTGCCTTTCAGATACTATTGCAGGTTGTTTGCAATGGCTGTCTGGCTGCTGCTGCTGCTGCAAAAAAAAAAGTGTTCAACAAGCATAAATTTATTAAATTTAGTTATTTTCAAGGCAGGGATTGAGAACTGCTTGCATCAGCCTTAATTTTGTGTTGTCAGTATTGTTCAGGAGCTGAAAGCCATTCAGCCTCTGTATGCTGTTTTCTCTCCTTTCCTCCTTCAGGCTGTCTAGTTTGGTCACTGGTGACTTTGCCTGCCCAGCTTTATTTTAGAGCTGTGCAGAGCAGACAGTGTTGCAGCAGCCTGACAGAAACCTTTTGCAGTCAGATACGCACATCTGCTCCAGATTTTGGCTCCTTTGCCAGAAACAGCAAGAAAGCTACATACGACTGAAGTCAAGCCAAGGATTACAGTCAAGAGCTGTCTTAGGAGTAAACTGGGTAGAGATCATTTGAGCTACACCGTGGAAAAATCTGGCTCACTTTGCTGACCCTAGGGTATGCAAAATTCCTTTAGAAAGAAACAATTTTGAACCGATTTTATTCTGGCAGGAGAGATCCCTGCCTTTCTCCCGTGACTTCTACATAACAAAGTGGTTTTCCTACAGTAGTAGAATCTTATAATCTAAGGGCATGTGCATGTGTCCTCAAAACCAGGAGGCTGTGCTTGTCACATTTTTTGCCACAAAATACCGTGCCTGCAGGCCTGACACTTCTACCACTCTATAGCTGTAAATACTACTACAGCCTTGTTTGATTTACTTGAACACCTGCATCACCTTTTTTGCAAAGCAGTAGGTGCCATTAAACTTCCATTCTTCATTATTCTAGAAATATATTTGCCTGGTGCAAAGTTTGGAGTCTGGAAGTGGTCGGTATCAGTATGTAGCAATAGGTGAAGCTGTCAGGTTCTGTTTTTTGCATCAGAACCTGTCATTCCTCCTTTGTAAAACTGTTTCAAATTTTGAAGTGTAGCCCTTGTAAATTTTCCTGAATGTTTGTTATTCACTGTGAAGAGGCTGGTTACTGAGTTGTGATGCTGAAGTTCTGTGATAGAGTGTGTGAATAGCAGTGGTGAGCAGCAGTAAGCTCGTGTCACTGCACAGTTTCATGGTATCAGTGCTGTGTTGGGAGCCTTTCCTGGCTACCTGGGTTGGTTTTTTTGCTTTGTATGTATGTCTTGCTATGTTATTCCTATACAGAAACCTGGTTAGCATTGGAAAGTCTCCCCATTTCAACAGATCAATTCTGAAAGGCATTTTATACAGCTTTTAAAAATAAAGACAAAGTAATGACAGACGAGAGTACTGAAGTGTTGCATCATGTTGTGTGAGGGTGCTGCTCTCTTCAGTGGCCTTACTTCTACAGCAACTTGGACATCCTATGTGGAAGAGGTGTTGTTCTGACTCTTTGAAAAACATCATTTAGGGTTGGAGTCATAAAGGATCTGTTGAACTCTTACACTGTGTAGGGCTCTCCCTGCTCAGTCAGAAGGCCTGGCTGCTCATGAGGAAATTATCCTCCTATTTTCTAGAATACGATCTGAGGCAGCATTGCATCATCTTTGCTACAATCCAATTCTTGGCACCATCCATGTGGGAAATGTTAACACCAAATGTCACACTTTAACACTTTGATCCAGCCCCAAAGCTCCCCTTCCCCTGCTGCTTCATTCCAGCACTCCCCATCCTCTCTCACATTATACAATGTCCTTACTTATCTCCAGGAACTCCCATCATCTCCTTATGGCTCAGCGGGAGCAGGGGTAGAGAGTCCACAGATGAGGGAGCTCTTATGAGTGAGCAGTGTCAGGTTGTATAGATACGGTTTTGAAAAGAAAAAATTTCTGAAAAAAAAATCCTAAAAAAAGTTGGTGGCAGGAGAAATGCTGGTGGTGGCACAGGAGGGGCTGGCATGAAGCCACAGTACTTCTGCTGTTTCCCAGGATCAGAGTGGGACGGACACCTCCCTGCAGAGACCTTCTCCATCGGATCTGTGCAAATCTACTGCACATCTACTCAAGTACAGCAGAACTGGGCCTGTGTTCAGGCCCTGTCCCAGCAGTGCCTTGAAAATGACATTGGAGGGTCTCACATTTATACTTTACGGTCCAGTTTCCATCCTGTGGCACATTCCAAGCAAGATACCTGTCAGACTGTTTTCTCCAGCTTACTGGCTTATTTCTGTCTTGACTTTTGTACTGGTCTCTAGCACTCATCCATCAGAGTGTTTTTTTAAATCTTAGTTCTTCACATTCCTTTTTATCTAAGGAATATATTCACTACCATATAATGCTTCTCTGAGCCTAAAAAGTAAATTCACTCCCACCCCCTCAAAAATCCACAGGTGATCTGTAAGTCAATCTCTTGTTCCTCTCCTCCTGGCAGTATTTTAAAGCTAAGCTCCTCTATATTTTTGATCTTCCTATATAGTTTTCAGTCAAGAAACTTTTTCAGGCACAGACAAGACATGCCTTCAGACACACAGGACCATGTGGAGAAGCCTCCAGTGGCAATTCACTCCTCCATCTATTATCTCATCTCTGTCCTTCCCCATTTCCCAGTATCTCTAGCCCACACTCCTCCAGCTCCCAACACCCTTGGTCAGTAAAATGAACAATAGCTATAGAGTTGAAGGAACCAGGCTAAGTTCCCCCAAAGGAGGGTGTGCAAAGGTACCGAGGTGCCCAGCCAGGCACATATGAGTAATCTTAGTGGGAGCCTGCTGACAACTGCAGGCAATAAGAATGGGGGCAGGTGAAGTGACCACTCAGCTGCAAGCTGTCTATAGACAAGACAGTAAGTAGTTCTGAAAGAAAAGCTTCCCTGAAGGCCACGCCCTAAAATCTGGTGGGAAAGTGCTCTGAGACCCTGGTGCTCCTTGTATTTCCACATAAAGTTTGAGCAATGTTGCAGTTCAGGTCTGTGCACGTTCCTTTCCCCCCCCTTTTTAAATGAGGCCTTTCACACAGCTGATAAAGAGAAATTTGGACATCACTCAAGCTGGGGAACATCTCATTGTGCAAGGTTATGAGATGGCCAGAAGGATGGGTCATCAAAGGTCATCCAGCAACGTATTTCCTAAGTGTACACCTAACCTGTAGGTACTTTAAAGTAAATCCTTGGAGCTACTTCAATTTTACAAGGGAGCTGTTTTACCTACACATATGGAGGTAAAAATTACTTAAGGCTTAAAGGCTTGTCTGCAATTGGGGTCTTGTCCTGCTCTGTGGAATGTGGTATGCAACCCAGAACTGCTGAGTAGTGACAGTGAGAGGTGCGCACTCTGCTGGCATGGCCCTCCAGTCACCCTGAGAGCAGCCAGCTCACAAAAACCTGCTGTTGCATCTCTTCTAGGGATGAAAAAAGCTGCTGCAGGCTGTTTTCCACAAAAGTCCTGAGTCACAATCAGTGTGACTCCTTACATGGGAAAGAACTTTTCCTTTTGCTTAGGAAAAACAAAGAACATAAGCCTCCTATAACATTTTTCCCATCTAGAAACTCTGTATGAAAGTATAGTGGTCAGGAAATGCTTGCGTGTCTTTGCCTTGCTTCTTGCAGCTAAGAAAAAGCTCATAACCTAAATACTGGACATTTCCACCTAATTCCTGCATGAAATGCAGGTGGCAAATTCAATGCTCCATTTCTAGTGCAGCTGTGGCAGAGTGCTGACTGAAGTGCCCCCACCCAGGACATGCCAGAATCCAAACCTCCTTGGAAGCAGCACCCATCCCTGCCATATGCATGATGACCACATGCTGTATTTGGACCTCCTGTTGTGGTGAGTGAACCAGGCTTATGCAGCAGTGAGGTCTGCCAGAAGGAGAAACTGAAACCCCCTAAAAAAAATCAATGGGCAGAGGTCAGTGCATCATGTAGGCCAGCCCCTGCAGGGATTGCATGAATACGGGCTCATGTATAGACCTCCAGGATACATGGCCTGTTTCTCCCCAATGCAGAACACTGTCTCCTAGAGAAAGACCCATGGCTAACTCTCACTGATGACAGCTGCAGGGCCTGCAGAGGAAAAATGCTGTTCTTGTAAGATCCCCAACAGGGATCAAGGCAATGGGCAGTGGAGAAGCAGACCTGGCTATGCAGAGGGACAAACTAGTGCTTTCCCAGTTTCTGAAAATTATTGAGCAGGAAGAAAACCCAATACTGAATGTTGCACCAAACAAAAAAACAAAGTCAAGCTCCGTGAAGCATTTGAGACTCACCAAGAATGTCCACCATGTCTCTCTTTTTGGGGTCTATCTTATTACCTCAATTTACAAACGGGCAAAGGAAAATAACCATCACCTGCCCCTCCCCCTCCCAGCAAAACCCTGTTTAGCTGTATTTTAGCAAAGAGCTTTTCTGGTATTAAAAGTACACTTTATTTTATGTACAATTGTCATCCAAACCTTCAGGCATGGCAATGTCCACTGTGTTCCCGGAAAAAGTTGCAGATTGTTCTGCTGCCATAAGGCTCCATCCAGAACTGTCCAGGAGGGGCACAAAACCAGAACCACCAAAATCAAGTGCTGCTATTTTCTAAGTGCAAGAAAGAGAGCAGGAAGGAGAGGGAGGGCAAGGCAGTCCTGCCCTGCTGTGGAGTCGTGAGTGACCAGATCCTTCCCTAGGTGGCAGAAGAGGCACCCTCAAGTTCACGTCATCGTTCATGCTTAGTGTGGGAGTTGTTGCATTCAGCCGTCACCCCGTTCCCATTCCGTGTCATCTCTTTCCTGTTCCAGTCCTTTTCCAGGTAAAATTCAGCAAGCACGGGGCAGTGCTCTGAAGCCACCCCACCCCAGGACCAGTTATCAGGGATCCATGGGTTTGTAAGCCCTTCTCGCACGACAGCCCAGTGGCCTGAATCAAAGAGAAGCACAGGGAAAACATTAAGTGATACTGCCCAAACAGGACATGCGAGGCTAACCAAGCTAAAGGTTACATGACTTCACTCAAGCAACTCTACCTGTGAAAACCTTTTTCAAGTTCCGACTGATCCAGATGTTATCCAGTGACTTGGACCCTTGTGGGTTTTTTGTGCTGATGTTGGTGAAGGTGCTGGATGGAACCAGATGGTGAAACTTCTCCTTCTTCAGGATGTCGTGGTCGCTGCTGTCTGGGGCCTGGTTAAAGTCTCCAAGGATTATTACATCTTTTTCTCCTAGAAAACAGGTAAAATATAAAAGAATGGGAAGAATGGACATCCATTACTCGAGTATAAGAGGATAAACAGAAACAGGAAAAATACAAGTACTGAATAAATAAAGTGACTGTACTCTGAACTCCTGAAAGAAATGCTTTTTAAAGTCTTTTTTGCTGATTATTTACTCATGCCATTCTCTCCATGACAAAAAAAACCAGCCAGTACACATTTTATGCTTGTTTTTAAATATCATCTCATTTATTATAGAGTCATAGAAGCATAGAAAATGCTGAGCTGGAAGGGACTCATAAGGATCATTGAGTCCAACTCCTGCGTCCTCCACAGGACACTCTGAGAGTCACACCATGTGCCTGAGAGTATTGTCCAAACACTTCTTGAACTCAGGCAGGCTTTGTGCTGTGATCACTTCTCTGGGGAGCCTGTCCCCAACCATTCTCTGGGTGAAGAACTTCTTCCTAATACCTAACCTAAACTTCCTCTGAACTCAGCTTCAGGCCATTCCTCATGTCATGTCACTGGGCACAAAAGTGAAGAGACCAGTACCTGCCCCTCCTCTTCTCTGCTTGAGGATGTTCAAGATCACAATGAAATCTCCTCTCAGTCTCCTCTTCTCCAGGCTGAACAGACCAAGTGACCTCAGCTGCCCCTCATACAACTTTCTCTCAAGGCCCTTCACCATCCTCATGGCCCTTCTCTGGATACTCTCTAACAACTTAATGTCTTTTTTATATTGTGTCACCCAAATTGCCCCTAGCACTCAAAGTGAGGCCACCCCAGTGCAGAGCAGAACAGGACAATCCCCTCCCTTGCCCTGCTGGCAATGTTGTCCCCCACAACTTAGCCCTCCTGGCTGCCAGGGCTCTGCTGACTCATCTTCAACTTGCCATCAATTAGGACCCCCAGGTCTTTTTTCCACAGGGCTGCTCTTCAGCCTCTCATTCCCCAGTCTGTGCACACAACTAGGGTTGCCCCATCCCAGGTGCAGAATCCGGAACTTGCCCTCGTTAAACTTCATATGGTTGGTAATTTTTCATCTCTCTAATTTGTTGAGGTCTCTCTGCAGAACCTGTCTGCCCTCAAGGGAGTTGACAGCTCCTTACAATTTACTGTTGTCTTCAAATTTAGTATTCCTTTAAGTCGCATGTTCAAGCCATTTATGAAGGTGTTGAAGAGAACTCAGCCAAGGATGGAGTCCTGCAGAACCCCACTAGGATGCCAGCCTGATGTCATCCACTCACTGTAATTTTTTTGTGCCTGATCTATTTGCCACCTGACCTGGTTGCTCACCTATCATGTTACATGGTTATCCAGCTGTGTGCTGGGCATTTTGTCCAGAAGGATACTGTGAGAGACAGTATCAATAGCTTTACGTAGCCCAAATATTGATTTTTTCCTTGCTATTCCCTGTTAGTGACAAACCCAAAGACAAGCAGTTTTAGTCTCAGAGGTTTTTAGAAATCTGTGCCTTTGCAATCTTCTTTTTCTGCAAGAAACACCTATAGGCTTTAATTTATGCTGAGTTTTTTAAAAATAGATTTTCTGTAAAAGTGAAGAACACTTCTGTGAGGAATCCAGGAAGATGCAGCCTTATGCTGGTATACACCACAGTCCCAAAAGTACAGTGCTCATTTTAACCTCTGAATTTAAGAAATGCCAAGGAATAGGATTGAGGAGCAATCTACAAGCCTGATGGTAGAAGATGAGTTGAGAAACCACACGGACTCTCCCTGACTACAGTAACTTTCTTTTTCCTGGCTAACAGAAGGGATACTGCTCAACTTGGAATAGAAAATTACTTCAGTTACATTTTGTTGCCAACCCTAATGAGTGAGAATAGAAACTCCAGACCCTAATCTCATGTCCACAATGTGTGCTCTCCCAGGCCCACAGATGAGGATGCACACATCCCATCTGTGCCATTGGGTAAGAGGACAAAGCACAAGCCTCTGTGCCCATCTCAAACCACTGCCAGAAATCTGTGAGAAGATAATTGAAGAAGAATGGTGAGAACTGACCAGAGATGCTTCATGTCACTACAGTAATTTCACGACTATAAGGCACACACTTTTGACTAAAATTTTGGTCCAAACCCGGAAGCGTGCCTTATATTCTGGAGCACCTTATATATGGACAAAATTCAGAAATTTGCCAACCCAGAAGTGTGAGCTGCAAGCTGCTACAAAGAAACAAACCCCAAATACTGACAAAGTGTCTTGGGTTACAATACAGAATGTGATCAAAGTATCCATTCTATCACTATCTGTTGTGACCAGGTGGGGTAGTGATCCTTATCTCCATGGGAGATACTCTGCTAATGGGCCATCCATTGAAACCAGTAGGGCATTGTTCTTTATCTTTTCACAACCCATCCTTCCTCCAGGGAGTTATCTTCTGCTAATGACCTGTTTGAGTCCTACTGTGTGACTGATAAAATTACTTTATGCCATTGAGAGTTGCTCCAGCCAGTGGGGAGAGCCAAGCCTTTCTTGCCAAGATAAAAACTGAAATTCTGGCACACCGAGTAGCCCTTTCTCTACTGGACTCTAGAAAAAAAAGAGATTTCTCCACATCACTACTAGACCTCTGGAAGGAAACTGCACCTTCTAC
>PYHW01009662.1:2713722-2734805 GCA_013186435.1 Turdus rufiventris | reverse complement strand
AACGACAGAGCGGCTTATATTCAGGTGTGGCTTATTTAAGGACAAAGAACTAAATGTTTGCCAACACCCAGAGGTGCGGCTTATAGTCCTTGCGGCTTGTATTCGTGAAATTACTGCAATTAAATATCCATTTTAGTTAACTACAAGAGATGCTGTCAGGCTAAAAGAGCACTGCAGTTGAGGTAAACAACTACTGGCTTCATCAAAGAAAAGGTGATTTTGGTTTCTCTTAACGGAGAAGAGAGATGAGAATGTCTGAAAAAATTTTCCTTTTCTAGATGTCACATACGCAGTTACTTTTCTTTTAATAAGCACTAGAGGGAGCAGCTTTAATGAGTACCAAAGATGAGTAAAAAACTTCTATCAATTCCTTATTATCTTAACTATGTGTAGATATCATATTAGCAATTAGGATTTGTCTTTCCATGGGGAAAGACACTTGCAGTCTGAAGTAAGGGCTGTTTTTACTACAGAGCATCTCCAAGTATGATGGACTTGGTGCATCCAAGGAAGGATAAACAGAGCACTAAGACAGACTTTGTAAATTGAGCAGTGCCACTTGAGAAGTCCCACAACACTCTCCAATAAAAATCCCATCCTGAAATACGATCTAATATATTTCTCATAGAAGATACAACAAAACTGACAGTGGCTTCATGAGACCATATGGCAATGCTCATTTTAAATCCATCCTGTAATACATACTTGAGTTCCCTGCTCTATCCCTATGTACTCTATAAATTAAAAATAAAATACACATTATCCTTTCTTTATTTATCCAACTGGACTGTACTTTTATTTCTAATTGAAAAAGCAGACTTGAACACCCATAATCTGAATGCAATCTACCACAGGATACAGCTACAGTTGACTCATCCTAATGAAGCCTGACCCAGAAAGCCAGGAGCAAAAACATTACAAATATTTCCAAGAACCTGAAACCAACACCTTCGGTTTTCAAGCAAAACTTTCTGACTTGACTTCCAGAAGAAGTTAGATCAGGTTTGTGAGGAGGAAAAGCAGAGCTGGGGGGTGAAAAGACTTGTGTGAGCTGTACTTTACTGTACTTGCTATTGAAGTAAAGGTAGGGAAAGGTCAGAGGCTTCAGAACTGCTGTCCTGGTGGGGACACATGTGACAGCACAAGGCAAGTTAAGGGGAGAGCAAAGACAGAGCAGGACCAGGATGCTCAGCACACTTCTGCAGCTGGGTAACACTGAATGCACCTCCCACAGGCTGAAGCAACTCAGGAAGGAAACATACAGGAGTACAGGAGCATCAGGTGTTTCAGTGACATCTGGATTCTCCTACAACCAAATGTAACAGCACAGAAGGAAGCATTATGATTAAAGCTGGAAACTGAGAGTCATCTCTGTATCCCATTTCTCACTGGCAAGAATGTTGTCTCAGGCCTTATTTGCTTGTTTACCTTTCTCTCAGGCGCATCCCTTTCCTGTTTGCAGCACAGTTGAAAAATACTCACAAGATAATGAGATGCATCCCCTGCCATGCAGGATGCACGCTCTGAGAAAATAATTCCAAAAAAATTAAAAGCTTTGGAGAAAAATTCTAGGACAGAGAGGAAAAGGAAAAAAAAAATTAAAAAAAAAAAGAAATCAATCCACTGAACAGGAAAAGGCTACAGATTCAAATCTTGAAATCTTATCTGCCCCTTTGACCATGTCAGTGTATTCTACTTATACTACTTACTGAGACCTTCCCATCCTTTCTGCACTGGTTTGTTTTTCCTAGAACTAAATCAAAATGTCTAGATTGATTACCAAATAAATTCTTGCTACCCTTTACATTCTTCACGAACATTACCTAATTCACCCTTCAAAAAGCTTTATACACTCATTGAGAGAGGTGAAATCAAGGCAGAGCCCTTCAGCACAGAGAAATATTCACCCCTTGTCTTTGTTGAGAAATAATATAGGACCCAAAGGCACAGTCACCACCTCTATATACCTTTGTGCTCTATGGACATAATAAGCTCATTTGTTGAGATAATGTGCAAACTGGGGTCCTATGGCTTTTTCCTCAGCTCAAGAAGGACTCTTTTTTCCTGGAAAATGTGCTGCTTCTGCTTCTTAAAGAGCACACCAGTAATTCAGAGGAATGATTTATTTCCTCTGAAGATCAGATTCTCACTCAGCTCTAGAATGACAGCTCCAGGCACTGTGTTATGGACCACAGAGCAAAGACTTACCATACTGCAGCCTCATCCCTACTAGCCTTGGTGACCTAAATTCCCAGCCTTGCTGCAAAAGCCACTTCTCAACTTTACACTTTTAAAAAAGGACTTCTCAGCTTTACACTTATAAAAAAGGAAACCTTCAGGACTCAGCTTCTCAGAGGAGACAGGATGAGGAAGTTATACAGTTATACAGTTATACATAGGTTAGAAACTAAGTGGTCCAGTCTTTCTGCCTGCTTTAGTGGTTGGTAATTCCATGTCTGCAGAGAGGCACTCCTCAGCAAAGCATCAGAGTAGACCGTCATTTAAGGCACACCGGGGTTAGGCAGCAGCTAAATGATGCTTGGCAGCATTGGAAGGTTTTTCAGACTAAAGGCATTGTTTCCCACATCAGGTATCTGAGCCCCTTCATGAGCTTGACTCCCTTTGGAACCAGCCCATAGATGTGGATCCAGCTGGACACACGCCCCTCTCCTGCCGCTACCGTGTTGCTCACCCGTTGTACTTTGGGAATGTGCCAGAAATAATTATGCTGATAAGCTTAACATAATCTCAGCTATCAAAAGTGTGTGAAGGGTTGTTTCCATATATGAACTTGTTGGAATCAGATCTCATTCTTTTCCTAAGTCAGGCTTTACAGGATCCATTGGGGAGTGGTAGGAGCCTAAGTTTGCACTCTCAAGTTACTTGCTTTCCCTTTTGAGTACTTGCTTTGGAAAAACTTAGCACTGAGTTTCTATATTGCCCTCTCAGATGAATTTTATCACCACAGCCACCCAAATGCTTAATTTTCTGTAATATCTAAGAGGAAATTACTGTTGTAATCTTTGAATATATGATTAAAAAAACAGATTGCTGCTCATAAACCGAGTTCTTTGCTCGCCTTTAAACACTCTGTTCCCAGGACAACAATGCAGATCATTCACTGGCCTGTTCTCCTACCTTCATCCTAAATAAAGGTGATTATTTATATAAAGAGTGTCTTTTTATAGATCTTCAAAAGGAAGACAAGGAAGAACTTTTGGCAAAGAGCAGCAAAACTACAACTGAAAGAGGCAATACAATAACTCCACCAACACATTTTTAGTGCTGGGGGCACTAGTGAGGAATTATGGGATGTTCAGATGCCTATTGTCAAAATTGAATACTCACTATCTTTCATCCAGTTTGCCATTTAATGGGAAGGTACCTACATAGATGCTTGGTGGAAATCTATGCTGCCCTTTACCAGTGGAACAGGACACCATATCTACCAGCCTCCATGTAGAAAATTTGTGGGTTTTAAATTTTTATTTATCCATTCACAAGCTAAGCTTTTTCCTTGTACTTAGGGAGATAGACTCATTTGTCAGAAGACATTCCCTGACTACTTCTTTTCATACTCCTAAAGTCTTTTCTTATTTTGAACATAAATTATAAATTCAGCTTAAGAGATCATCAAAGATGGTCACAAATTTATTTTTGAAGTTTTTTCAAGAAAGTGTTTTATACTTCATAAGAAGGCCCTACAATCATTTGCAGCTATAATGGCATTCCAAGGGGACTGACATGATATAAAGAGGAATAAAAAGAAGCCTTGGTGACCGTGAGAATGTCTTTTTTAATCAAGCTGGTTTTACCAAAGTTGAGTGTTTGAGTTTGTAGCTGCACTATGTTGTCATCAAATAGTACCCAGCTCAACTGAGTAGCTGTGCTAAAACCACAGAATCATGAAAATCATAAACATCCATGAAGCAATTGTCTGGACACCTAAACTACATGATCATTTGGACTGGATATCAGGTACTGGGCAATCAGGAATCAATGGCTTCCTGGGAACAACTTTCTATTATTTTGTTTTTTGTTTGTATGGGTTTAGGATGTTTGCTGGTTGTGGGTTTTTTGTGGGGTTTTGTTGGGGCTTTTGTTTGTTTGGGAGGTTTTTTTTCATTTTTTTGTTCGGGGGTGGGGGTTTGGTTTTTTTATGCTTAATCCTGGGTCGATTATTTTCCCATGAAGCCCAGGAATCAATTTCTGTGGTGTGGTGTAAAATGACACCACTATGAATACAACCTCACTCTCCCAGGAACTACCAGGACTGCATGAGGCGACAATAAGTTTATCAGAACCCAGTCCTTAATATAGAAAGCAAATAGAAAATCAGCCTATGAAACATGAGATACAACAGTGATAAGAAATCTTCTCTTATTCACCGATTTAAAGCATCCCAAACAAATAGTATTGATCTGCCATCATCTGAATCTCCTCATCTGCTTACCACCTTCACCCAGAGGAAAAGAGGGGGGGGGGAAATGTGCTAATGAAAAGAACAAATAAAAGAGAAATCACAATATTTTAATGTTATTAATCAAGGAAAGCTGCTTAAGCATGTAAGCTTAGCTCTCCCTCCATCCTCATGATAAAACTTCACTAATATCTAGAGGTAATAGTGAGTTGGGTGTTCTGCAGCTTCATTTCTTCCCTGCTGTTAGTATTACTGTTTTCCCCAACTGATTTACATCTCTGCTTAAAACAAGCATTCTTTCCCATGGTAAGAACACAAAACCAAGAAAGAAATAAACACCTGACTCACAACCAATGCCAGCCTCAAATATTTATTCTTCCTTCAGGCATTGATTACACCACCCTACAGAACACTGTGCAACCTTCTGTAAAGTTATTTAATTCTGCCTCACCTCCTAATTCCCCTTTTTTTTTTTTTTTAATGCTTATTATCTGGAGGATCTCTTCCAGGCTTCTAGCACTAGGTCATGTTATTTTACCTTAAAAAAATTAAAAATCTCATATTCCTTTCTTTCTTGTCTTTACAGCTCTAGCCCTTAATTTAAAGAGTCCAATTTGACACTGATTGCTCTCTGATACAGCTCATTCTTTATTTTTAAGTTTCTGTGAGTAATAATACATGGTTTTCTGTCTGTCCTTACTAGCATGCCCCTCCACAGAATCTACAGGACTGTCCTTCAACCCTGACCAAAGTTCTGCTCCAATAGATGCCATGGATTCTGGCTTCCCATAGAGAGTACATACATTACTATGAAAAATTATTTGGGATGACATTAAAACACCCTTGCTGCTATATCAATATATTAAAAAGGGAAAAAAACCAACAAAACCAAAAAACACTCTTCCTCAAATTGCTGACTATTCAAAACTGTTCCTGTTCTTTGAAATTGCTTTGTCTTCTATCGTCTTCCAGAAGAAATCAAGGAAAAAGGACTCAGTAAGTCCCCTCTTTCTTCTACCACCCACAACCAAATCTTAACACTTCCCAGCACCTATAAACACATATTTTCTGTTTCTCCCTGCTCTGGAAATACAGAGAATGACTTTACTATTGGGTGAGTTTGGCTTATGTTCAGGAATAAGACCAGATGATTTACAAAAAAATGCCAAGCTATTGGAGCAAACAATCTCCATGCCACCACTGCTCAGAGAGGCAGAGTTGTGCTCTAGGGAAGAAGAGGGCACCTAATAAGGGACAGCATTTCAAGACAATCTGTGTTCTCTGTAGCTCCCTATGTTGTGTATAGCAAGGTTTCTAGTGTTTTGTTTATTGAAGTCCACTAATCATCCAAAAAGAAACAGACAATGCAACTACAGGCAAGAAAATCCAGCCAAGATCAAAGACACCAAAAATCCTAGTAGATGAAAGATTGTGCTTCCAATGCTGCTGACGTTAACTTGCAAGTGAGGGGCCTAGAAAGACAAAGTAGTCATAGGTCCTCCTGCAGAGAGCTACCAAAATCATCATGGACCTTGCCAGAACTGTGAGGTCCACTAATAAATGTCCTTAAACTTCCAGCCATCTAGATACCTTCTAGAGGACAAAAAGGAGGAAAATATGAAAGGCCAGAATCAAACAGTATAGCTGCAGTGTTCCTAAGACAATTTAGTAGGTACGATAATGTCAAAAAAGCCATCCATTTAGTAAAAAATGCTACTTCATTTGCAGCTCCACTCAGACAAAAATTATTCCTTTCCAATTACAGCTATTCTTGCCTTCACTCTCAGATTTCATGAAACCATGGGGTAAAGTCTGAAAAAAAATTAATACTTTGTATTCCTGAATATTACCTGCACTCAGGTAAACAAGCAAGACAAGGAAGAGAGGGGAAAATACAGGGAGGGTGTGAGAAAGCAAAAGGGTAAAGTAATAGGGAGTAAGGTGAGAAAAAGAATTAAAGCAAAATCAGCAGGATGATTTGGAATAATCTCCTTTTGCTCTAAGTGGTCAATCATTGACTCCATGGTGGCTTTGAAGGAAAAGGGCAGGAGGACCTACATCAGCTGATGAACTCTGCGAAGTCCATCTCATAGCTCGGAGACTTCACTCCAGATATCCTCTCTAGAAATGGGGAGCAGAAAAATGAGGCAATGATAGGGCTGGAAGAAACTGACTGAGTCCTGACTGAGTCAGTGGCCAAATTCACATCTCCTTTTCCTGACCTCTGAAAGCAAGACTGCTGTTTCCTTATCTGACTTTTGAGGATATCCAAATGTACCTAATTTTCAAAGGGGTCAACATCCTTTCTGGAAAGGATAGATCTAAGAACAGGAGGTAAATATAACTCCTTTACAGCAACTAATTCATTCACTGCAAATCGCCTTATGATCTTTTTTTAACCAAAAGCCCAAAGCAAGATTGCAAGATAGGGCTCACACTGTACAGAAGGATTATGACAATTAAAAATATGTACACAAAGACTCAGTCCCAGACTAACTTCATTTCTGGGTTATATTAAAAAAAAAAACCCACATCAAATGCACACACAACCACATTTATATCCATGCAAGCAAGATGCAATGTGCTTATGTTTACCCCGCAAATGAAAAACAGCACCTCTCTTTCAAACACCAAAAAGCTTCTAGGGATAACCTTTCACAAATAAACAACCTACTCTGCTTGGAGAGGGATTATATAAAGCACAGAGATTACAATGGGCTTAATCATGACTAAACACTGATCTGGCTCAATCTACTCAAAAGCAGACAAAAGATAAATAAAAACCTCCAGCAGATGCATTTCATACTGGAAATTCTGGAACCTCAATTGACGTCATACTTTTTATGTTCTGATAGTATCTGAAGGAAGCAGTACACTGGATCAAGAAAACAAAGGCAAATTTTTAGTTAAAATTCTCCATGTGCTTTGTAAAAAGAAGGCTACATCAGGGAACAGACAGGGTAGCTCAGCATTTTACAAACTTCTTTTTGACTGCAGTTGAAAATGCACCAGCAGAGTGATGCTACTAAAAAGAAACAAGTACCCACCTTTTTGCCTCATCTACATCTTATGCTGTAAAACTGAGCAATAGTAATTACTGAATTTCCCCTCCCACAAAAGCCACTTCTGATCAATGGCAGTCACATTAAATTTCTTCTAGTAAAATAATGCCACCTCCTCAGTATCACCCCAGTTGTTCTTCACTGATTCCTCATGCACAGTGTGAAAATTCTGTGTAATGGGAAGGGGTTGAATTTAGTAAATATTTCCCAGATACAGACATCTGGTCTTTCCTGTGGTTGAGGAAATCCAGGAAACTGATTCCACATCATGGAAGACAACTCCAGCCATTAGTACTGCTGAAGCAGGTGAGAAAAGTCAAAAAAATGAGCACAGATTGTAGAGATTGCTTACAGAGCTAAGTTTTCCATTTAACGGAAGAAGGTAAATATGACGAAAGAGAAATAACTCTTTAGATGGGGTGGGGGGGAATCTACATGGAGGAGAAGGCTAATCAGTTTTTTCATTCTATCATCTCCAGCAGAAATTCCCAATGGATGACCAAGTAAGGTTAGGCCAGCAGACAGAAGAGATCCCTTCCTGTATTGAGAAGGCACATGACTGTCTGTCCTCATGTCCAGAGAATGCATTCTGTGCTTCAGAAGTACAAGGTGAAAGACTTTCAATCCCTCTTGATTTGTGACCTCCAAAACTTCTCCAGCAAAGGCAAAAATCACCACACAGACAGTGCAAGCCTACTGATAATTGTTTTTTTCTTTTCACATTCTTTCACTGACCTCTTGGATACAGCTCACACAAATTTGCCATCATTGTTATAGGCAGACCTTAATAGTGAAAATTCTGTTACTCACACTGATTGTCAAGCTGCAAGTTATTGTCAACAACATCATCCCTAAACAAAATCAAAATTCTTACCCCAATTCCTATTGTTCTTCAGCCCACCTAGTGTGTGTCATAGCAGTCTAAGTAGATCTCTTCTAACTTCAGGCAGAACAATCATCACTTTGCAGATAATTCCACACTTCCACAAACTGCAGATTAGAATCACGTGATTTTTGTTTCCTAGATGAAAAGCCAACAAACTTTTCTGTCTGGGAAGTCAAGTGGACAGTCCTTTGTCATCTCGAGTAACAGCAGATGCATTTACATTTTAATACACAAATAGGAAAATAATGGGTTACTGTTGCTTGTCCACAAAGCAGGCTTACCTTTTAAAAAGCTATCCAGGGATTATTAAATTTTACTAATTATTTAACTTTCCTCTGTGACCTGCTTCTGAAGGAGAAATGAGCTCAAGAACCTCTCAACACCTGAAAAATGCAGGAGGAAATGCTTAGAATGCAAAGAATATTTTTCATTTTTCTTGTAAGATGGATGCCTCTTGGTGCACAACTTATTGGCATCAAGCACCAATGAGAACAATTGCTTTGGTGAACATGCTTGCCTATGGAAAAGGGCTACGAATTTAAATGCTAAAACAGTAACCAGTGTGAAATGTCACCTGGCTAGGCAGTTCAACCTAATTATTTACGCAGATTTATTTTTAAACTATAAAAACAGCATGTTCCTTGGGATAATTATTTTTTCCCTTTCCACAAATAAATACAATTAACATTTGCCAAGTAGATTTCTTCTTCTGCAATTAAGGACTTGCCAAAATTAGACAAAGTAAAGTACTCAGAAACACACTGGGGCAAAAGTGTCACTGGGAGTGTCTCCCAGAGCTGTGCTTCTGGAAGAAGAGATATTCCATACAGGACTCAGCACCAACAAGCCCACATGCCTTCCTTCTAAAGCCTGAGCAGCCTTGAACCCTTGTATGAACGACTGGAAGCCCTCCCATGGCATCTTGCCATGCGTGTTCTTCCCTGCTCTCTGCAAATGCCAGCCGCACTTCTGAATGGAAGGCACGTAAGTAACGCAATCCCACAGCAGCAGAACAAGCAAACACATCGATTTGAAGGCTCAAGGTAGGAAAAAATACAGGTAAGCACAGCCTTCGTTTTAAGCTGCCTGCAAGACCACTCACATGGAGCCTGTTCTGGAATGGATCTGATGGGTTATGGAAAAAAAAACAAAACACAAACAAACCCATCTCTGACCCAGACTTTTCTCCAGGTAAAGACTTTTGTTCTTGTTATGTGACCTGGTTGACTGAAATAAATTATTATTTTACGATTCCTCCTAACAACAGTATGCATGGTGCTGGGTCTCAACTCCACAAGCAGTACCCTGTCTGTGCTGCTTACTGGTGCCTGTGGCACCCCAGAAAAACAAACCAGCTCATGAGCAGCATCCAAGCGTCAGTCAAGCTTGTCCCAACCCAGGACAGGCTGCAATTAAACCCTGCCAATCATCTCTCCTGTTTTGGCAACACCGGGCATAAATGCTACCAAGTCCAGTAGATAGCTTAAAGAGCTATTTTGGCCCAATTTGCCAAAACATTGGAGTTTAGGAAATTAAACAAATGGACTCTTTGCATGACACAAAGCTTCTCACAGTATGCTCAGTTCATTTTCAACAGCCAAGGTGGGAATAACATATAAAGACACTTAAGTACCTAAGATAGAATGGCACAAAACCCTTTTCCAGAAAGCAAGACCCCAACAGTTCAAGCAAGTTGTCCCAGCTTGCTCCAACAGTCCACTGGCTTCATGTGCCCCACCTCACAGTCTGCCTGTGTTATTCAGGGCCAGAATAATTTGATGAGACTGTCTCAAGGCTCTGGTTCTCAAGAGACTAGCTGCACATGAATTTAACTTCAATGTGATTTGATTTCATAGAGCTAATCTGCAGTCCCTAAGTCTGCGGGGCACTGCTGTTCAGCAGGGGGCTTCTGCTCACTCTGGGATTCTGTGCAAGTGTCAAAAATATATAAGAACACTTTCAAAGTTGGGCAGCAAATTTTAGAAACAAGAAAGTTTCCAAAGTTCCAAACTATCTATGAAGACCGTAAAGTGTCCTACAGGAAAAGCAGTTTTATCATGTCCATAGCTACTTTAAAGGAAACTTTGCTACTTTAAAGGAAAGTTCTCTTTGAAAACCAGAAAAACCCATTTTAGAATAAACATTAAAATATTATCATTTAATAATATTCTGCATTCCAGCAGCATAATGCTGATAAATTATGACTTAAGAATACAAAACTCAGCATGGTGTTATCAAAACCTGACTCTGCAACCAGGCTGGACAAGGGATTCTGTTCTATTGTGTGGGTTTCTTTCCCCTCCTGTACTTAAAAAATAAAGACAGCACATTTCTTTGAACTTGCATAATTCAAGCCTGTTTTTTTACACAGGGCTAAACCAGCCTTTTAAATTCTTTAGGCTTGGCATTGTATGAAAGCAGATATCAAATAGTCAGAGAGCTCAATTTAGAAAGATCATTTTTCTGTGGCTGAACCTTTCTGAAGAGCTTCCTGAAGTTCTCCAGACAATGCCTCAAACTGCTGCTCCCAGCAAGCTGAGGTCATTCAGCCTTTCCAGGCCATGTTTTTGGAGGTAAGGTACCTCCAAAAGTAAGGTACGGGTCTGTTGGAAAGGTGAGAAATGTACAGAGTGTGAGGGTCCAGAGAATCTGACTGCTGCAAACAATTAAAATTTGCTAATATCAACCTGTTTTGCACAATTTGAGTGGTTGAGAACTGTGTCTTGTCCAGGTGTGAAAATCTACAGTGTCTTCCGTGTAGTCCTCTGTCACTGCCTTTTATAAAAATCTACCTCTTCATGTCAAAATCAGAGCTCACGAACACCAGTGAAGAGATGTCCCATGTGAATTAACTAGGGTGTAAGGAGGACCTTGGTGAAATGCATCTCCAGTCAGCAGCAAAGTACAAGGCTGAAGCACCCACTGCTCCTGTATGCCATTTTACTCATTATTTCTAGAGTACCCAGCAAATGCAGCCGGAACACAGACAAGGATGCATTCAAGGCAGGAGAAGGTTTTCTCCTTCCTACCCAAGCCTTGCCACACCACTTGTAGCTAGAGGGGCTGCTTGGGTCAGGACCAGCTCAATGCCTGCTCTAAGACAGTAGTTTTTCCAACAGGGCTCAGAATCCAGTTGTTTTCTTTGAATCTCAAAAAGTCTCTCATGCTGCCTCACAGCTGGCTCCTTGCTCTTGCAGGTGAAGAAGTGTAAAAAGTGAAGGGAAGCCACTGGTCCCAGTATAGGCACTGGGAGTCCAGTCCTACATGCCAGGCCAGAAGAATCATAAAGCAGTAAGAAATGTGGTTCTTCATCCAGAAGAACAGTTTGGGTTGGAAGGAACCTTGAAAAATCATCTGGTTCCAACAAATCTGCCATGGGCAGCAACACCTTTCACCAGACCAGGTGGCTCAGAGCCCCATCCAACCTGGCCTTGAACACTTCCAGAGATGAGCCATCCACAGTCATGAGGAACCTGTTCAAGTGCCTTCTCACCCTTACAGTAAAGAATTTCTTCTGTGTATCTGACCTGAGCCAGCTGCGCTCACAATACCCTTGGATGAAGAGCAACACTGGATTTTATTAGTTACTGCTTATTATTAAGCATTGCTTACCCCTTACATTGCTGTAAAATCAGAAAACACCAAAAGCATATGGTCAGCTTAGACAAAACATTGACCCTCTACCTTCATGCACTATGTAGCTAGGAAGATGTCCTATTTTATGCAGCATGGTATTCCATGAAGTTAGGAAGCACAACTAACACAGAGGGTTTCAAGAGCTTAAATCTGTTACAATAGTTGCACTAGATGTATTTTTAATACCTTTTCCAGTGCTTCTCTGTCAGCCAGCTCCTGCACAGCCAAAAGCTTGATACTGTAAGAAAGAAACAGAGAGAAAAAGATAATTAATCACTCCACTGCAAGCATTACAGAAATCTAAGAAACACCAGAACTGAAGATCTTTTTATCTTCTCTCTTGACAAAAAAAATAAAAGAAATGCTTAAGACAAAACAAAACAAGAGAGACAATGTCACTTGGTTTGCCTTGAATTAGCCATCACAAGCAGATATTTTGGTTTCCAAATTACAAGTATATCTAAATTTGCCTTACAGAGAAACTGCATCAGTCATTACTTTTGTAATATCCCAAATTAACACTGAAGGACAAACACAGAAAAATATTCTAGACATTTCTATCAGTTGTAGTCAACTTCGTTCCTCAGTGTCAACAGGTTTCTATGAGTTCCAAAATGCCATTTCCAGGGATTTACAATATTACATATGAGGTACAGTTATTAAGACAACCCAGCTCAAGAAATGTGAGGGAGAGGTGAGGGAAATGTGCACCACCATTTAAAATTATGGTAGAAAGGTAATTCTCAATTATTATTTTTGTAATGCCTTTTGTTAATCAATCCCAAATTTCTTTACTTACTTAATATTTTCTAAGTTTATCTCAAGGTCTGAATCCTGGACACTGAATTTCATTTGCTTCAACAAGGTAGAGAGTCACTCAACCAGGATTCTACACGTGTATTGCAGCTCCACAGACTCACTTCCCTTACCCAGTCTTAAATCCAGTTACTTATTATATTATCCTTGGACTCCAGAGGACAATTTCCTTCACCCAGGGATACAAAAACATTTGCATGGCAATAGAAGAATCAAATGATGCATATAAATATTGTTTAAATTACTCTCACCACCCTGCACAGAGTAAAAAGCCAGTATAGTTAATAGATCATATTCAAGAAGGTGTGAATAGCCAACATAGCGATTGGCCAAATGATATAATACAAAAAAATTTCATTAGCCTTTCCGAACCTCAGAGCAATATTGCATAATTCTTGAGCATCCACTAGCACCTTATAGGCTAATTATATACATCCATCCTGCAACAGCAGCTGGTAAAGCATAGTTCTAGTCCTGCCCTACTTTGGTTTTTCATTGCAGGTATTCACAGCCTAATCCCTAAACACCAATGTGCTTTCACTTTAATGGACCTTCTAGTTTTCAGTGTCTTCAAGGTATCATAAAAAGCCTATAACCAGTGAATTATAAAACAGTCACAGACAATGCATTTCTACTCTGCAGAGAGTATTACTACTAAGACAAAAAGGGTGAAGATGGTTCAGAAAAAAATGGGATAATGAGGAAAATTAAAAAGGTATTCCATTAAAGCCCAACCACTATGGTAGTAGAAGACATGTGATTTGCTATTACTGTGGTGAATGCACTAGGCTGCACACACACACATTCAGCTGAACTGGAAGGCACTTAGTGAGAGTACAAAACCAACACAGGTTATTTTTAAACATTATTTTCCCAGTAATTCAGCCAGCATACAAAATAAAGATGGGCTGCGCAGCAAGCAAAGAAGGCAGCTCCATTAAAAAACACTGCAGTGCTGTGTCCAACTCAGAAGGTGCCTCAGTTGATGCACCTTGGAGAACAAAGTCTCCAATTACCCAGGCAGTAATAATGCAGTCACAATCAAGACCTCTCTCTGGATTTAGGAGTCACCTGTCCATTTTGGATGACCCACTTCTGTTGCAGTGCACTTGAGAAAAACACTGGACGGGTGAGAGGGAGGTAGGCTAACACACATGTGGATGCACTCAGGGTGCTCACAGCCACTTGGCTGTTGCAAAGGTGGCTTCAAGTTTGTGTGTACATGAGTTGGGAGTATACAAATTACATTTGTTTTATCTTTTTGAAGTTAGACTTTTTGATTACTTAATCAAATCAGTCAAGGCTGAAGAATTTACTTCTGATTTATGACTAATTTATTTCTAGAACATTATTTGTGAGTTATCTGACAATAGCTACAGACTAAAGATGTAGACTGCCCCAAAATCAAGTACTACTTTCATTAAAAATCATCTTCTCACTGTAAAAATGTTACACACAAGAACTTTTGCAACTGGTATGTGTTCATTTAAAACAAAGTATCCAGTTCCACAGAAGCAAGTAACAAAACAGGAAACAGGATTTTTTTTGCTTTATTTCATTATATTATGTAGATAATATCTACAGAGGTGGAGAAACCATACAAAAGGTTTACATCTTGCAGAGATACTGCATATGCAGGCTCAGAATCAAATCTCAATTCAAAGTTGCTACATGATTTGCAGCAACATTGGTTTGATTCCTGAAGAGAAAAAGACTTCCTGTGATGTTACAAATTAAGAGATCAATGTTTGCCTAGTGCTTTACTCTTTTCTCCTCAGGTGATACCTGAAAATACCTCAGGTATTTTTCCTTGGTCAAAAGGAATCTGTGAACACAAGTATCAGCCTTTATACAACCAGTGGCAAGGTCCTTCTTTCCTTAAAGCACCATCACAGCCACTGTCTCTGCTCATTGGATTACAGCCCACTACCTGGAAAATTGCTCTAGATAATCAGTTATTTACTGCTATTTCTTCCAGCAGTTCCAAGCAACATTATTATGTGCTACTTGACACAATGTCAGCTTGGAAATGCAGCTTTTTTCAAGGCTACTGCTTTGGGTACTTGGTGCTTCAAAAAGAAATCAGGCTGCTTATTTAGACACTACATGAGCAATCTTACAACCACTGAGGGAAGCTCACACCTTCATTTGCTGTTTGTAGCTTTTTTGCTCATCAAGGATTCCAAAGTAGTTGGGAATACAGTCAGTAACTGCTGGAAGAGAGGGGGAGGAAGTCACCAATTTAAAAAAATCTCAAATGAAATACAAATAGAGTTACCAAAAGCCAGTGCTGAAGCCCAAGCTTTAGCAGTCTACAGTACAATACTTAAGTACAGTAATTTCACAATTACAAGCCACACCTGATTATAAACTGCACCTCCAGGTGTCGGTAACACTTAGGTCTTTGTCTATATATAAACCGCACCGGATTATAAACCGCACTTTCGTTCGCAGCGAGGACCCGCGTGCAACAAAGTAATGAATTAGTAACTATCGCGCCATTGTGGGTTTTACTGGCAGGTGCTCAATTTGCAAACATTTTTCACGGATTGGGGTAGCCTTTAAAGGCAGCCTAAAAACTAAAAAAATACAGAGTAAAATCACTCACTTTTATTAAACTTGCCGGTTCCGCTCTCGCCCAGGTGAGGGAAGGACGCAGCCCAGGGGGGCGAGGGCAGTGGGGCCAGGTGGGCTGGGGACCTGCTGCCCCGGGCTGTCGGAGGTGGTGGGGGCCACAGGCGGGAAAGTTTCCTGGCGAGCAGTGGAGCCCCCTGTGCACTGCGCTGGCCCGCCCCGGTGCCAGGGTGGCCCTGGCACCAGGCGGGCCCTGCTGCTCACCGGCCGGGCTGGCGCCCTGCCCCGGGCACTGCACGAGAGCGGGTGGGAGTGCGGAGCCTGGGCCCACCAGTGTCTGGGGCTGCGAGCCCGGTGAAGCTGCTCGGAGGGGCTCTGCAGGCAGAGGTGCTGCCGCCCAGCCACTGCCTAGCTGCCAGGGGCCAGGGAAGCAGCCCTGCTGCCCCGCCACCCTGGGGCTGGGGAAGTGGCCCTGATGCCCCCCCGTCGGGGAAGCGGCACTCCGGGGCTGGGGAAGCACCCCATTGTCCATATATTGGCCGCTCCAGATTACAAGCCGCACTTCTGGGTTCAGACCAAAATTTTAGTCAAAATGGTGTGGCTTATAATCAAAAAATTACTGTACTCTGTTTATATATATCCTTGGCGTTATTTTTTTCATCCTTACCTTGTTGTGCAAACACAAGGTGAATGAATAAAGTCATAGAAAACTATATTTCCCAAAGAAGCCTTATGGCTCCTGGAGAGCCTGCCCTCGCCTACCAGCTTTAAAATTTACTGGTTAAGAAAGCTGTAACAGAAGTAACTATCCTGAAAATGGTTCTGCTTGAATCTGAAACTCTGTTAAAAATACTCACTGACTGAAATATTTACATGATCTATTTAAACAAAGCTATTGAAATTAATATCCTGGCACCCCAGGCACACTCAAAATACTTGAAAACATGCAGTGATCAGGAGGAAGGACTCTCCTCCAGTACTGAAAATATGCAAACACGATATCCTGTCAAGGAAACACAACTCCCATTTTTTGGCCCTGTGTGATACATGGCATTCTCCTCTAAGGGAATTCCTTTTTGTTTCCAGAAGATTAGTCACAGTGCTGAACAAATGCCTATAGCTACAGCGCATTCTACGCCTCAGGGTATCATTGCAATCCTTTCCTCAAAGTCTTCCTACTCAAAAGCAAGTAGCATTGGGTTTCTCTTTTTAATCCCTTATACTCAAGAGTAATTTAAGTATTTTTGGCAGTCTTTTGAAATGCTACAAACTCGCAGAAAGATCCCTAGCTGGCTCATGGATTCCTGAGGCATCATGACCGTATTTAATTTGCACTGAACTTCACTTCCCACCTTGAATTCCCATTGCCCACAAAATCTCATCTGCTCTTACATTGAGGAATGTTGGGGGTTTCCTAAGAACCACTGGAGGGTCGTCTGCCTGCAAACCAACAAATCTATGGATCTGCCACAAGGCAGATGGGATAGACTGAGACTGCCACAAGTCAGAT
Source organism: Turdus rufiventris (assembly GCA_013186435.1). Taxonomy (NCBI): domain Eukaryota; kingdom Metazoa; phylum Chordata; class Aves; order Passeriformes; family Turdidae; genus Turdus; species Turdus rufiventris. The sequence continues at coordinate 2,717,901 of PYHW01009662.1, read as the reverse complement.
ACCAGATCCATCCATTCAGAATGTACCTCAGGTCTTCACCTGAGAAAGAGAAGTTGCTTCCTTCAAAACCAGCTTTAGAGGTAGAAGGATTTTTAGAATTAGTTAGTTTCTGGACCACCCCTGCACAGAACTAGAATTACAGCCATTACGGACACAAGTCACTTGGCTGCCACTACTAAGAGAGAGGGTCCCCAAAGAAGAGCATCAATGGACACAATGACCTATGTCTGCTGAGCTGAGCACAGTGTGGAGCTGAACTTTCAATTCCATGTCAAACCTGGCAATTTTGAGGAAAAGGGAGAGAGGAGAAAGTGAGGAAGAGTTCAGCAGAGACTCAGTGAAGTGTTTAAGTGAATACTTGGCCTCACAACAATGCCCTACAAAAGCTCAATTACAGTAATTTCACGACCATAAGGTGCACTGGACTGTAAGGTGCACCCGCCGGCAGCCAGCAATATTCACAACATGTAGATCAGATAAGGCGCACCGGACTATAAGGCGCACGTTGTTTTTTTTTTTAAAGCGAGGCTCCGCCCCCAGCTCCCCTTGCGCGGTTGCTGGTTGAGGCCCCGCCCCCACCCGGCAGCCATTGGCCCCCGGGCTGGCCTGTAGCCGGCGGGGTGGGGGCATGGCCGCCGCTCCGTGGGGCGTCCCCGGGGCCGGTGTATGGTCGCCGCTGCCCTGTGGGGCGTCCCTGGGGCCCCGCTGCTCCGGGAGCCCCCTGGCTCACCCCGTGCCGCCGCTGCCCTGAAGCCAACTGCTCTCCCCCCCTCCCCCACAAGCGGCGGCGGCCCCTATTCCAGCGGCTTTCCACCCCCCGCGCGCGGGACAACCCCAATGCCAGCAGGTCCGCCTCGCAGAGCCCCTCTCCCCTCACATCCCGATGTTGCTGCAGGGCCACTCCCCCTCGCAGCCCGGCAAAGCCCCGCGGGCCCACCCATCCTCCCAGCCAGGCAGAGCCCCGCAGGACCCCTCTGCCTCCTCACAGCCAGCCACAGCCCCGCAGGGCCACTCCTCCTCACAGCTAGCCACAGCCCCGCAGGGCCACTCTTCCCCCCAGCCAGCCACAGCCCTGCGGGGCCACTCCTCCTCCCAGCCAGCCACAGCCCCACGGGGCCACTCTTCCTCCCAGCCAGCCACAGCCCCATGGGGCCACTCCTCCTCACAGCCTGGCACAGCCCCGCGGAGCCTCTCCCCCTCGCGGCTCGCACTTCCGGGTTGGTAATTTTTGCCACTATGTAGCTCAGATAAGGCGCACCGGACTATAAGGCACACTTCCAGGTTTGAGGGAAAATTTTAGTCAAAAGGGTGCGCCTTATAGTTGTGAAATTACTGTACATACCTTTGCCCAAGGTCTGAGTTCTTCCAAAAGCCTCATGCTTTCTATCAGCCAGTGCATAAGCCTAAAGTTAATAACATTGAGAAATGCTGTTTGACTTCTCTTGCTTTTCTGTTGCCTTTTTCAGCACACAGCTGTACCAAATCTTGCTTCAGCTAGACTCACAAATGTTATAAATACCCCACGCAAAAAGCACTCATTCTCAAACCATTTCGAGCAACATTAAATAATTCCTTTATTTCTTCCTTTTAGTCTACAAACTCTTTGCTCTTGAGATAAGATCCCACAAACATATTATGGCTGACGGTCAAGTTTTGCGGAATACTTACATATCTAAGAGTAAAGCATGAATACATGTAACTGAAGTGCTTATTGACAGACACGTATGAGTTAACAAAAGTTAACCATTTGGGCTACCAAATTTGTATGCCAAAATTGTACGTTCAAAACCTACCCAAACTGGCCTCACTCATAAATCTATTCTGCTCTAAGAGATGGGCACGAAACATGAGAGTTGGACTAAAAAAAAAAGAAAAAAAAAAATGCAGCTGAGCTGTGCTAATGGTACTAGTACCTGGGAGGGAGCACTCGTCATCAACTGCTTGCTCTCCCTATCCTCACCTTAGTCCCCACTTCTGCTACAAAAGAGCACACTCGTCACCATTCACACCACAGCCCCTGCTCTTCTTCAGCATTTGCCAGATGACAGGGTAACAGTAAGGATGGGGAAGCTACCATGAGTGTACGTGTTCCCTGTGAGGGCTGTGGTGGTCCCCACTGCCCCAGCTGTCAACAGCCTGAGGTTAAGGGCTGTGATTACAGTAATTTCATGACTATAAGGCGTACCCTTTTGACTAAAATTTCCCCCCGCACTCAGAAGTGCGCCTTATGGTCCGGTGCGCCTTATATGATGTACAAAGTTGCAACATTTGCCACCCTGGAACTGTGAGCCGTGGGGGGAGCCGGCAGTGCCGCGGCAGCCGGGTGGAGGCAGGCCCGGGGGCCCATGGCTGCCAGGTGGAGGCGGGGCCTCATCCAGCACCCGCGCGGGTGGAGCTGGGGACGGAGCCTCGCTGCAAAAAAAAAAAGTGCGCCCTATAGTCTGGTGTGCCTTATATGATATACAAAGTTGCAAATTTTGCCAACTCCTGTGGGGTGCGCCTTATAGTCCGGTGCGCCTTATGGTCGTGATATTACTGTAACTTTTTCCTGATTGTTTTCAGCATAGCCAGATGCTTAGAGAAATACATGCAGAACAAGGAAAGGTAACAGCCTAAAAGTGACAAACACAGAAAAATAGATCTTGTTGTGTCTTAAACAAACGTGGGGGGAGGTGGTGGGGTGGTGTGTATAGAGGGGGTGGGCTTTTTTTGCTGTTTGGCTGTTTGTTTTGAATATAGACCTGCTGCCAGACCTTGCTGCTAATGCCTAATGGGACCCAAGGCTTCTCTTTATGACTGTCTGCCTCTGTGATGATTACCTTGCACAAGGGTAAGCAAAAGAATGGCAGACTTCCACCAATAGCATGGCAGACTAAGTTTAACACAGTGAGATGATGGGGGAGCAAGTCTGAGCATCCTGGGGCTGCAAAGGGATCTGTGCCACTCCTTTTTTGGAGCTACCTACACTGACCAGGGCAATGGGTCACCTAAGTGGGACACCTTTACAGTGAAGGAGCAACCTTTAAGACTTTCTTTCATCAATGCATGCACTGTAAAAAGACATTTTTACTGGTGTATCCCATTTACAAAGTCGTCTTTTGCCCCCAAGACTTTGTTTACTCACGCCTCCATAAAAACAAAAGCAGAAGGAGACAAGAAAAGCATGCTCAATGATTTTCAGCCTTGTACAGTTCCTTCATCTACCCGTATGAAGTTGAATGAGGAAAAAAACCCAGTTTCTCCTTTTCCAATAAAAGCATCTATATCTTCTCAATCACTCTTTAAATGGAAGGAAAAACTGTGTCCACTGCCATACCTTAATAGCCACTGGAAGCCACCAGAGAGTATCTTAAGCAAGCTGATAGGCTTGGATGGGAATAGCATGCCATATTGCTTTGGGACTAACTGCCAGCTAACGACACAACAAACATGTTGGAAGATTCTCAGGAAAAAATGTATCTACAGTAAGAAGAAATTATTATAAAATCAGGGAGCTGCATTTCCTACATATTAAATGTATTTATATCTATCTATACCATAGATACACATAAAACAGATCATATGCATGTTATATATAATTTTCGAAACATTGATATATATGCGCCCAACTATATCTAGATGAATGTATTTAGAGCTACATTTTTGCAGCTTCTTCATTGGGATGAAAACAGATATTCTTCAATGTCTAGTCATTACTGTTTTGCCTGCAGCATGGTCTGTAAGCAAAAAGCAGAACAAGGCACCACAGCTGGAAAGGGAACCAGGAATAAATAGAAGGAGCGGAGAAGCTGAAATCTACCAAGCAAATTGATAATGTAGTGAAGGCCACACAAACACTCCCACCCTGATATTTGCATTCATGGATCCTATTACATTATGTGAGTGATTGATGTATTTCTCATGGGGAGAAAGGAGACTGTAATGGAACTAGAAAAGGGAAAACATGAATTATAGATAGTTACCACTGAGAGTTGAAGGGGGAGAACAGCAGCATTACAAGGCAAGAGGTAATTGAAACAGTGAATTTTTCCCCTTTCCTATTTCAGTGGTTCTCTGGATTCAGGGATGCTCTCTACTTGCTTGTCTCTGCCCTAAAATTACAGTAATTTCACGACCATAAGGCGCACCGGACTATAAGGCGCACCCGCCGGGAGTCAGCAAAATTTGCAACATGTAGAT
>PYHW01009662.1:2688676-2705561 GCA_013186435.1 Turdus rufiventris | reverse complement strand
TTTAATCAAATAGCTCCTAGGTATAATTTTGATTTCAAATTGGAAGCCCTAGTTTTTAGAAGATTAATTATGGAGGTGGAGGCAGAGGAAAAACCTGGTAGATGACAAGTGGTAGTTTAGAAGCACAGGACAGCAACAGGAAGTGTCAGAGTCTTCTTCTCAGGAAGGACCTGTTAAGCAACAGAAATCGGAGGCTGTCTCCTTCTCAAAGGGCATCAAATAAATCCCCAACACTGAACAGCTGCAGCTTAATCTTAAATGGCCATATCCTATTTAAAAAATAAGCCAAAATAAACAAAAGTTCAAACAAAAACCAGAATATCTAAGAAATCACAAAGGCTGGGAGGATGGAAAGGGTCATTAATTTTATTTTAAAGCTCTTAATAAACACTGATGCTTGCAAACTATCAAAAATGCTGCAGTCATAGCCAGCATGCAGGTATGTAACCAGTTATTGTACAAAGCCGTAGAAATTACTATTACATAAATTGCAGAGGACTGTATCTATGGAGGAATTCTATTTAACCAGCCTGCTAGTATCCACTAAGAAAAAAAATGAAAATTTAAGGTCTAAAGAAAGGAGGACTTGTCATATCTGCTTTACCAGATGCATAATAGTGGACAACAAACACAATTCTGCTTTGTCAGCGCTGTGTCACCGAAGGTTTTTCTTTAGAGAGGGTACAGGTAAACTTAAAAGCAAAATCCCGAATCCTTCTAATTTGGAAACACTGTGAGCTTGTTGGGGATTTTTAAAAAAAAAATCTTTTTAAAGCTCTTCAAAGATCCATGGAAAGAAGATTTTGTTAAACACATGATTCTCAGCATCTTTTTATTTGTGCTACACACAGTGTGTGTCGGGCAAAGATTTAAGGTACTTTGCCTGTGAGTGGATGTAGCCTGCCATGAGCTGCAGCAGTGTGCATTCCCTGAACTGAAATAACCTTGCACAGGCAGGGATCCAGCCAGACATCTTAGGGGTTATTAGGATTCACACAAAGAGGAGGAACACTGGCTCTCACTCTCTCTTGCTAATAAAAATTAAAATTGCCAAAAGCAGATGTCTCCACATGCTTAAATTCAGCTGGATAGTATATGGTTGGGATTGCATCGCCACAAGATTGAATAAGAGGAAGTTCTCTTATCTCCCTTGGTTAAGCAAAAACATCATGCCTTTTTAGCTTTATAGAGAAAAGAGAAAAATAGCACACACACCACCACAGCCTCTGTACTACTGTAAGGGAAAGAAGTTCCCGGTGTTACACAATTCCTAGCAGTGTAAGAAAGGTTAGTAGCGTTTACTGACCTTTTAAGAGGGCATAACTCTAGCATACCTGCACAGCATTAAAAAGGTGATTTCATTCCTTTTCCTGTTTATTGCTCCATGACTAAAGGCTCAGAAAGGAGAAGGGGTTTGGAGGCAGAAGCCATTTACCTATTCTCCTTTCCGTTCACCTTGGCTAAGCATTCCAGTTTATTGCAGATGTGCAGCACAAATTAAGGGTACTGAAGCTTCCATTAATCACTTCAGTGGGACTGATTTTGGTTTGCAGGATACCTAGTGAGAAGGAAAGCCTCCACATGTTCTCCTGATGAAGGAGAGTCTATGGAATAGCAGCTTGGAAGGCGCAGTCCCCCATCAGGCTGGCTCCTCTCATGCACTATGCCAATCAGGCACCTGGGGCTCCCTGAATCTTAATCTACAGTTGAACTCCCTATGGTCCCTTAGAGGATCAACAGCTTCACTAGCTTAAGCAATAAAATATTAAGCAAATGATAAGGTGGCATATACATATAAGCCAGTAAGGAAAATCACAACCACTTCCCTAATGCCTGAAACCCCATTATTCGGGAAAAGACTGGCCATGTCACAGATGATGAAAAGAAAACAGGTACAGCAGCATTCAGTCACTTCACTGAATAAAAAAGCTGAGTTCAAGATGGCATTTTGGCATCTCAGTAAGGTCACCATGAAGCAGCACCATCACTGGGGACAGGAGCATGAGGAAACAAAAAAGTGAGCCCTAATGGAACACAGAGGATTGGTCACTGAGTGACACCATAGGTCATAGCCAACATTTTACCAAGTCCACAGGATGCTCAGCACGGCAACGATGACAAAATTGGATGGTCCCACTTAGGCAGTGCCAGATGTACAAACGACCATGCAGTGATACAAGAGGATGAGGAAAGAAGAGGTATCCTTTGGAAAGAAAGGCTACAGAGGCTGTAGTCATGTTTTCCTCTTTTAGGAGAGTATCAGGAAGAGATGACAACATATAAGCATATCATATGACATAAGCACAGAGAAAAATGCTAAGGACAGCTTTCCCAGAAAAGCAGGGTAGAAGAAGGGAGCAGAAAGGAAAATTTAAAACTGCCCTTCTTCTCTTCAGAGAAAAGCACAAATAGTTCAGGCAAAAAAAAATGACACATTTTAGTAGTCAGCATAGGCAGAAAAAGAGGCTGAGCTAACAGTGGAACAGATCTCCAGCAGTGATGCTCCTCCCTTCATTTAAAAGGATGGCAGGGTGCTCTTCCCAGAGCCCAGGTCACTACAAAACCTCCCACTAGCTGAAGTTTGCAGCCAGAAGCAGAGAGACAATCTGTTCTGATGAGCAAGCATGAGCAACTTGTCCATGCACAGATACAAAGACAGCATGCAAAGGGAGTTTGGTTACACCACGAGACAGAGTCAACACTTTGCTGGGATCAGTCTGCCCCCCGCCTCCAACAAGAAAACATGAATTAGTCAACATGGCCGCAAACCACCTCACAACCAGCTCTGCACTGAAGAAATCTCTCACGAGGCAAATCATCTGATTTCCTAAGTCAGCAAAACCAGCATGCTGGGCCTTTGATTTCCTCTCTGCCCTACCCCCTTCCCAAAACACAATAATGCTTTAAAGCCCTCCTTCAAGAAGGGAAACACCCATCATGTCTACAGGATGTGAGGTGAAAGGGATGTGGGTTAGCTGGAGGAGGAGTAGCAATGTCTCCGACTGCTGTGTCCTTTATATACTAGGACATGACCCAAAGCTCACAGCAGCAGCCTAAAGAATCATAGAAATATTTAGCTTGGAAAAGACCTGCAAGATCACCAGCTCCAACCATTAACCTGACACTACCAAGTCCACCACTAAACCCTGTCCCTAAGCACCACATCTACACATTTTTAAATACCTCTAGAGCTGGCAATTCAACCACTTCCCTTGGCAGCCTATTCCAATACCTGGCAATCCTTTCAGCGAATAATTTTTTCCTCATATCCAATCTAAGGTCATGCATATCATTGTGGGATCTGACTGTGAAGCATCCTACTCACCTCCCACTTTAGCTGTCCTATCTCCCAGGAACACAGCCTTTTCTACAGGACATGGCTCTGAGGAATTAAAGTAAAAAGTGTGAGATTGCAGACCACAACAGATCTGCAAAATTGTTAACAGTTGCTCCAAGTTAATTCTGCTATTTTTTTTAGAAACTGTCTTTGCATTTTTTAATATTCCTAGCATTTTTTAATATTCCTAAGAGGTAAAACTTGATACTTAGAGCCTAACACTGCAAAGGAGGCTCCAGCATCTGTACACCATTGATTTAGGGATCCCAGTCATGCTGGCTGGTGCTCATGGTTATAGATGTTTCCAGGTTCTCATCATTAAGAGAAACCCTGAAAAAAACCCCAGCTTCCCTCTTCTTAAACATCTCAGTTAATGTCCAAATACACACAGCTAATAACATCAGAAGGAACAGCAGAGCAAACAATAGCACAGCCAGATGTACCAGAAGTTCTAACTTCACCTGAGCTCCTGACCTGCTAGAAGGCAGGAACAGGTGATATAACTTGGCTGGAATAAACTTCCTTTACTCCTCTTTAGATCTGTGAATGCCTTGAGAGCTGTGAAAAGTCCTCTGGAGCAGCACCTTCAGGTATCAGGTGGGTTGACCTCAAGGCCACCACCTTATAAATTATACAATCCAACCTCCAAGGTCAAATCCCTGCACTGAAAGATGTCCTTGTAAAGACATCTGAATATATATATTTATTCATTACCTTGTTCTCTCTCTCTCTTCTTGTATCTGGGTTTGGGAAAAAAAAAAAGCCAGTTCAGTAGAAAGTGCCCTCTACCCTGTTCCATTAACCCACTTTTATTTCCCTAGACTACCAACACACAAAAAGAAACAGCAAACCAGATGCGAATCATCCTTTGAGCTGCTGCAAGAAGGGTGATGGGGGGACAGGATTTCTTCCTGCTGAAACCCAACCCCACTAGTACTAAACATTTGTGCTTCTTGTTGGCAGGCCAGCAAACAGATAAATGGAGCACAGCCACAAACCAGCCTGGCTAACCTGGCATCCTCACTCACACACCATAGAGCCAAAGGCTCATCCCACTATCACACCATGCAGTTGCCCTCTGCCTTGGCTCATCGCTAATTCAGGGTTACGTTATTCCCAGGAACCACCATCTGTGTTCCCAAGTGGAAAGCCAACAATGGAACATGCTAGCCTTCTGAAAAACCATACTCTGTGAAAAGGAGGGGAAGAGGAGGGAACAATGTCAGAGTGTCTTTAGTGAGCTGGAAGCAATCCAAGCTTCTAGCTGCACAATGACATGCAGGAAGGAGTTTGAATGCTTCTCAGTCACAGAGGACCCCTGCGTGCCAGGCTCAGAGATGTCTGGACATAAGAATGGCCTTTACAGCATAAGGATGCAAGAGGACTACAGAGCCCCCTATGCATACCAGCCCTGGCCAAGTGGGGAATGGTGGCTCAAGCTTAGCTTTTTCTTTCTTGGCATTGGGTGTTAATTGTGTAACCCAGATCCTTAATCTTATCTAGGTCAGGGGCTTCAGCACAAAAGTCTTAGAAACACCAGACTTCTGTGGGAATGAGAAAGTCTGCTTTGTGCAGACCCAGAGCTCTCCAAATATTAGAGCTGAAGTGCAAATGTATCTTGGAAAGAGAGGACAGGAGGAAATTGCGCTTGATAGGATGTACATACTGGTGCAAAATTACAGTAATTTCACGATTATAAGCTGCACCTGATTTTAAGCCACACTTCCGGGTGTTGGCCACTTTGTGTTCTTTGTCCATATATAAACCGCACCGGATTATAAGCCGCACTTTCATTCGAGGATCCGCATGTAACTTTCACAAAGTTACCAATTAGTAACAAAATCGCAGGATCAAAGAGTTTACTGGCTCGGCTTGTGGCCATGCGGGCTTGGCTTGGCACTCCCCTTCGCGGCTCGGCGCTGCCGCAGGGCCACCTCCCCCTCGCGGCTCGGCTCGCGGCTGCCGTGGCGTGGCTGCAGCTCGCGGTTCACACTTCTGCGTTGGCTCAGGGTGGCTGAGGCTCACACTTCCAGGTTGGCAAATTTCTGACTTTTGTCCATATATTGGCTGCACTGGATTAGAAACCGCACTTCCGGGTTGGGACCAAAGTTTTAGTCAAAAGGGTGCGGCTTATAATCGTGAAATTATAAGCCGTATGTCTTGTGCAGCATTTGATATGATTTGCATGTTTTGTAACAATCTCCAAGGCAAATTCTTAACAAGCTCCAAGTCAAACAAGCTCTTAACAGACTACATTCAGGGCATGAAACAGGATTATGTGGAGGCTCATGAAGATGTTCCTCATAGGTTCTCCCTGATGCCCTGGCCACCCACTGCCATGCCATGCATGCCTCCAGTTTGCCACTGATCTTCTCAAGCTTGAACAGGTGATAACACCCCAAAAACAGTGGAGAAATGGTGAAGCTGGCAGTGCAGACACCCCCAGGGAGAAGGGCAAGAACCTTGAATGTTGAGCCCTGGTGACAATTTTATTGGATTAAATAGTGGACATAAAGCAACTTAAAGAGGGCACCAGTGATTCTTCTCCATGGTGTTTACAACCTGCAGGTCTACAGAGTCCATGGAGAAGAAATTATAAAGCTTTTACAATGCTGATCTCACTCCTGTTTCTTGATTATTCTGAGAAGTAAGTAATCATTGCTCCATGGAAAGCATTCCAGGTGTTTCAAGAGGTGTGCCTCACACAGATTTTGTTAGCATGACTGACTGCCTCCTAAAGTTGTGCTATAAAAACAACTTATAAAAACAATCAAACCAGTCATTTAATACCTATAGGCAATAACACAGTACTAAAATATATCTTGCCATTCATTGCACCCATAAGGCAAAATGCCAGTATGGAAAACAAGACATAAAAATAGGGTGACAGGGAAACATGTAGAAGTGTTTGATTGGATGAAGCATTAAGGAAGATGAAAAAAGAAGGGATAATCAAACTGTCCAAAATTTAACCACCAATTCAATGGGAAGAAACTTCTAGATTTGACAGCATTTCCAAGAACATCCCATTTTTGAGAAGTAGACCTGGAAGGTGAAACATAAAGTCAAGCACATGGAGTAATAAAAATTGAAGCAACAATCTCCGTGGTTTTTTTGTTTGGTGGATTCATGCTGTTGTATGATCCTTGCTCCTTGATAACATGAAATTGGCCAGCAGCAGATAAATACACAAGGAAACCTCATCTCCAGAAGAACAGAAGTTTTTAGACCATCATAGTTACATTCATACTGAAAAATACTCCTAGGTACAAATTAAGAGAATACACACACTTCATGCTGGTCTGGCTGTAGTCTCCATATCCCTAAGCACTCCAAACACTGGGGCACAGGGAACCTTACGTGGGCAATTCAGGCTCTCTCCTGCTAATACCAAGCATTAGCCAAATCAAGTTGGCACTGACAACAAATGACACTGCCATGACAAAGCTGATATTCTTCCAGTACTTTCTATTTTTAAGAGATACTCTGAACAGCATGCTGTGCTGAAGAGCTGCTAGACAAAAAGATTCTTCTAATATAAATTAATCAGTGTCTCCTCACAGAGCTGACATCTCCAAACACTATCTTCAGGAAGATAAGACACATATGGACAAGGAAGCATAAACTGTCAGTGCAGCATAATCAGATAGGAAAACAATACTGAGCACTCACACTGCCAAGTGCCTAAGGTACATACAAACTCCTTTAAAACAACTGCCCTAGGAAGCTAAAATAATACCACATCCAACACATGAGGAAGTTAATATGCTATTTTTCTGCAGAGCTTTTAGTACCTCTGAGGAACAGAAACAGGAAACATAAATACTTTTTTCCTTCAAAGCAATGGTACAAGAGCCTCCTCTAATTGCAAGAATTCCTAACACCCCCTGACATAAAAGGCGAGGGTATAGTTTTCAGGCAGCTTTTGCCTGAAACATGATATATCTTAAAAGGCACTGATATTCAACTTGTGTGGAAAGTGGCCTCAGCAGAGAAAGAAATGCTGCAGGACATTTTGGAGCAAGAAGATGGCATTACAGTGATTTGGGGAAAGTATCACAGATGATCCAAGGAAACTGAAGTCCTCAGCCTTGTAGGTGAGAGATTATATCATTCAACCCTCACGGTGTGAAAGCAAAGGCTTGATCAAGCAGCATTTGAGATAACTGGAAGTGCTCAAGACAAAAAGCCAAGTGAAATCAGCAAAAAGGCTTTAGATTCAGTAGGGGTGGAAAGAGGACATGGAAGTGGGGGGTTGCAAGAGCAAGCTTCAATGATAAGGTCGAAGATTTATGAGGCAATTTACTTTCAACTTGTGGACAACCAATATATAGATATCTGCCCAGTTTCTTACTTTCATTTTCTTTTTGGCAAATTTCAGAACTCAACTGGGCAATATAGGCCACCATCATCCTTGCATACAGCTCCTCAAAAAGTCTGCCACACACACACAAAAGGAAAAAAATCGATAGAGAAGCAAGTCAAACCACAGCCAAGTCCAAGAGCTCTCAGTTTAAAACAGAAATGGGAAAGACCACATGCTTGGAGGTGGCTTATGCACAGCTTCCATCCAGCAGCAATGCTTTCAGAACCTTTATTGACAACAGCCCAGAGATGACTTTGTTCAAATATCTAACTGTATCTATATCCATGAGCTGAAAGTCTACCTCATCCCTTAAGCCATGGCTTCCTTTTGTACAGTGTTGTTTTGCACTAGAGAACTCAGAAGCAATTAAAACAAGACCTTGTGGGGGTTTCTTGGTAACCAGTGTGTTATCTTCACCAAGAGATCTATCTGGGACGTGTTGGAAATACTTCTGTGCTATCTGCCAGCAGTACTGACCCCTTTGCCCTCACCCAGGCCACATGCTGCTTATTGCTCAATGCCGTGTTTTTGGGAGAGCAGCCAGCACAGAGGGCAGTGGGCAGCACTGGTAGTCTCCACTGATTATGAAAGGGGACTGTAAACACAGCTAGAGATAATGGAAAGAGCTGTGCAAAGGACTACCAGGAAGATACAGGCAGCCAAGAATTGCACTGTCACTGCTTCCAGAATTATAGGAAAACTTGGCTGGTCAGAATAAAGGCTGCAAAGGGTAGTCAGGTACCACTGTAGCATTTTCTTGACAATAGCATTTATTTTAGCTCTTAATTCTCTGGTAGCACTGGTGTTTCGTGTATGGGGGCAGAATCTCTTGAAGACACAGTGCACTTCCTCTCCTATGTATCGTGGTGCTGGTATGTGCTTCACCACCATCAGCCCCACACATCACAAGAAGGGAACAAAAAGATTTCCCTAAGGCAGTCCTTACAGAAAGGGACTCCATCATTGCATCTGGTGGAAGAGCAATATCTGCTTATGTTAGCTTAAAATGGGATTACCACTGGAAATTTCCTGCCCTATTAGAAAAGCAGACTGTTTTAAAACAAGTCATATGTGTTGTTCCCAGCTAAGACTATCCTCCCTGACAGGGTTCACACTATTCCATATTTCTGCCTGCTTAGAAGGAGGAAAAAAAAAGAGTAAGATAGTCATTTAACATTCTACAGGCAGTAGGTTTGACAGAAAATCCAAAGAACTTGTCTTGCCTGTGTGAAAGGAAAACTTGCCTGACAGTTCATTTTTCAACACCAAATTAAGACCTGTTTTTGACACAATTCAGAGATATTGAGATAATAATTGTTTAAATAGAATAAATAAAGAAACTAAATATAAGGCTCCTAAGTTAACACCCAGTGTGTATCCAACAGCATACTGCTTCCAGTTTGGCAGAAAGGTGACTAACCTTTACTCCAGCCAAGCCTGAACAAGAGAGGATGGGCGCTGACCGGCAATTACCTCAAGTGAGCCTGGAATAAGCCCTAGGCAGCTGAGCGCCTGCGCCTCTGCACCCGCAGGGCTGTGAGCAATAGAGTGATACGGAAGCAGAGGGGAACAACGGAGCTATAAATACCAAGGAGTCAAAGGATAAGTCTGAAAGCAAAAGCAACAGTGTCTTTAATCTGCCTGTCTCGTGAAGCAGAGGGAATAGCAGTTCTGCAGGACTGGTGTGCAGCAAGCACAAGGGATTTAGGGCAGGAAGGCTGCCACTGCCTCATGCAGCCAAAGCAGAGTTGATCACTTTGCTGTTCAGTAAGCCATTAAATACCCGTTCAGCTGTGAATGGCTTGGACAGCTGTTGTAGCTAAATTTGCACAGGACTTTGAGCACATTACCTGAAACACCAATAAAAACAGGGAGAAAAATAGCCAAGGAAAAGGAAATTTTCTGGTTCCTACTCTTTATCTGTATCTGTAAGCCAATGGTGAAAACTGCTCCCAGGTACAACCTTGCTGACTGGGATGTTCACCACAAAGAGCAGAAGGGCATTACTGTGCTCTCCCCTCAACTCCATGACAGACACAGGGACAGAACAGACAACCAGCCTACAGAGCCACGAGTCTCCCTTCCAGATAGACTTAGTCAGAGGGATTCCAACACATTCCACACAAGCAGGCTGCATTAATTCTACTGCACTCACAGTGCACATCCATATCCACAGTGTTCTCAACCATCCCTAGCATACACAACAATATAACCCCCGATGTATTTTTCCATAAGAATTTTGTTTTAAACAATATTTTTATACACAGTTGAACTTTTGGAACATGCATGCACATGGAGCATATACAGGGTAAACATTTCTCTTACTCACTAGCCTCTAATAATTTTACCACAGGCACTGAAAATAACGTCTTGGCGCTGACACTAGGCTCCTTCCTGCACCAACCCCCAGCAGCAGGGATGGAAAGGAGGTCAGTGGCACTGAGCCTCCCCGATGGTGAAAAAGCAGTTTGAAACACGCATGCTGTTTGAAAATGCCATATGGTCTGATCGGGACATGGATATTCTGTATATGCCAGGGGTGAGATAAAACAGTTCAGTGACAGAAAATATCCTTTTTTTTACCACAGTAACATATTCCCTTCATATTTATCTACTATTGATATGATGCCCACCCTGCTCTTGGCACCTTGCAAGGCATTTTGGAATCCATTGTGGAGCACCCAGGCCTGAGATGAGGGAGAGGACCAACATGAGAAAGGAGGTCTCTGGTAGGCCTCCCTCTCCTCTCATCAAAGCAACCATGCACTTTTACTCTCTCATAAATTAGTGGGGATCACCAGCTATTACTAAAACAAAGCACAGTACATCCGTAAAACAATAATTTAAAAAAATCTGGAAGCAAAGAAGCTACTGCATTCCTGGTTTTAAGCACTGTTATTATTAATGTGCCACAGCTCTTGTCTCCATCACCACATCATATAATAGAGTTGAGAAATTACTGCAGTATATTATAATTATTTCAGTAAGGATACTGTGCTTCCACTTGTCTGTTTACATTTGCATTACAATGAAGAACGCTGTGACTTAAAAATTAAGTTACATGCACACTGTAATCCATGACCTATCACCTCTTCTCTGCTCATCCAGCCAAATCTTGAAATCATGATTTGGGTGAGACTCCCAGAGAAACACTAATTATAGACTAAAGAAGCAGGGTCCCCTTAATAATAAAGCTTTAGGAAACACACTGAAGTTCAACTCCACCAAGAAGGATGCGGCTAAATTTGGAAAAACCTGATTGTGTCCTAAATGTCCATGTTTAACACCGCTGGAGACCCATGGTCACAGTGAGCTAGACCAGCACTTGATTGCAGAAACAGTTTTTTTCCTCTAGTTAGCAGTGACTGACCAAGTTTCTGCTTGCACCTTGTCAGGAACTTAGCAGTGCCTTGGTTTCCCTTTCCCAGTAAGAAATGGGAATGGTCTTATTGCTCTTTTCTAAGATAGAAAACCACCTTTCTTGCATCTGTACTGCAAGTTTCCAAACCACAGAAAAATCACAAAGCATTAAATATTTCTGTTTAGAGGCCGAAGCCCTATATGTAGGTGCCTAGTCTGTCTCCATGTGGAGAAGTCAAGCAGGATGAGGTTATAGTCTTGTGGCCTCAGGAACAGGCAGTACAACATCACTTAATAATTCACCAATTTATTACCATAAATCAGCCAACCCATTTAATCTTTGCCACATGGAATAAAGCAAACCTTGCAGGATCTGCAGGAATAAACTGGCGGCTCTGGTTTAACAAAATACCTGCAATGTGCAACATTAAGCCAGTGACACAAAATAACACGCTCAAAATAGTCAAGCAAGCATTAGATGGAAACTATGTGGCCATAAAGTGCAGCCAGATGGATCAATTAGACACATTTGGAGAAAAGAATAATATATGAAACAACTCTTTCCCCACTAATGTATTTCGTTTTAGTCAAGCTTTATGGCACAAGTAACAGTGGCAGGGCATGGTTACAATTTTTTAAAGGACAAAAATAATGCTTATTTTATATTAATAAACCAGCCTTTAACTATATTATTTTTCCAGCCACATTCTCAACTTTAAAGGTGACAAAAATAACTGGTTGGATAAAGCTATTGAATGTTCAGGAAATATGTTGAAACTGCACTTGTGCAAAGTTAAAACAATGCCCAGATCTCCATTTAAAACAGAAAATCCCTGGAAAGGCTACTCAGGGGTAACTTCAAGGGCCTGTCCTACATTCTTATGTCATGTCTGAGGAAGGAAAGTTGTGGGGGTAACAGAGACCAAACAGGATCAAACAGCTCAGTGCATTCACCTCTGAGATGTCCTGCAGAGCACATGGCTCCAGATGCCTTCTCCAAGGTGCCTGGACGCCAGGATGGCACACGCCCTTCATGGTCTTGCTGAAAGTCCACCCACTGCTTTTGATCTCTCCTGCAAAGACCCAGGAGTAACAAAGTATCTCAAACAAGCAGGCCATCTCCTGCAGGAGGAGCAGGTGATGCCCATGAAGAGGGGCTCAGTACTGCATCCATATGAAGCACAAGTTTGGAAATGGAATTTAATTAACATATTATTTGATTAATTTGAAAGTGATATCACCTGTTCCCCCCATCAGCAGTCCTGAAAAGGAGCTGAAACCCAAGACAGGGGCAGTACCTCAGAGGACCCCTAGCTCCCAAGGAGAAGGCAGTGCTTTTTAGCATTAAGCTTGGCAGCCTTCATGTGATTTTACACAGGCAAAGGAATGAGCTAAATCCTGAAGAGGAGTAAATCAGTCAAATTTCATTTCACTGGGAAACTAAATAACTCAGGGTCTGACCTGCTGCTTTCCCATGCCAGATAGTATGCAGAAGGCAATTCAAGGCTCTCACTAGTCTTCAGTAAGTAAATATTGTTGGTCTCATGCAGTGGAGGCCAAAAAATCCAGACGAAAAACCCAACCCCCAAAACAACAATTCTTTCATCACCCCAATTTTTGTTCTCTGAGGTATCAGAAAGTGCAAATTAATGGTGGCTTTTCATTCATCATTTTTTCTACTGCTCACTAAAATCGCTTTGTGAAGTGCACATATCATGTAACAATTCCTTTGTTCTCAAGTTGTTTTTTTTCTGAAGCTGCAGGAGGCAGGATTTCTTCTCAATTACATAAGGAGAAGACGATGTATTTGTTCATTTGTTGTTTAAGACTTACTAGCATGGTCAGGTTACTCGAGCCAGACCCTCTTTCCTGATCTTTTCTTGCAGGGGAATTATTCTTAGCAAGGCTCTAGGCTAATCCAATGGAGGGAAAACCTAGCAGCTTTACAAAGAAAGATATATAAAACAGATACACCTCAGGGCTTTGACCAACCACTTAGAGCTTCAGCAACAGCATGGAAACAACAAATACAAACTGGTCATGAGCCTCTGATGCGTGCAAGTACAACCATCATTACTACCATGATAAATTACTGCAATATCTGTTCTGTGGGGGTGCAATCTTTTTCCATCATCTCGATGAAAAACACAATAGAACCCTGGAGGCACGGTACCACACCATACCCCTTCCCATGCAAATTAACAAGCCCCAGTAGCAAAGAACTGCCCCTTGTAAAAGACCACCTCTCAGCCCGGACTAAGAGACTGGAATGGAAAGTTAAAGCCCCACCCTGTTATTTTGTGTAGGGGAACAATGGAAAAATTGGTTCTCCTGCCTCCACCTAGTGCAGAGGCCTGAGAAAGCTGAAGTTTTCCTCATGTCTTAGTAGGAAGAGATTGCTTCAGAGGTTGGCTCAGAAACTTCTCCTTTTTTTGGGTGACAAGAGGATGTGCTGGGATAGGTAAGGCTAAGAAGAGGAGCTTTCAAGTGTGGTGACCCAGCAAGGGTTACCCAGGGCCTGCCTCTCTACCCACTGCTTCCCAGGAAGCAATTTTGGGCTGAGGTGTACCTACTGTTTCCCCAGCTGGAACACTGATTTAAGTCTCAGACTCAAAAACTGAGATTAATTTCTTACTTTGAAAGATCTCGATGCTTCTGTCTAACCAAACTGAAAACAGCTAACCAGTTATAAACCTTGAGAAGATGGAAGAGCTGACATGTTCCTAAGGCTTGCTGTCCATGCCAAGAAAGAAAACAGCACCAATGCTAAGTACAAACCTCATATTAGTATTTGTTACTCTACAGGCATACAAGTACAGTAATTTCACAACCATAAGGCGCACTGGACTATAAGGCGCACCTCCGGGAGCCGGCAAATTTTGCAACTTTGTAGATCAAATAAGGTGCACCGGATTATAAGGCGCGCCTTTTTTGTGCAGCGAGGAGCTGCGCTGCGCACAACAAAGTAAGAAAATAGTAATAGAATCGCACAACCGCAGGGTTTACTGGCATGTGCTCAATTTGCAAACATTTTTCACAGATTGGCGTAGCCTTTAAACGCAGCCCCAGGCACCCTCCCCGTGCGTGGGGCCCTGCACTCCTGCCCACCCCCGGCGCCGGCTGGTGAAGCGCAGCTCAGGGCGGCGGTGGCTCGCAGCTGTTCGGGGCTGCCCGCGGTCCAGGTTGACTAGGAGTGACCACAGCTCGCGGCTTCTGTGGCCGCCCGGTTCCTCCATCACTGCACCACCCGCACCGTGGCGGTGGCTGCTCCCTGCCTCCGCCTCCGCACCACCTGCGCCTTACTGGCAGCGGTGGCTGCTCCCTGCCTGCTCCTCCACACTGCCCTTGCTGTGCTGCGGGCAGCGGCTGCTCTCTGCCTACTCCTCCACACCACCCGCGCTGTTCTGGCAGCAGTGGCTGCTCTCTGCCTCCTCCTCCGCACCGCCCGCGCTGTGCTGGCAGAAGTGGCTGCTCTCTGCCTCCTCCTCCGCACCGCCCGCGCTGTGCTGGCAGAAGTGGCTGCTCTCTGCCTCCTCCTCCGCACCGCCCGTGCTGTGCTGGCAGCGGTGGCTGCTCTCTCCCTCCTCCTCCGCACTACCTGCACTGTGCTGGCAGCGGTGGCTGCTCCCTGCCTCCTCCTCCGCACCGCCCACTCCATGCTGGGGGTGGCGGCTGCTCCCTCCTTCCCTGTGCAGCTCCTGCCGGCCACGCCTGCCTGCTCCCCTCGCGACTCGGTGCTCCTGGGGCACCGCCCACCCACTGCAGCTCCCACTTTCGGGTTTGCAAATGTCACAACTTTGTCCATTATATAAGGCGCACCAGACTATAAGGCGCACTTCCGGGTTTGGGCCGAAATTTTAGTCAAAAGGGTGTGCCTTATAGTCATGAAATTACTGTAATAACTTTTTTTACAGTGAAGAGTCAATCACTGGAACAACTTCCTAGGGATGCAGAAGAACCACACTGCTACAGGTTTTCCAACCTCTGGCCTGTGTGACTGGATGCAGTGAAAAATAATTTCCTCCAGGCTCCCCTTCCCAGGAAAGACTGGGTCAGATGATATTCTGAGGTCACTTTCAGCCTGGGCTTTTTTGTGGTTCTGCAGTTTTTGCAACAAGTGTTAAGGCTTTATTACTTATGCTTTTTGCATGTAGAAGATGTAACTGCACTAAGAAACTGACCAAAGAAAGCAGCAGAAGGAAACAACAGCTTGAACTGCTTGACATCTGAAAGGAAACAGAGCTGGGCTCTGTGGACCTTTGGACCCACCATCATCTTGACACAGGGTCCGCCTCTTTAGATAGAGTACAAGTTGTAGCTTTCAAACTCTCTATATCAATTTTCATTCAGTCAACTGCAAAGTTTGCTTACAAAAAAAAAGTCATTAAGAGGTCTTCACAAAGTTGCTACTCAGTATTATGAAGCATCATAAAAACGAGTTGGAATACCTCCACTGAAAATCATGCTGGGTAAGGTGCACAACTGATCACTGCCCTTGGCTACACGCAGACTTTGAAGCACACAGTCAAAGTGGAGTTTGCATCTTCATGGCACCATGTCTGTCAGTGTTGCACATGTCTGCCCCACACTTCTTCATGGGATCACTCACCTGGCACCCCAACACCTGACAGCCAGAGAAAGCAGTCACAGGAGCTCAGTTTATGGCAAGGAGGGACAGGCCTGAGGGAGGTATGGATAGGAATGGCAAAAGTACCCTTCCCTAAGGGACATGGGGACCATTCCGTATGGTATGGGACAGTTCTGGGGTACTTCCACTGTCCTTGCCCAGAGGAAACATCTTCTAGATTTGGAAACAAGGGGCTACTTATTCTCCACAAAAACACTTCCCTTTTGATCATGCTGCTCTTACTTTACTTTTTTTTTTTTTGGGTAAGAAGAAGCAGTTAATTCCCTCATTCCCCCTGAGAATGGGAAGGACATGAAGGTCAGACAGAGGGGATGCCGTGCATTCCCAGAGACAACCAACTCTCAACTTTCTGCCAATAAATCCCAAATTTTCTGAACAACACCTGCAAGAAACACAACAGGTTTACACAAATTCACCCCAGACTTGATACTTCAGTCTAATTACAGTAATTTCACGCATATAAGGCGCACCCTTTTGACTAAAATTTTGGTCCGAACCCAGACATGTGCCTTATACTCTGGAGCACCTTAAATATGGACAAAGTTCAGAAACTTGCCAAGCTGGAAGTGCAAGCTGTGAGCCAAGTCGTGCAGGGCTGCTGGGTTCGGCAGGTTGGGAGGGGGCGCAGCTCGGGCTGCAGGGCTCCATGGGGGCTCAGCCCGTGTCCTGGTTTGGAGGACAGGTGTCTGCTAAGAAAGGCAGGAGCCTCTCTTTGAAATGGAGAATGCAAACCCGCTCCATCCAAATTATTATAATTTTGAAATTAAGCGGCTCTCATGCAAAGATATGGGAATTAGGAATAACAGTTCTTTACCAGGAAAATTAAGATAGAAATACAGTACTACAAAGAAACAAACCCCAAACACTGACAAAGTGTCTTGGGTTACAATACAGGATGTGATCAAAGTATCCATTCTATCACTATCTGTTGTGACTAGGTGGGGCAGTGATCTTTATCTCCATGGGAGATACTCTGCTAATGGGCCATTCATTGAAACCAGTAGGGCATTGTTCTTTATCTTTTCACAACCCATCCTTCCTCCAGGGAGTTATCTTCTGCTAATGGCCTGTTTGAGTCCCACTGCCTGACTGATAAAATTACTTTATGCCATTGAGAGTTGCTCCAGCCAGGGGGGAGAGCCAAGCCTTTCTTACCTAGATAAAAACTGAAATT
>PYHW01009662.1:2677338-2688212 GCA_013186435.1 Turdus rufiventris | reverse complement strand
CATTAAATGGTGGCTACAGTCCTCCTGCAGTGACAGATGTGGTTCAGTTGAAGCAGTGGTCTTGTAGAAGGGTGCAGCCTCCCTCCAAGGGTCCAGCGATGATATGGAAAAAAAGTCCTTCCTCTGGAGTCCAGGAAAAAGGGGGTGGCTTGGTGTCCCAGAATTTCAGTTTTTATCTAGGTAGGAAAGGCTGGGCTCTCCCTCCTGGCTGGAGCAACTCCCAATGGGATAAAGTAATTTTATCAGTTACACAGTGGGACTCAGTGGGCCATTAGCAGAAGATAACTCCCTGGAGGAAGGATGGGGGGTGCAAAGATAGAGAACAATGCCCTACTGGTTTCAATGGATGGCCCATTAGCAGAAAACCTGCCACAGAGATAAGGATCACTGCTAGTCACAACAGATTGTGACAGAATAGATACTTTGATCACATCCTGTATTGTAACCCAAGACAGCACAGCTGGCGCAATTGTTACTACTTCGTTACTTTGTTGTGCACAGATGCTCACTGCAAAAAAAAAGTGTACCTTATATTCTGGTGGGCCTTATATATGGACAAAGTTCGGAAATTTGCCGACACCTGGAAGTGCGCCTTATACTCTGGTGCGCCTTATAGTCGTCAAATTACTGTATCTGCCATGCTCGCCTCCTTGTTCATCTTGTTAAGCTCTTCTAAAATTACCCTCTAGTCCTCTGAATGAAAACACCTCGATCCTTCACTTCAAACACTGTGATAAATATAGATCCTTGTAATATGAGAAAAGAGAGTGAGGACCTGGTTGTATTTCATTATATTTGCACTACGCAATGAATTTCAAAATAGCTTAGCAGTAGTAGTCATGCTTACTGATTCAGTGTACATTTCCTTCACTCCTCTTCAGAAATTTAGCACTTCTGGGAACAAGTGTGAAGACTTTGAATCAGTGGTTTTTTTCCCCTCTCCTCCTTTCAACAGGTTACAATATGACATTTTCTTGCTTTTTCTTTAGTTTGAATGAAAGTCTGGCACTATTTCCTTCCTGTCCTCTCAATGCAAAGGGCTGGAAGACAGAAGGAGCTTAGCCTTTTAGCCTCACCTGGAAAGAAGCAGTACTTTTCTCAGTTAACACCTGAAAAAACAAGCCAAAGGGGTTTTAAAGCTACTTGCTGTGACCAGGCCGCTAAAAAAATAAAAACTCCCAACCAACCAACCAAAAAATTTTAAAAAAACAAACCCCAAGGCAAGGCCCAAAGCAAGCCTTTTAACAGGCATAAAAGTCCCCAATATGTAAAATTAAGATACTTTGCTTCTCTTTACACAGTTTTACTACAGTAATTTCACGACCATAAGGCACACCAGACTATAAGGTGCACCTCCAGGAGTCAGCAAATTTTACAACTTTGTACATTATATAAGGCGCACCGGACTATAAGGCACACTTTATTTTGCAGTGAAGATCTGTGCCGCACGCAATAAAGTAACTAATTAGTAACGGAATCCCGCAATCGTGGAGTTTACTGGCATGTGCTCAAATTGGAAACATTTTAACAGATTTGTGTAGCCTTTAAACAGAGCCCCAAGCGCCCTCCCCATGCGCGGGCGGGCCCTAGCACTCCCGCCTGCCCCCAGCTGGTGAGGCGGGGCTCGGGGCAGCCATGGCTTGCAGTGGCCACGGCTCACAGCGGCCATGGCTCACACCTTGGGGTTGCTGCAGTTCAGGGTGGCTCCAGGCCACCCGCAGCTTGGGGCGGCGCAGCACTGCCTGCTCCCTCTCTCCCTGTGTGGCTCCTGCTGGCTGGAGGCTGCCCACTGCCACCCCCCCTTGCAGTTCAGTGCTCCCGTGGCACCGCCCCCCCTCCGGCTTGGCTCACAGCTCGCACTTTTTTTTTCAGCAAGGAGCTGCGCCGCGTGCAACAAAGTAATGAATTACTGGCAGGTACTCAGTTTGAAAACATTTTTCACAGATTGGCATAGCCTTTAAATGCAGCTCCAGGTGCCCTCCCCATGCCACAGGCCCCAGCACTCGAGCCCACCCCGCGGCTACCACCGCACAGCTGCAGGTCCTGGCTTCCCCTGCCCGGTGGCTGCAGCTGCCATGGGCCCAGGCACTCTGGTCCAGCGCTGGCTGGCGCAGCTCAGCTTGCAGCTCGGCCGCCATGGCTGCTGGCAGCTCCTCGTCCCCCCACGCCTGGGCTGTGGCCACCGGCGGCTCCTCACTCCCCTCGGGCCAGGGCCAGCACTGCCCAGCAGCTCCTTGTTCCCCCCGCACCTGGCACCGCCTGGCAGCTCCTCATTTCCCCCACACCCAGGCCAGGGCCAGTGCCACCTGGCTTCTTCTTTCCCCCGCGCTGGGGCTGGCGGCAGCTCCCTCCCACTCCAGGCAGTTCCTGCCAGCCGTGGCCACCCGCTCCCACGGCACCGCCCCCCCACTGCGGCTTACACTTCCGGGTTGGCAAATTTCGCATTTTGTACATTATATAAGGCGCACCGGACTCTAAGGCGCACTTCCAGGTTCGGGGGAAAATTTTAGTCAAAAGGGTGCGCCTTATAGTCATGAAATTACTGTAATCTTCTTGACTTGCTCTGCTTTATTTCTGAATGTAAGAAATCAGATGAGGCAGCTCCTCCAGCTGTAAGTATTGCAACAAGACAGTACTCCAGCTCCTGCTAGCATCCTGGACTTCCCAAGACCACCCTTGACTATAAGAGATCAGCATGAAGAAGCACACTTATTCATGTACATTAAAGCAGAGCAAGCAGCTGCCCATTAGCATAGCTCAGGAGAGCACCTACTGTCAGGTCAAACAGCCTTCAGATCCACCTCCAGCTTGGGTCATAGCTGGAGACTTGCACAACACATGTGGAACAACCCACAGAGCACCCTGCAAACACACCCATGGATTTTGTGAGGCTGAAGTGCTGGTGAGCCCCATTAAGTGATATATTCTTGCCTGGAGAAGTGAGAGGTGAATTTCTTTAGCTGATTGTCTAGTAAAGTTTATTTACCTAGGCAAAGATTAGTTTGCAAGGCATCCTGTCCATTCCCAGGGTATACGACCTGAGCTGGGAGGGAGAACACAGAGCTCAAAAGCAGAATGAAGGCAGTTTCTGGCCTCAGCTGAGGCTGTTTTACAGCTGCAAAGCTCCACTGACCCTAGCAATGCTCACACAAGCAAGAGGAAATTCCTCCCTGAGTTGCTGAGTATGGCTTTTCCAACATTTTTTTTTTCCTGTATAATGTTGCTTTTTTCTGTTCCCATGTTTATTTTCCCAGGAAAGTTTTGCAGGCTTGTCTGTGGATGCACATTGCTCTCATTTCTTTCCAGCTTCTCACATTATCACAAATTGGATCAAGAACAGAAAACAATTGCATGGTACTCATCCTGTGTGATTGATGACAGATATGTGCAATAAAACAGAACAAAAACAAGTACTTCTGTCAGGCTCCTTTGAAACTTCAAAGTATTCAGGAGATATTTCACAGCATCCAGCACAACTAAGTGCCTGTTGGCTAAACTGGACAGAAACTAAGCACCATGGAATCTAAGGGCGAAAATAAAACAAACTTCTAGGACGACAGTCTGCACACACAGTGCCCAGCTTGGGCTAAGGCAGCTTTATTTTACAAGCTGCTACATCTCCTTGGTTTTTGTAATAGGCGGGACATCTTGTTTGGAGCCTTTCCCCCAAAATGGTGAAGTTGCAGAAGTGACAGTTAACATTTCACTGGATGAATATATGTATATAAATGTATATAAAAATGTATTTCAAATGTATATAAAAAATATAAATAAATCACTGAAGTCACTTTTCTTCCAAAACTGGATTATTAGAATTATTCCGAGACTAGTGATAATCTGAGGGGTTTTTTTCCCCCAGTAGCTCCACTCCAGCCAACCAGCTGCTTACAAAAGAAACAAACAAACAAACAAACAAAAACAAAAAACAAAACAAAACAAAAAAAAAAACCAACAAAAAACCCCCCAAACAATAACAAACAAACAAACAAAAAACCCAACCAAACAAAAAACCACCAAAAAGCCAATAGAGAGTAGAGACAAAGGGGAAAGCACAGGACACCTCAGGATACCTGAACTAGTGAAACAGAATACTGACAGATGTTAAGCTGAAGCCATCAGCGTAACATCTCAATAACCCTGCTGGTTTATCATCTTAATTTTGGGTATCAAGCAGTAGTGGCTGTGAGATGACAGATGTTTCCTATGTGGGAGCATCAGGCTCTCAAGCAGTGCACCGCAGATGTATCACAAATACCTCACAGCAGAGACCACAAATACTCTACTGCAGCACAGGATTTCATATCACTGTCACCATCCTGCTCACATGCCTGATCTCTGCAACTGCACCAACAAGAGCCTTTTTGTTTTTCAGCCTATTATTGGAAAAGGACAGAGATAACAGTTCATCAGCACTTCTCCCCCCACCCCCCCCACCCCCACATACACAATATCACTTTCACAGAAGCCCAAGAGTTCCTTGCCCCTAATCATTTCCTGCTGGAATTGTGAATGGTAGCCAGAGAGAAAAGTTATTTTACCTCTGTTGTAAACTAAATACCAGATCAGCTGAGACAGATTTGACACATGAGAAAGAAAGAGCTAGAGTTATTTCAAAATGCTTATTGCAATTGACATTTCTGTGTCCAGTAGAAAGTTTAGTAAAACTGACATCCCCAGCACTTTTGCCCAATTACAGGCAAAAAACAAAACACAAACTCTCAGCTTTAAATTAACACCTAAAGTACCATCATGTTGGCCCCACCACCAAGTGACCTTGCTCAGTGCAGTCAGGGCACAAAGCCTGGCACAAGAAGAGCACAGTCTCCCCACGCAGGTGCTTCATGTCCCACACTACTGAGGATGAGCAGTCCCTCCAGCTCAGAAGATGTCCCATGACCACTTATTAACAAGCTGCGTCACCCTTGCGGGATGAGCTGTGGCATTCCACACCTGTTAAACAGCCCTTCTCCCATTACTGTCCCCCAGCTTCTGCCAGTAAAGGAGCTCTCCATGACACGTCCAAAAGGTTCTTAATGGAGAATCAGACCTTTACCAACCATTAACAGGCCTAAGGTAACTGACTGTAACAGCCCAGTCTCCTCAGCACAGCTGTGTATACACACATACATCTCCTCAGGCACTCCACTGCTTGTCGAGGGTTGTAGCAGCTTCATCAAGGGACAGCCACAACAGTCCCAGCATTATGACCAAAATAGGGTTTCATGTGAGAAACGGGAAACATACAGTAATCCTGGGAAGGAGTGAGTCCCACTAGGATCACAACAAGACTCTACAGCACCCAAACCTCAAAGGCATGAGCTAGGCCTGCAGGTCAGGTACTGCCTCTTACCTGTTCTCTAGCAGCGTCATGCACACAACCTCCCGCACGCCTGGGTTGTTGGCCTTCTCAATAGAGCAGCTTTGCAGGTTCCACGTAGCCACCCTTAAGACAGGTCTGCCATCTCTCACCCCCCCAAACATCTCCACAGAGGGACGAGTAGATATGATCTGGGTTGGACCTCCAGGAGGAAAGTCCAAGTCCTCACTCTGGAGGCTTAGAGAGGTGGGGCTGGGGTGAGGCTTGGCCATGAAGTTGAAGCCACCATTGGTGTTTGTTGAAGGGGGCCTGGAGCGCTCTGCAAAAATCTGGTGCCTGATTTTGTCCAGAAAGGAGGAATTGATACAGTCCATCCTCACCAGGTCCTCGATACTTTTGAAGGGCCCATGTTCTTTACGGTAGTCCACGATACAGTTGGCGATCTTCTCAGTGATGCCGCGGATGCTCATGAGCTGTGCCGGGGTGGCGGTATTGATGTTGATCCTGGTGGCTGACAGGTAGTGCTCAGAGGCCAGGTCCTTGCGGAGGGAGCTGGGCGAGTGCTGCGCCGAGCTGCCCTTGCTGCTCACGCAGATCTCGAACTTCACCTGCTCCAGCTTGGCCGCCCCCACCCCGCTCACCAGCGCCAGGTCCTCCACTTTCTTGAAGCCGCCGATGTACTCGCGGTACTCCACGATGTTCTGGGCTACCACCCGGGTGACCCCGGGCAGGGTCATCAGCTCCTCCTCCGTGGCAGTGTTGATGTTGAGCCTCTCCTGGTTGACGAGGATGTTGCTGAAGTTGCACGCCGCGCTGAACTTGCGGCTGTGGCAAAGGTCGGCCGGGTCGTGGGGGATGGAGCGGTGACAGCCCAGGCTGCCCCCCATCTCACCGCCACCACGGGCCGCTGCCGGAGCCGCGGAAGCGGGCGCGAGCCGCTGACGGGGCTACCCGTCCGCGACTCATAGACCTCCGCGGAAGGTCCGGCGACGGGGCAGCTGCGGACAGACCCCGCGCCGCCACACACGCCCGGGTCAGGAGAACCGAGCGCCCCGCGGAGGAGCCCTTGCGCCTTTCCTCTTCCTCCCTCCTCGGGACCGCCGCTCCCCGGCGCCGAAAGAGCCTGCGCAGCCGCTGCCCGCTCGGCCCCACTCCGGCCCCGGCGCTCGGCGCTGCCACTTCCCGGCGACCCGCCGGCGGTAGTAGTAGCACTGCGGGAGCTCCCGCCCCTCGGTCGGGCGAGGCGGGGCCGCTGCTGCCGCCACCGCCCCCTGGGCGTCACCCGCGCCGCGCCCGCCCTCGCGCGGGCACAGTGGGGACCGCCCTGGCTGGGCGGGGGGGCGGTACGGCCTGTGCTCCTTAGCGGGGGGTCCTGGCCTCGGCCCCGGTCGCGGCCTCCGCGGCGGTGGGGTAGAGTACGAGGGTTGAGCTGCTTCTTCCCGCGTAGGCACAGGGGCACTAAGAAGGTTTCCAGTGCTGTCGCCTGGCCGCAGAGAATAGGCTTTTTCCGTCCCCAGGTGAAAGGATACAAGTGTTTAGACGCTCCCTGCAGCATTACTGTCCCAGAAGTTCCGTGGGCACAACTCACTGCAGCTCATGGGGCATAGGTGTATTTTCAGACCTCATGAAAACCTCAACCGTCATCTCCACTGGTTTTGTGCTCCTGAGGCACTACGCTTTTTTATACATCGAGGTAAAGTCTTTTTTTTTTTTTTAACATCTCAAGCTATTGCGAGAGTGCTGCACAAACTGAAACTCCCCACAGAATGATGCTTTTGGACATGTTAGGTCTGGATACTAGGTCTGCCTCAGCCGGGGTGGTGGTCTACAGCCCTTCCGTGACAGTAACGTCATTCTACACCTAAGTCGTGCTGGTGTGCCTCACCTGGCTTTAACATAGTTTGTTCGTCCCCTGAGAGCCACAGTAGCCCAGCACGGACCATTTTAGTGAAGCCCCTGAACTATTTACCCAGTTTCTACTGCATCCAGTCCCACGTTGCACTGTCTGTAATGCTATCTGTAACCAAATTAGCTCATTTGAAACTAGCTTGACTGTGCCCACATAGGAGTGACTGCAATGTCAATGAATCGAAATATAATCGGTGGGTGTAATTGAAAGGAAGGGGGGACTTGAAAGAAAGAGAAAATACATGATTGCTGATGTCAGTTGCATGCCCTGATGCTGTCTGGTGCTGACTGTCTCTCGCTATATTTCTTTTAACTGCACAGAATATGATACCTGTGTATTTTCAACATCAAGACTCTTGGTTGGCCTTCTAATGAAAATAAAACCACTTGCAGTAGCATCTTGTACATGTATTTTCATGGCAAGCTAATGGAAATTATTTGGGTCCATTTGAAATAAAAAGTTAAATTTATTCAGCTTCTTGGCAAAGGAGAATGTGATGTGCTTAAAGAAGTGCAGACTGCACCAGGCTTTAGCAGACTTTCAGACTGCATTGGAGTATGGGTGCTTTAATACTGGCTTTGGATACTCTGCTGTGCATTACACATTTCCCTTCTGTTCACCTGAGCTGTGGAGCTAGCAAATTATCACTACAGGAATGGTACTGGCTGCATTAGGGCACTGGCTGAATTACAGCATTGGCTCTCTGCTGGCTGCTGGAGCAGAGAAAGTGCTCGCTTAGGTGATTAAATGCTTCCACGTCTGCTGGAGAGTGCTCTGTGTGCAGCAATAGCAGCAGCCAAGTCATGCTGGGCCTATTCCTGCTGGGACAATACCAGCACAGAACTGGAAACAATTAACCATTGAAATTAGTATTCTTTTTGAGGCTGTATTATTACAGTAATAGCTCCAGAAGCTGATATCTCAATGGAGAGCACTCTGTTTCACTTTCTACACCAGGTTGTTTTGCATTGATACAGACTCATTAACTAAGTGTTGAAGCTGAAAAACCCCAAAATCCATCTGAGGCATCATCTAGGTTGCAGGCAGCACTAGGTTTTCTGTGTTTCAGAAGAAAAGGTAGGAGCATCTTCAGAAAAAGTACAGATGCCCTTTTGTCCAGCAGTTTCTGTTGATAGCAACTACGCAACATTTCTTGAATCTGCACCACCCAAATGATCTGTGAGACTGGATGCACCTGAGGAAACAGAGCTCAGAGGTATGCAACAAGTGTCCCATCCCCTAATCCTGTGTATGACCTCATGCTAATGTGAAATTGTGGGGGGCCCACATGGGGAGGGAGAATGAGGGGATTATCATCCCATTAGCCCCATACCTGTATTTTTTGTTGTTGATCACAGTTTTAGTAAACTTGCTGAGATCTGAGTCAACCTTTGGCACATTTCAGGAAAGCACCAGAAGATCTAAAAAGGTACAGAGTTAGTTTATATCTTGAAATTTAAACAGAAAACAAATGAAAAAAAGATTAATCAACTATCCTGACATCAGTGTTAGGCAATCCGTTAATTTTAGAAAGCTAAAAAATGAGGTTCAGTCAGTAAATAATTGAAAAAACAGTGGCAAAATTATTGACAGCCAGTGTAGGCAACAGAAAATTAATGTTGTGGAAACCAGGTAGATAATAGATTTTATCTTTGATCCAATCTTGAGCTCAGTGTAAATTTATTCAAGAAGTGAATGGATTGATCATGGTCTCCTGGTGATCACTGGCTGGCAGGTAGCCTTCTTGCTCTGCTTGGCACCTATCCTGGCAAAGGGCCATGAATCCAGGATTCCTCAATCTCCGTCAGCCCCAGTAGGGGTTTAGAGGGCTTTGAGACACCATAGGTGGCTTTTTCCTCAGGATCTGCAGCTTGCTCCCTACTGAGCAGCTGTTTGCTGGCCAGGGCTGGCTTAGAAATCTCCCAGTGACAGCAAAATTGAGTTTCACTGCTCTAAGGGTATGAATCGGCGGAGGATCTCACAGGGCCAGGCAGGCTCCAGCAGTGAGAGGTATAGGGGGAATCCTCCCAAGGCCCTTGGGAGCAGCCATCACACTTCATGTAGAGGCTTTTTGTTTTACACTGGACAATGTTACAAAGCAGGGGGTTAGAGAATAATGGTTTTATCATTACCCAGTGACCATTTGTTGGTCTTGGACTTGCTTTGCCACTCTCTACAGCCCTCCTCAACAGTACATCTCACATCCTGTCCTCCTAAGCTGGTAGTGAAAGAGGTTTCTAGACAGCATATGGCACCAGGGCAAGCAGCTGGCCACAGGAGAAGCACAGGGGAAGAGTTGTGTCACCTGCTTGCTTCCTCTGGAGGTCTCAAATGCCTCTTCCCTGCAGGAATTCTTCAGAGGAAAGAACAAAACCAAACCTCTTTCATCTGAAGGAGGTTCTGTGGTACTTCAGGTCTATAAATGCAATGTTTAAGCATGATGTGGAAGTGCTTGAACCAAATGGAGTGGGAGCAGATACTGGTGAACAGTGTCTTTTGGCATAATTAATGCAAAAAACCAGCCTACAGGCCAATAGATTTTAAAGGCTAACTTCTTAGTATTTTAAGATGGTCTTAAACAGGATCTATTATCTATTTTTACACTTTTTAACATCCCTCATCTACACTACAGAGGCTCTAAACAAATAAACTGGGTTTTATCATGAGGGATAGAAGGCGCTAGAAGATGTTACTCAACAGAAAAGCACAGTTTTTCTTAGTCTTCAGGCAGCAGCTGCAGTTCCTACCAGTCCACCATCTGATAGCAGTGCGTTTTCCAGCTCTCACACAGTGTTGGGGGGCTTGGCAATCATGCTTTTAGAACATATGTTTTCAGACCTGTTGCACTGGGCCTTTAATGGGCAAGGGCTCAAAAAGTCAGTTGATTAACTGCGGTGCCTATATTCTTATTTAGGGGAGCTATTAATGTAATTGTTTTTTTTCTGCAAGGACATCTTCAGTAACGCTTGTAACAGATGCCTAAGAGAGAAGTCAGCCAGTGTTTTTATGAAGACAAGTACAGTGATTTCATGAATATAAGCCGCACGGACTATAAAGCCACATCTCTGGGTGTTGGCAAACATTTAGTTCTTTGTCCTTAAATAAGCTGCACCTGAATATAAGCCGCTCTGTCGTTCACAGCGAGGACCCGCGTGCAACAAAGTTGCCAAATTGTAACAGAATTGCGGCATGGCGGAGGGTTTACTGGCTCGGCTAAGGCTGTGCAGGCTCGCCCCGCTCAGGGCTGCCGACGGGGCCAGGATGGAGCCCCCCCCACCGCTCCCGCGGCGGCGGGCAGGGACAGAGCACCCCCGCTCCCATGGCAGTGGCGGGCAGGGACGGAGCCACCCCTGCTCCCATGGCGGTGGCGGGCGGGGACGGAGCCACCCCTGCTCCTGTGGCAGCGGCAGCGAGCAGGGACAGAGCCACCCCTGCTCCCATGGCGGCGGCGGGGATGCAACCACCCCCCGCTCCTGTGGCAGCGGCAGCGAGCAGGGACGGAGCCACCCCTGCTCCCGTGGCAGCAGCGGGCGGGGACGGAGCCACCTCCCATTCCCGTGGCAGCGGCGGGCGGGGACGCAGCCTGCCTGCTCCTGCCGCGGCAGGCGGGGGCAGGAGTCCCCCGCTTACCCCATGGGCCGAGGGGAT
>PYHW01009662.1:2543187-2662744 GCA_013186435.1 Turdus rufiventris | reverse complement strand
CTGCAGGGAGCCAGCTCCACCCGTGGCACAACAGAGTAACAATTTGTAACAATCGCGAAATGCCGGCTTTTACTGGTAGGTTGCTCGATTCGGCACCTCGGTTTCCACTTCAGGGGGTGGAAATATCAGAAAATTATTCACATATTAGCCGCCCCTGAATGTAAGCCGCATTTCCGGTGTGGGAGCAAAATTTTAGTTAAAATGGTGTGGCTTATATTCGTGAAACTACTGCAATTGTTACAACAACTAAGTTATCACACCAAGGCACTGAAATTAGTCACACAACAGAACACTGTAATTCACACTGTCAAAGCTATTTTTATTCACTTGGAACTGTTTTTACAGACTGACATAATTGGACAACAAGTATGACAAGCCTTTACTGTGATCTAATCTTTGCTGAGCCAGAGATTTTGTTGTAGGAGAGGCTGAAACACAGGGGTCTGACAAACAATCCAGCGTAGAGGAAGCCTACATTATAAACAAAATATATGAGCAATAGGGAAGAGGAAAGAGAAGAAGAAGAAAAAAAAGAAGAAATAAAATAATACTACATATTTTTTATCTAAATATTCACCTTTCTGCAATCTCTTGATTCAGGCAGCTGGCTTTTGTTTCCAGATTAACCTTCAAAGTCCACCTGCAGACCTGATCATACACAGCCACAGATCTTCAGAGCATGTCATGTCAGCACAATAGGATTAATTCCTTTACCTTACCACATGTATGAGGTTGTCCAGAGAAGTTGTGGATGGCCCAACCCTGGCATTGTTCAAGACCAGGTTGGATGGGATTTTGAGCAACCTGGTCTAGTGAAAAGTGTTCCTGCCCTTAGCAAGTGATTGGAATTAGATGATCTTTTAGGTCCTTTCAAACCCAAACCATTTTCTGATTCTATGTTAGCCCACACAGCTCATTTTTACTGAACCAAGCAATACCCCAAAAGAGCAAGAATTTTTCTGTACTTTATCATTATTAGTATACTTAAATAGTAACTTTTTCACAGTGCTTCCCAACTTGCAGACAGACTGACTTCTTGTATTGGCCTCATCATGGAAATTGTTAAGATTTAGCCTCATTTCACTCAATGAGCAATTACAGTAATTTCACGACTATAAGGCACACCCTTTTGACTGAAATTTTCCCCCAAACCCGGAAGTGCACCTTATAGTCCAGTGTGCCTTATATGAAGTACAAAGTTGCAACATTTGCCACCCCAGAAGTGCAAGCCGTGAGCCATGGGGGGGGCCAGCAGTGCCGTGGCAGCCGGGTGGAGGCAGGTCCGGGGGCCCGCAGCAGCCCCCCCTCCCGGGCCATGGAGGCCCGGAGGCCCACGGCACCCCCCCTCCTGGGTCCAGGCAGGCTCGGGGGCCCATGACTGCTGGGTGGAGGCAGGCCTGGGGGCCCGCGGCGCCACCACTGTCGGGTCCTGGCGGGCCCGGGGACCAATGGCTGCCGGGTGGGGGCGGGGCCTCGGCCAGCAACCTCACAGGAGGAGCTGGGGGCGGAGCCTCACTGCAAAAAAAAAGTGTGCCCTATAGACGGGTGCGCCTTATCTGATCTACAATGTTGTGAGTTTTGCTGACTCCTGGCAGGTGTGCCTTATAGTCAGGTGCGTCTTATGGTCGTGAAATTACTGTAATTCTAGCAAAGAAAGTAAGCAAGAGCTCTGCAGCCACACAAAGCTGCTCATCAAAATAGACTGTGCCTCAGTAAAGCAGCACCTATGTGGGTATAAAGTAACCAAAATGAAATTAAATATTTACTTCCTCCCTGCTCAAAAGCAGCTGGCAGCTAAGGCTTAAAACACACATTGATTAGAGCTGACCGTTGCTGAGTTAGAAAACCTGATGCTTAAAGAGGCAGAAAGTAGCTGTGTCCCATGTCATTAGGAGATGTTTTCCCCATAGACTGCTAATGAGTTGGCACAGCTTTGGCTTTTAGTAGGAGCTCCTTATCTTCCTGAGATTGCCTGACAAACTTCCCCAGGCACAGACTACTTCTTTGTCTTTCTTCCTGCGGTGTTCAGCCCTGGCTAGGAATAACACAGGCTTCTATAACAAGAATAAGGAAAAAAAATCCCACTGTGCTGCTGACACTGGGAGAGCTCACTGACTTGTGGTATACAAGGCAATAATAATTCTACCAGTCCTGATGGAGATAACCAAAATCTCAAGACTGATAGCTGCCCTTCCCCTTCTGACATGATCATTAGCCCCTGGGAAGGAAATAAATTACTGAGCTGCCTAACACCTCATTAGGAGTTAAAATTATATATTCAGCATCTCCAAGTCAAGTTTTAAAACAGCTTGGGTATTTAACAGCCAGCTGTGAAGCTAATGCTGATAGTATACAGCACTGTTTCCTTAAGGGAAGCTTTAAATGTCTCCAAATACCAGGATTTTCCATTCCCCCTGCTTAGCTGTACTGGTGTGGGATGTATAGTCTGTCTGTATTTATAAATAATCCACTTTGTTTACCAATTATTTTAAGTATTTTCAGGAAAGAGAAGAAAAGGAAGAAAACCATGACTATTGCAATTGTCTGTCTGCCCTTATTAACCCAGTAATTATTGGACTGTAATTCAATTATTTCTTATACTCAGTTCCTGATAAGACTGCAAAGGTAATAATAGCTTAAGATGTTTCCTCTTCTCTTTTTATTCCTTTTTTTTTTTGTTCTTGAAAGCTGTTCTTTCCTGCCTTTGCATCATTCTGCCCTCCTCGTTATGATATACAGGGAACTTGCTGCTGTGTATTGAATCAGAGCTAAAAATAATTACCTTCCTTTCTTTTTGTAGCTTTACATTGTTTTTAAACCCAGATTGATTGGCATTTGCATGGTGCATGAACTCTGATTGCCAAATAAGTTTAATCTTATTTTGTCCAAGTTAATAAAATTTGCAAACATATTGTGACTTATCACAGGAAACTGTGATGCTTTATATCCAAATCTGTGATGACTCAAGACTGTGTGAAAGCAAATGCTTTGAACTATAAACCAGCTTTTGACGCTCTTTGCTGTAGCAGTGGAAGTAGGGGGCACAAATGCAGGTCCCATGTAAGGAACTCCTCCTACCAGAAGTATGATTGGTACAAAATAATCATGTAAGACCAGAGTTTCTAGACGGGACCAGGTTCCTTCTGCCTGGGGCAAAAATTTACTGTCAATCTTGGCTGCTCTGTAGAGTGTTTTAGGCTAAATATCACCTGTCATCTTCATGAGTTTGTTGTGACCAGAGGTGCAACCAGAGTGGCACCTCTGAGGGCAACAGCATAGAGCTCTTCCTCACCATGGTTTCACTGCAGTGTCTCATCTTCCATCTCATGTAACCCCAAGGCTTTGGCTTGGTTATGAAAACACAGTTGTTATCCACCACAAGGTGTTTTTCTGTCACTCACAGCGTTCCATGACTCAAGAGGGTGTCATTTGTTCTCCATTCAACTTCAAATGCAAGTTAGATCATATCCAAAGATTGTCACCCAGTTCATTTGTTAAGGGGGGGGTCTTATTTTCCTGACAGTTCTAAGAACTAATTTGAGTTGAAGAAAAGCGACTCTATTCTACTACAAGAAAGTGGGGTGGAATGTGGTGTTTAAATACAGTTCCTCCTCCTTAGAAAAGCAAGCTTCAGGCTTAACTTGGTTGATGTAATTTCCTCAGTCAGTGTATGTTGGACCAAACTGGTTTAGAATTGTATCTTGTGCCTAGCTGTAAAGCAAAAATTATTAATCTTTCCACTGCTTGACCTAGAACTACATTTCAGACCTTAAGAACTTTCCTTATTGGAGAACAGTGGTATGTTCCTCCGCCTAACACACATACTCCCACACAGCTCATCGGAGCAACTGTGTGGAGCTGCTGCACCAGAATCCTGCTTTCTAAACCAAATGGCAGCCACCATCCTTCCTCTGCTTGGCATTCAAGTCTGTGTCACTTAGGTTTGGCAAGCTCCAGTGACATCTGTGTGTGCCTGATCACACCACAAGAGACTGGACCTCTGAAGGGCCATGCACCAGAGCAGATGGAGCATCATGCTCCACAGATCAGCTCCAAAATGAGAAAAATAGCTCTTATTTCATCCAGAGGAGCTGCATGTACAGTAATTTCACAATTATAAGCCACACCTCCGGGTGTCGGCAACTTTTCGTTCTTTGTCCATATATAAGCCACACCTGATTATAAGCTGCATGTTACAATACAGAGTGTGATAAAAGTATCTATTCTATCCCCATCTGTTGAGGGTGGAGGCAGTGATCCTTGTCTCCGCAGGAGATATTCTGCTAATGGGCCATCCATTGAAACCAGGTGGAGCATTGTTCTTTATCTTTTCGCAACCCATCCTTCCTCCAGGGAGGTATCTTCTGCTAATGGCCCATTGAGTCCCACTGTGTAACTGATAAAATTACTTTATGCCATTGGAAGTTGCTCCAGCCAGGGGGAAGAGCCGAACATTTCTTACCAAGATAAAAACAGAGGTTTGGGGACACTAAGGTAGCCCCTTTCTCCACTTGACTCCAGAGGAAAACCGGATTTCTCCACATCACCACTGGACCTCCGGAGAGAAACTGCACCTTCTACAGGACCACTGCTCCAACTGAACCACATCTGTCACTACAAAAGGACTACAGCCACCATTTAATCAGACTACTACCAACACCCTGCCTGATAGGGTGTCAGGTTGTACTCTGACTTTGTCAGGGTTTGGAGTTTGTTTCTTTGTAGTACTGTATTTCTATTTTAATTTCCCTAGTAAAGAACTGTTATTCCTAATTCCCATATCTTTGCCTGAGAACCACTTGATTTCAAAACTATAATAATTTAGAGGGAGGGGATTTACATTCTCCATTTCAAAGAGAAGCTCCTGCCTTTCCCATCAGACACCTGTTCTCCAAACTAAAACAGCAACTTTTCATTCTTTGTCCATATATAAGCCGCACCTGATTATAAGCCGCTCTTTGGGTTTGGACCAAAATTTTAGTCAAAATGGTGCGGCTTATAATAGTGAAATTACTGTAATGTCTATAATTTATTTTGTTCATAAGCATGGGCTTTCTCTGGGAAGCCAGGATGTTTTCAGACCTGGATTAGAAGGGGTAACTTCCTACCTGATGCCACTGATGTCTCTTGGATGAGAACAACATGCATTTGGATGGCGTATCAGGGCTTTTTGATTGGTCAAATGTCTACTACCTTACCTCTTGTGAACACTCCAGATCCAAATGGGTGGAAGAAGAAGAAAAAAATTAAGAAAAGGATTTTTAAAATTGATGAAAATAAGCCTGGGAAAACTCTCCGGCTCCCAAGAGTGATTAGGAACTGGTTTATAACTGTTCTCAAAGCCAAATCTTCCATTAGCCTCCCACTCCCCAGAGGCTTTTCTGGGGAATTATTTTTGGGTTCCACCACAGTTATGAATTGATAACCCATGTCCTCACAAGCAGTGCTACCTGCCCCAGCAAGAGGCTATGGGGGAAGTATAACCCAGAAGAGGAAGAGGAGGTGGTGGATTCTGCTGAGCTTATCTTAAGTCAGGCTGAGTCACAAGGAGGGATGACCAAAGCAGGTGGAAATGCCTCCTCCAGAAAATTTTTAGAAACTACCAGGGTCCTTTGAGACAGCCTCAGGCCTAACTCTGTGTTTGAATCCAACTTCAAGGTCTGTTTCACCCAGTGCACATCTTTGGGTGCAATGTGAAGTTCTTCTCAGTGTCATGATTTTTCTTAAGGGATGCACAGGACCATGTTATCATAATAATAAATATCTTTTGATATCGTGTTGCTAGAAGGTTTTAACACCCAGCATCAGGAATGGGGATGGCTTATCTTGCAAATGAACAAGAGGGACAGATGCCTGCTGCTGCCTTTGGGGTGGGGGGGAGTCCATTCAGCTCCTTGCCTTCAGTCCTGCTTTGGCAACAGTGAAAGAAATTATTCCTCATGTTTTGGAACTGCAAGCACTGACTGACTTTGCAGATTTTCCTTCATGCTTGGCAGCAAGCACCAAGGCCCAGTGTGAAGAAGAGAAACTAGCTCCAGTTGCAGCAGCCTGAACCTTTGAAGTGGGGAGAGTTACTTTTCCCAGAAAGTCACTGGTGACTTTGTAAATAACCTTGGCATGCAGTAGTGTGAAAAAGATTAAGACCCAGCTGAATGGCTTGCTACAGCAATATAATTTCCAGATTTACTGCAGGGAAGTCAGAGAAGTCCAACAGCACATTCTCTAGGGATGGGTGAGTTTCTCTGACATCATTTCAGATGTCCTCAGGTGTTATGGATTGTAACGTTTGTCTTAGATTCATGCATTTCTATGGGTGGAATAAAAAAGTAAACTGGAAGAAAATAATGCAAGGAGGAACAGTAGTCAGCCAATGAAGCCAACAGTATAAAACTTACTATGAAATTAGAAGCTGAGATGGGAAAGAAGCAGTTTATTAATTCCCTAGCAGCCTGTGCCTTATAGAAAATATATTGGCTCTCAGAAGGAAGAGGGAAGATTTCTTCATTCCTGGATCATCATCTGTTCCCTAGCAAGAGCATGCTTTCAGTCTAGATTAATGGACTACCCTAGAAACCCTAATGTAACATTTTGAAAGGTAGGTAGATTTGCAAACCTCTTCCAAAAGCATGCTGAGCAGTTCGTATAGCTCTGTGTTTCTCAATGTCTACTTTCGGTACCAGAATTTTGGGAGATCTCAGCAAATGATACTATGTTTTCATCACAGAGACTCACTCCTTTTTTTCTTTTTATTAATGTTATTTTTTAGAGTCCTCCGGAGACTATTTCTCACCAATATTTGCAGTCCTGGGCCAGCTTGCTTCCTCAAAGTGTGCTGACCCATGGCAGTGCTGGCTGCCTACCTGCTCTAAAGTCACACGTACTTTTTGGGCAGCTTTCATCCCAACCAGGGAATGCAAAACTCAGGCAGATAGGTTTTTCAGGTGGAAAACTGAGTTGTGGGAAACTGAAACACCTTGATTAAGGATAGTCAGCTGGTTAGGGACAGAAGTGGATGTCAAATCCCAGGCTTTTCAAGACTAGGTCAGTGTTTTCTGCTACAAAAGGGAATTTGCTTCAGGAGAGCCAGCTGCACTCATCCTTCTGCTTGGGACCATTCAACAGCACAGCCCTTCCCATCTCACACCAATCCTAGGGCCACACAGGATGGAGAGGGACCTCAGACCTGCTTCTTTCTCCCGATCTCTCCTTTGGCGATTCCCTGGCACAAAATCCTTTTCATCTACCAAAAAAAGAAAAATGCTGTTTTATGTTCCTGGATAGCAAGAAATGAACATGCTGCCAAAATCACTGGTACAGTACAGCACCATCGCAGGAGGCAACCAGCTTCTGTCAGGGAAAGTGTTCTGCAGACAGAGAGGGATGTGCTACCCAGTATCACATGGTGGCTTTTGGCAAGGCTACCAATCATGGGCTTTCCAAAGTGATTTCCCAAAGCTCCTCCTCTGAGTAGTGAACTGAGAAAAAAACCTCTCATTCTGTTCAAAGATATCCATTCAATTCCCATTTTAAAATGTCTTTGGATGCAATTTAGCATTAACTGTAAACATAGGTTCCTGACTATGTGAACATTTTATTTTGATTTGTCATCTATATTTTTAGAAACAGAAGGCATAAAAGATTGAAGTAATTTCGTTTCAGTTCTTCCATGCCAGAGATCTTTTTCTTCAAAATGTATTTTGTTAGACCCTTGTGTTTCTGATGAAATAAACTGAAGTTAAAAGAGAGATCTGCACTCTAACACTTGCCTGAAATATGGATCTACCTGGGCAGATGGCAGTGTGTAAAGTTTCATTTAGGCAGGTAGGAAATTCTCCACTCCAAGTCTCTTCCCAGCATTGATTGTCCTAAATTCCTTCCTTATCACACAGTTTGTTTCCCCAGGGCTTACTCCTTCCTAGATAAAATCATACCTTTCCATTTTAAGCCACACAACATTTATGTTCGATCTATTTAAAGACCCTATCTGCTTTTCTAATGGCCCAGGGTGCTCTGATGGCTAAATCCTGCAGACATCCATATGCTTATGCATGCCCAAGGGCTCCTGATGCTGCTTCAGCCTCAGGGATCCCACTCAAATACAATTTATCATGTTATAAAAGATTGTCATTTACTGAGAGTTATAAAATTTGATGCCTTTTTGCCATCAGTGATCTTCTCAGTGGGATTTTTTAATTCCTTTACTCCCCCACTGCAGAGCCATTCCTCTGTAACTACGATTTGGTAATGTATGGCTGTACATTGTCAGTACATTTTCAGTTTCTAGCGGCTCCCTGGGTTATGGATGAAATTTTGGAGCTGCTGTAATTCATACCATAGCTGTTCAAAAGCACAGTGCAAAAGCATAGGCAGCCTGGAACCCATTAGGCCAGGTTTATTTTCCATATAATATTATTTCTCACAGCTGCTAGGGGAACACATATACTCTGACTTCTAAATATAGAGCTGGGTATCTTCCACCTCACTCCCATTTTTCCACAGCTTGTTTTATATCTTCCAGACATGCATTCTTCTTTGAGCTTTACATGAGTTTTTGAACCCAACTGAAACAGCCAGGAGCTCCACGATGGAAAGTTACCACTTCTTAAGCTCAGCACATGCAAGATAAAGGAAGACTAAACCTACTGCCAGTTACTCCCCTGCAGTGCTCCTTTTTGTTTGGCACTGGTAGTCCAGTGAAAGTGGCTGAAAGGGAAAATGTTTAACATAGGGACAAAAGGAAATAAATCTTAACAGGCATTGCCCAGCTTGGCAGATTCTCTCCTCTTATGAACTCTTTCAGCTTATACTGTTTTAAAGAAAACCTGCTCAACAAACTGTGGAATCAGAGACCTTTACCTCAGGGTGCAGCATGAGGGGATGAAGGACAGCCCAGAGATACGCATAAACCAAGATTTCCAACCATGCATTTGTCCCTCCTGCAATTCCAAGGATCAGACCCAGAAATGAGCCAAAAAGTGGAAACCTCTACACTGCTGATGTACTTACAGTCCTTTTTAAAATGAAGCCACATCAAATGACCTCTTAAGGCAGATATTGGTCCCTTTGTACTACTGCAGCAGCCAGACAAGAAAGGGAAAAGTACAGTAATTTCACCACTATAAGGAGCACTGGATTATAAGGCGCACTTCCAAGTGTTGGGAAGTTTCTGAACTTTGTCCATATATAAGGTGCATCGGACTATAAGGCACACTTTTCTTTTGCAGTGAGGATCCATGTGCAACAAAGTAATGAACTAGTAATGGAATCGTGCAATGGCAGGGTTTACTGGCAGGTGCTCAATTTGCAAACATTTTTTATGGATCAGCATAGTCTTTAAACGCAGCCCCAGGCGCCCTCCCTGTGCTGCGGGCCCTGGCACTCCTGCCCACCCCTGGTGCCGGCTGGTGCAGCTCTTGCAGCTCGCGTCTCGGCTCACGGCTCAGTGCATGGCTCTCGCAGCTTGTGGCTCAGCGTGTGGCTCAGTGTGTGGCTCGGCTCGTGGCTTGGCGCACAGCTCTCGTGGCTCAGCTCGTAGCTTGCGCTTCAGGGTGTCGGCAAATTTCCAAACTTTGTCCATATATAAGGTACACCGGATTATAAGGCACACTTCCAGGTTTCGATCAAAATCTTAGTCAAAAGGGTGCACCTTATATGCGTGAAATTACTGTAAATTGGTCATTGATGTCAATACTGTGGAACAGATACTGTGGGACCAACCTCACAGTCCTGGATGCCTATTTCAACACTCTCCCTGCTCAATTTTGTAGCCACATGAGATACAGAACAAGAAAGCTACTCTAATTTTTTTAACATCCTGAGTACTTCCCCATGTATCCATTACCTAGAATTTTTTAATTCCCTTGCATCTGGCAGAAACTACAAAAAAAAAAAAAAAAAGCTTAATGAGATGCCTGAATTCTGTTTTGACATCAGAACTGAAAAGTACCTGTTGGCTTTGCTGCACTGAAGTTTGCTCCCCTAACTGGTGCACAATGTCTAGGTTCAAGCCATTGAGTATAGCTGGTCAAAGTCATGGAGTCACATCTTACAGACGCTGTCACTCCAAATCTCTGCCAAGAAAGGTCTGTTTGACAACATGGTTTCTCCATGTTGTCATTCTTTTCATCATAGTTTTGCTGGTGGCCCGAAACATGTATGTCAGCTTTAAATTAAAAAGAAAACACACACACACACACACACACACACACAACCAAAAAAAAAAAAAAAAAAANAACCAAAAAAAAAAAAAAAACAAAAAAACACACACACCAAAAAACCAAAACTGAGGGGCAACCTCATGGAAGAATTACACCACGGGTTCAGCCCTCTGAGAAAGTTTAGCCACTTCTATTACATATTCTTAATTTTAATGATAAGCATTTTACTCCTATTACTGTGAAAGAACACTTATTCTATGTTTCAGAATAGCCCAAGGTTTATGGACTATCCCATTTGAGCTGATGGAGTGATCCTTCTCTCCAAACTTTTTACTCTGTGAAACACTCTTTCTAAATTACTGGAGACTAAGTTAAAGACTCCAGTGACTCCATGTCAACACCTGTGACATGGTGTTGAGGGTTG
Organism: Turdus rufiventris; assembly: GCA_013186435.1. NCBI lineage: Eukaryota > Metazoa > Chordata > Aves > Passeriformes > Turdidae > Turdus > Turdus rufiventris. The sequence continues at coordinate 2,652,163 of PYHW01009662.1, read as the reverse complement.
GGGGGGTTTTACGCTTCCTCCTCTGTGGAGAATTTTTCCCATTATCATGCTAAGGAAGTCGGCTGGGCGACTCCCTCAGCTTTTGATTCTTCACCTTTCTCCCACCTGGGACATGGCCCTGCCACCTCTGCCTCCCTGCTCCCACTTGCTGCTGCCGTGGCTGCGAGGGGCCTGCCCTGCTCTCCACTGGGACCGTGCAGAGGAGTGTCTGCAACTGGAAAAGGGGCTGGGACTGAGTTTTGTTCTGTTGCTGATTTTCATAGCTGATGTTGTTCTTGTTTGTCTTGTAGATATATCAGTAAACAACTGTTATTCCTAAACCCATACCTTTGCCTGAGAGCCCCTTAATTTCCAAATTATAATAAATTGAAGGGAGGGGATTTTCACTCTCCATTTTAGGAAAAGCTCCTGCCTTTTTCTTGGCAGTACCTGTCCCCCAAACCAGGACACATGACAAACTGCTACGGTTGTGAGGCTGAAAACTTAAAGCTTTTTTTCCTCCAAATTGGAATATTTTGATGTATGCTAGATGTGTCCCATGCCCAGAGCCCCCATGTACTGCATGGGATCCTGTTTCCCAGCTGGCATGAGGCTCAGGAGATACTAGTAAGCTCTACAATTTTTGGCCCAAGGTTGTATTTTCCAGATGCTCTTGTGATAGTCCTTTTTGTGCCTGTAGGATTGTCCTTATTCTTAACCTTGCTTTCAACATCTCAGCAAGCAATGGAAGCAAGAAGAATCTATCTAACAGAGATGTAGCTGCTTTGTTGGCCCATCTAGAAGACCCTGGCCAAAATTCATTGCCTTGTCCTGCTTAAAAGCAGAAAATATCAGGGAAAACACCTGTTGCCAATTCCTACAGCTGCTCCATGACCTTAGCAAAGACATTTCACCTTTTACTGCCTCCCTGCTGTCTTGGGTTGCAATACAGGATATGACCAGAAATGTGTATTCTATCACCATCTGTTGAAGCCAGATGGAGCAGTGATCCTTATCTCTATGGGACATATTATCTACTAATGGGCCATCTGTTAAAACCGGGTGGGGCAGTTATCTTATCTTTTCCACAACCCATCCTTCCTTCAGGAAGATGTCATCTGCTAATGGGCCATTAATCCCACTGTATGACTGATAAAATTACATTATCCCATTGGAAGATGCTCCAGCCAGGGGGAGGAGCCAAGGCTTTCCTACCTAGATAAAAACTGAGATTTTGAACACCCAAGCAGCCTTCTTTCCACTGGATTCCAGAGGAAAACTGGACCTTTCCACAGCATCACTAGACCTTTGGAGGAAAAACGCACCCTTCTACAGAACCACTGCTTCAACAGACCCACATCCGTCACTCCATGAGGATTGCAGCCACCATTTAATCAGACTGCTACCAGCACCCTGAATGACAGGGTGTCAGGTTATCTTCTGACTGTCAGTGTTTTGGGTTTGTTCTTTGTAATACTGTATTTCTATTTTAGTTTTCCTAGTAAAGAACTGTTATTCCTATTTCCTATATCTTTGCCTGAGAGCCCCTTAATTTCAAAATTGTAATAATTTGGAGGGAGAGGGTTTACATTCTCAATTTCAAAGAGAGGCTTCTGCTTTTCTTAGCAGACACCTGTCCTCCAAACCAGGACAAGTGCCTACATCTGTGAAGATAAATTGTGAAGAAACACATGGCACATGAACAGGGAGAGCTGTAGAAAATGGAAATACGCATCGAGGAAGCACTAGTGATATTAATCAGCAAACGAAGGCTGAACAAGAACTGACTGTCTCTGCAGGACTGCTATATTTTGCAATGCTGCTATGGTATTTTTCTTCTCTTTTCCCTGTATTTTCTCTCCCAGGTGATTCCACTTCTTATAAAGGAAGTTTACAGCCCTCCTCTCTCCTACCCTTCCCCAGAGAGAAATTATTTATCTCCTGCAGCAGCCCAGAGCTGCAATATGCAGGATGATCATATTTCACTCTGTGCCTGTGTGACCTTTAAAAATATAACCTGCCAGTGACAGGAAAAAGGTGAAGGAAGAATGCGCTCAGCTTGAAGCACATGTTTTCATAGCAATACAGCCTTGTGAGGCACACCTGGTGGTGGCCAAGCATGGAAGGGCTACCAAGGAAACTTATTCTTCTGATAAGAACAGCTGTGCTGTGTGCCCAAAGCTGCAGAGATACCCTGGCACAGGCCCTGCAGGTGCAGAATGAAACACCCCCACTGCATTCCCCATCATGCAGTTTGCTGGCCAGATCTGCCGTAACTGACAGACCCCTTATAAAAGAGGATCAGCAACGGGTGGGGTGGCATTAGACAGAAATTACTAAGCGGGAAGAGGGAACATTCGATCACGTACTGAAGTGGGGCCAGCCTGGGGACGGAGATTTAGAGTTAATAAAATAATGTACTATTAATCCCCTCGTTGCACAGGAGACGTTTCAGCAGAGAAATCTACTATGTTGCCGGATTTCAATTCTCCTATGTTTTCAGCAGCAGTGGATAAAAATAGGAAGGAGGTGTAAGAGATAATTAACACTGTTACCTTCACCTAAAATCAATTAGGATGAGCAACAACTGCTTCATTCACTTGAAACAGTTTTTAGGAAAGGAACTCAACTCAAAGACTGCCCAAGAAGGGAAAACAGAAGGATAAGCAGAACACAATACTTCTGATGTCCTCCAAGCTGCGCTCAAAGAATTGGAATAAACAGCCCCATGGCCGAGTGCACAGTTCCAGTGGTATCCTCTATTTCAGTAAAAGAAGTTGTAATACTTTTGAGAATCCCAGCGGCCACTGGGGTTTTTTGATAAGTGAAAGATCCTCAAACCTTAGAGACACTGTCCTACAGTCACAGGCTCCTGGTTTTCTATTGTCACCACTGGGTGCCATAGGAGTTAATTAGGGGAAATACCAGCCTGGACGGTGCTCAAGCTGCAAAGAGCAGGGCAGTTGGATACAGACTGGCAATTTTATTCCAATGCATCAGAGGAGAAGGATATTAAGAAAAATTAATTTCATTATGCTCTGGCTCAGTATGTACCCATTTACACAGAAATGCTGCAGAAGCTTTATTTCAAGAAGAACATTTTCAACATAACACAAAAATCCACTTTCACACTACAAGTTTTCTTTGGAAGAAAATTAAAAATAACTTAAGAATTTTCACAAATAATTTTGAAGGTTTTGATTTGAAAAGAGACATTTTTAAGAAGCAAGACACTGTGTGAAAAATTTAAATCACCTATAATTTAATCCAACAGTGGACTGATATAAAACCCTGGAAAGAGCTTGCCAAATATGTGTATCCCATTATTTTTTTCCAGTTTGTTGCTAGTACACTTTAGAAATGGAAAGCAAGGAATTACAATGGCTGTATTTGACAAACAAGACTTGTAAGAAGTAAATTAACAATGCCTGTTTCTGGGATTCTGAGTCCTTCTTATGCCATTTTATAATGGACAGCAAGTGCTACTTGTGCAGTACTGACAATGAAATATTAAGATGCACTCAGTGTAAAATCGACTTGTCTCATCTTTCAGCTTTGGCTCTGGATAAGACAGTACCAGGAGAAGCTAATTTTCCCAACAGGGTCAGTCTGGAGAGCAAAACTTGGTCACTGACAGCAGAAGAAAGCATTGCTTTGAAACCTGTTGAGCCACAAGACCCTTGCAGCCCCTTTGCTACCTTTTATTTTCTGGATATTAAGTGAACCTGGAAGGTTTAAAATTAAGAAAAAGAAACAGCCCTTCATGCAAAGCCCCCATCAAGCTGTGTCTCATATGGTAGCAACCCCATCAGTTCACAAGGACTGCAAGGATTGTGAGATAGGCCTTAAGACAGAGCACCTGAGAGCCAGGAACTACCCAGAAAACACCAATGAGTGCCCCATTCTTATACTTGTTGACAGGCACTCATACCAGGGTAGGGTGGCACAAAAATGGGGACCACGCTGGTACCCACCCACTGGTGTGGGCACAAGGATAGCAAGGCAAGTTTATCCCCAAAATGAACACCGCAAGATGTAAAGAGTTAAGTATGTGCTGAAAATGGAGTGCAGATCAGCTCTGAGCTTATCAGGGGTCAAGGGCTGCCAGGCAGCTGTGACTCCAGGGTCTGTCCAGGCCACAGTAACACTGGCTGAAAAAAGAGTTGACAGAATTTTATCTTGCTGACCTGATTACCTGGCTGCAGCCCAGCTTTCATCCCAGAAGGGAAATGCTGACCCATAGCCAAAAAGCAAGAGCAGGGAGACAGATTGAGTTGGACAGGCATTAAAAACAATATCTAAAAAATACATTAAAAGTCTTGAAGTACAGGATTACAGAGACTGAGACCTTTCGTATTTATTTGAAACTCTTATATAAACAGGCAGCTGCTGGGTCAGGAGTACCCTGTGATTTCCAGTCTACTTTCAATGTTTTAATGCTGTCTTCAGCTGGTAAAGAGATAAAGGCATCAGCCAAGCACTGGGTTCCTTCTCTACTGAAGTGGGTATTGAATCAGAATTCAGGTTTGTAGCAAAACAAAACAGAAGGTCCTCAATCTGAGTGTTTCTTTGCAAAGAAAGAAAGAAAGCTGACAAAGCAAAAACAATGAAATTTTTAGTGCAAACCCCACTGCAGATGATACCTCTGCCCCCATAGTGGCTGCCCTCTCTGTAGGGGATCTTGATATGGGGCATGCCCAGGGCCCCAGTTCTTGCTTCAGGCACTGCTGTGAAACCATTTGGCCAGAACCAAGAATCCACCAAGTCCCCAGGACACAATTTCTATACTCCAGAAAGCAGTACAGTAATTTCACAATTACAAGCCGCACTGATTATAAGCCACATGTCCGGGTGATGACAAAATTTTTTTCTTTGTCCATAAATAAGCTGCACTGGATTATTAGCCGCACATTTGTTCGCAGCAAGGATCCCCATGCAGCTTTCACAAAGCTGCCAATTAGTAGCAGAATTGTGGGATCGCAGGGTTTACTGTCTCGGCTCGGGGCCATGTGGGCTTGGCCCGCTTGGGGCTGCCAACGGGGCCAAGTGAGCCAGCTTGGCGCTGCCACTCAGCGGGGCTGCTCGGGGCTGGCCGCCACTGCCGGGCTCGCTCACCCAGGCTACACTGCCTTCGTCGGGCGGGCTGGCCCTGGCCTGGCGCTGCTGGTCCCACTGCTGCTGTGTTCGCTCCCCCCGACCCAGGGCCCAGTGCTGCCTGTCCCGCTGCTGCTGTGTTTGCTCCCCCCGACCCAGGGCCCAGCGCTACTGGCCCCGCCCCCACTGGGCGGGCTGGCCCTGGCCTGGTGCTGCCGGTCCTGCCACCGCTGCATTTGCTCTGCCCAGCCCCTGCTGTGTTCCCTCCTGCCGGCCCAGCGCTGCCCCGCGGGGCTGGGTGGGCTCAGCTCAGGGCTGCTGCCAGCTTGCATTTCCGGTTGGCAAATTTCAGAATTATTTTTCACATATTAGCCGCTCCGGATTACAAGCCGCACTTCGGGTTCGGACCAAAACTTTACTCCAAATGGTGCAGCTTATAATCGTGAAATTATCGTAGCTAAGGAAAACTTGCAGAAAAATTTTCCATTTCCTATAGCATTTACTCTGCACTCACTGGGATTAGACTTCTCAGGGAGTTCATAGCTTTTTGCAGGTGACATTGCATACACCAATAAATTTTTATCTCCAGATAAGATCTTGATATAATGTGTAAATCATCTTGTTTTTCTGCTTGCTGAGGGTCCTGGCACGGTTTTGACATTCTACTGTGACACATGCAATAAATAGTAAACCTTTGAATTTTTAAGGAGTAATTTAGTACTGGCTTGGGAGTTTCCTCAGATCCTATGAAAAGGACTCAATCCTATTGAATTGGCAGTTGTTTGATTCTGAATAGATGTCAGCTGCAGTGTAGCATACCCATCCCATGAGGGATGCCTTTGCCTCCACTGTAGGGCCCTCTGCACAGTCTGTGCCCCCCACCAATGTTGGGGCTCCTTGTTTCAGCTTTTTCTAACATAACTCCTTGTCAGCAAACACCAGAGAATATTTGAACAGTGTGTTCAGCCTGGCTAGCACTTCCTTTTTTCTTATTTTTTCCCCCTCAGTGATTTTAATTTCTCTATTTCAAGGGTACTAGGGATGCTCAGGTGAACAAGGTATGCTGCTAGAGAACAGACTTCAGTGGGGAAGACTAAAGTGTCCAGTTAATGTCCCAACACGTCCTTTCCTCAAAAAGTGTTCATTGCAATTAGAAACCTCATCCTCAGAATGTCCAGAGATAAAAAGAATTGCAAGGGAAAAGTTTCCTCCAGCACATGCCCTGGAGGACACCATTTATCTCTCTTTCTATGCAATTCACTTCACTTAATGTACATTACATTTTGCTACCTGATTTTTGCAGACCTTATGGAGACTCAAAATAAGAGTCTATTTAGAGAACAATTAATCTCTTCTGCTGGATTTACAGATCATTACGGATATGAGCAGTGAAGAGTACCAAATTCAGAAGTCAATTGTTGTTAGATGATGTACACACACAGAGCTACGTTTTGTTCAAATCATTTATAAACTCTTAAGAGACATTTTTATGTGTGTGCATCTGCAAGTGTGTCTATATGAAGCTCTCTGCATATATTTGTCTACTTGGCACCTCCATTAGCCTCACCTTAGAAGCATGGTATGCAGCTCCAGCTTCCCCTTTTTTTTGTCCTCCTACCCACATCTCCCTCCCTTTCACTTCACCTGCCTATCCTCATTCCTCAGTTTCTCTCATTCCTGTCCTCCCTGCCTAGGCACCTCTCATACCCCTCTGAATACAACTCCCAGGGGAGTGTGTCCCAAAGGAGCTCTCTACACCTGTGGTGTAGGCAGCAGTCATGGAAGAAAGGGAAAATAAAGATACTGCCTCCTGCCAGCTTGCTGCAGCAGCTAACCCATTTCTCACTACTAGGAACAAAACTCAGGCTCTTTCGCCTGGTTCAGAACCCTTAGGGAAAACTAGATTCTGTTATTATTTTTTCTCCCTGTCTACAAAGCATATATTCACTGAAAGGCCAACAAAAGCAAACCAGGCAAGCATGAAATTTCTACGCCAAGCCAAAAATACAGTTGAGCCAAATAAACTCCCAAATATAACAACAACATAAGGAACAGTTTTATTTTTTTTCCATCATTATAAGTTGGAAGTGCCTTCCATAAATTTTAATAAATAAAGCAGATCACTTCACCTTGTGTGGGTGAAGTAAAGGGAAAGAACATGTCTATTATTGACAGACAGCTTTGACTTCAGTTATAGAAGAGCTTGTATTTTTACTATCTCCCAAAACAGTCACCAAGAGTACAGAGAAGGGAGGAAGGGCACTGAAACAGCTCAACAGCTCTGGATTTGCTTCCATATGATTCACTTGCTATCCTCCCTATCTTGCACCAGTGGTGGTGGGGATACACGGTCTCCCCATCTGTCATCGTTTTCCTGTGATCCTCTTCATACACCCAAAAGCCACAAGCCAGGAAGAAGCTGGGTGTGTAGGACACCCCAGCTTCAGCCTTTGCTTAAAAAACTAAAACTTGGCAACTAAAACTCTAAATGCAACAGGCCCTTGCTGGCACAGAGCAGCCAGAGCCAGCTGTGTGTGCTAGGATGAAGTGCTGGCACTTGTTGGTTACGCAGCTCACTGGGAGGCTGGCTTAGCTCAGCAGGGCAGGGAGAAAGGTCTGCCTCCTGGCTATAATTAGCAAGTCATCCAGCATGCTAGGAATGGATCAGTGAATCAAAGCAGCTGGTGTCCTTGCACTATAAGCAGTTCAACAGTTTTATTTCAGAGGAGGTCTGGTTCCCCAAAAAGCATCCCTGTCACAAGGACTTAGGATTGGTCTGGGCCACCCCAGATGGAGCCAAACCAGTTTTGATGTGCACATTAAGGCAGTTTCTGGTTTGGCTTCCTTCCCAGGCACCTGGGTCAAATAAACCAAAGTACTCTGCAGGTACATCCAGCCCTCACATCCCAACACACAACTGTTCCAGGTGAGTGGGAGGTGACCAGGCACAGACTCAGACTCTCTATGCTGGAGGAAAAGGAGGATTGAGTACAAAGACAGCAGGCCTGACTCTGTACTGTTGCTAATGTTAGGGCAGCCCTTGGGCAGATAATGGTTCCTGCAGGCTTGGATCTGCCCTCTCCCAGGAGGTGGTCCCTCAGTCCCATCATCTCCCAAACAGAGCAGGTCTTGTTGGGATGGTTCTGCACCTCCTTGCATGCCTGAGACCAGCTGGTATCACTGGTACAGAGATGGAGGTTGCTACAGACCAACAAATTCTTTAAAGGGAAATGGGAGAAGGAAAAAGGAAAAAGTAAGCAAATTGCACACCGTGTTACAAACTCAGGACTTGCTATTGACTTTTACCAGGGAAATGTGACAGCTCTGGATAGCTTCACACCTGAAGTGATAAATTATGATATTCATCACAGCTTGTGGAACTGCTTGACCTTTGGGGAAGGCTTCAAGGAATTTTCTTTCCTTTTCTTTTCCGTCTTGCCTGGGAAACAAGCTATCTGCATGGGAGTGTTTAAATTAGTTAAAAAATGTCATTAAGAAATAAAGCAGGCCAAGTTTTTGAAGGGACTAACTCTCACTAAGTCATATTGTACTCAAGGGGTTAATATTCTTCCTGCATATTTCATGAGTGTGTTATGAAATATTCAGAGCAACAAATAGATGTTTTGACTGGAAATAGATTCCCCCAAAGAAACATTTCCCCATTTTCACACCCATTTCACCTAGGACTAAACCAGCAGCAGTCGTGGCTCCATATCAGCTGCACAGCAAATTCTTGTAGCAGTTTGCATAGCTGAGGCCCCAGATGGCCACTGCCATCTGTGGGCTATTATTAAGGACTGTTTTGGAAAAAAATATCATTTCACAAGCAACCAGGCTATATATTAGCCTTATTATCATTACTGCCAGCTGCAAGGTATTTCGACTCTGTCATGCACTGTAGATGTGGCCTGACCAAGAGACGCGATGGTGCCAGTGTGAGTGATAAGCTGGCCTCTGTGTGCAGCTTTGGCACTTGGAAAGCTGATGGCACCTGTCTATCTGCTTCAGTATTTACAGTAATGACCTGCAGCAGCCGTTCTTTGTTGCTAGAAGCAAAAGAGACAGTGCTGTTCAAATTATCTGGGTTAGTCCCCTCAGGTATTGCTCCTTCCTAGTCCCCTCAGGTATTGCTCCTTCCCTTCCCAGCACACAGTCTGCAGAGTTTGATAACTCAAGAGTGGTAGAACTGCTCCCAGCTGAGTCAAGGCTCCAACTTACTTGTTGCTTTTTATAGATTGAACTCTTCAAAAGAATGTATTCTGCGTGTTTAGGAATAAAACCACATGAAACAATAAAAAAGAGAAACCAGGAATGTATGGTGAGGCAGCATCAGCCCTTAAGGTAGTGCCTCAAGGGGAGGTAGTCTGCTTGGAACCCATCTTGAAACTTTTATTCTTTTAAATTCCTATCACATGAAAAGGCAGCAGTGAATTTGGTGGGTTTTTTTGCTATATGATTTTGATTAAATGCCAATGCTGTCTTTAGCTTCTATTCCCCATTAAGTGTCTTCTACAATAGGTTCTTTTGTCCCACCTGCCTCTCAATCCTCTTCACCTGAATTAGGAGGACAAAGGTAGGACAAAAAAGGTTTGCTAGGACAAAGCCTAGTTTTCAGACAAGTGTTTCTGCCATCATGGCTCTGCACAGCGAGAGGCGTAATGAGGGACAGGTAAAACCCACCCTTTATTGCAGTGACAAGCTCTTTCCAAGCCAAGGGGGCCAACAGCAGCTGCTCCCCATTCAGTGGCCACCAGAAGAGCGCACACCAGGGAGTGATGCTCCCAGTAACTAGGCTGCTCCAGACACCTGTAAGGGTCCATCTGAAGATTGCCTGATTTTGCCTCACAATCATTGTCAGAGACTGAGACCCTGAGACCCCCACCACTCGCGCTGGGCAGGAGCCGCTGAGTCTAGCCAAGGCGGATGCTCTAATGGACTGGGTTTGGTTGTGTGACTGTCACGGTGCACTACGCCCTAGCAGGTGCAGGCTGAACTGTACTTTCTGCAGCTGAACAACAGGCCTCACTCAAAATGGTCCATAAGTCTCCCCACCTTTGGCCAGCGGCTCCTTGCCTTGAAATGGACTATAAAATTATCACTCTCAGAAGAGACCTTTGGAGACTTCTCTCTCCCCCACGGATGGAAGACATCGCTGGATGACCTGAGGACTTCTCACCTGTTGGTAGCTATTCCCCCCACCTATTCTCTCTTTCTCCCCTTTCTCTGTCTCTCCATCACCCTGTCTCTCTGCCTCTCATACTCCACTATACTGTCTCTCTCTCTCTCTCTCTCTCTCTCTCTCTCTCTCTCCCTCGCTCTCTCTTTCTCTCTCTCTCTCTCCCTTTTCCCTCTCCTCGTTCCCCTTTTTATCCCTCTCTCTCCCACCATTACTCTGAAACTGAATTGTGAACCCTCAATAAATTGCTTTGCTGCTTGCTGCTGAACAAAACCTTAGTCTCTTGCTGTTGTCTTTTGCACCTCGCGGTCAAACGAACCATCACGACCCCCGCTCAGGTTGTGCGGACCGTGACAACACCCCACTTTAAAATTTGCTGGAGAAAGCAAAGTAACTTCCTTTACGCTTTTATCCTACAGGCTTCCTGACTATGGATTTTGCATCCTTATATTAAGTTTTTCACAGTTTGGGGGAGAAGTGAAAAGGCAGACTTATAATAGAAACTCAATTGCAGCCTTTGGCATAGTATGGCAGCTCTAATCCTGTAATAAACTCAAAGCATACGTGAGTCTGAAAAACAGTGTGGTGAATTCTCTATTCCTGTCCTCAGTATTTTTAGCAATCAGGGTAAATTTTAGCCTGTGATTTTCTGTTGGTTTTTTTATTCCCTCTCTTTCAGTGTAAAGACATCAAAATACAGGCATTGCTCACAGTGCAGTTGATTCAGACAGACATGCCTGACATTTCAAAACACAAAATGCTCAGCAACCAAATTCCTGGCATGCTGTGAAATGCAAAAATGTGAAACTGTTACCTATGGCAAATATTTCTCCATTTAATGTATCACAGGACAGCGGTGAGGAAATTAATGGAAGAAAAGAGAAAAAGTCAGAATTTATGTTTTGCAGATAGCTGAAGGGAAAGGAATCCTAAATCTTGGGCAAATTTTTGGTCTTTCATTGACACAAAAATGTTTGTTTCCTTAACATGGGATGATTACAATGCAATTTGCATTTTTGTTTAAAAATAGTTCTGCTGTCTGGGCTGCAGTGTGAACAGGATGCACTGAAAAGTCAGTCCATCCATGGGCTCTGCTGTGGCAGACGCACTCAGAGATCGAACATACTCACACTCAAATATGACCTGCTTCCCAAAATGGAACTTCATCACCCTTACAGAGCCATCATTGTCAAATTACAGTTCCCCAGGCATAGGGGATCATGAGGATGGGTAACTCAGTGGTTGTAGTTAGTGTGGCCAAAGGGAAAGGCTGGGGAATGAGGTGGGGGACACATTAGGGTTAGCCAAGCCAAGTGCAGGAGGGGGTCCTCAGCAAGGAACCCAAACTTCACTGTCCGTGCTACCTCCTCTCATCATGCCATTGGAATAAATCCATCCTGGCTGGCTACTAGCAGTTTCCCACCCCTGCAGGGTTAGCTGACATAGGGATGGATTTTTTCCTTGAACTGAGTTCTTTGAACTCCCCACCACAAATGTCAGGAAGAGATCAAGATGCTTGTCTTTGATGGTTTTTCAGATTGGTACAAACTTAAGAAATAGAGACTATTGTTTATAAATTTTTTTCCTTAGAAAAAGAAGGACAGGAATCCTGCCAACTCCTCGTGGACAGGTCCTGTCTTTGCCAGCCTCTAGGCAAAGCAAAGCTAAAGCACTAATAATTTCCTAGAATAATGGACATTGAAATTCACACAAATAAATGCTGCTAGTGCTGAAACCAGCCTTTCTTTTCTGCTCTCCTCCATTGAAAGCTGCTCACATCTAAACTTGTTTAAAAGACAGCTACATGATATCAATAGGAAGCCTCAGCTAATAGACAATCAATATTCAACAGACTGTCTATGACAAAGCCACTATCCCTTACATGGCACCAGTGCCTGGCCTGCAAGAGCTAACATTTTCCTTGTCATAACCATGATTTTTATATAACACATTTCACAGTGAAAGCATCTTCCCCCACAACAGTTCCTGCAATGGTCTTCAGTAATAAAAATGTTTTTCCTTCATGTTTTCCTGAGCCCTGATCCAAAACAACATTTCAACACAAAGCTTCTTTTAAGAATGCCTCTATTGAGAGACTGGAAATCCGGAATCCCTGTCACAGGGAGACCACTTGCAGTCCTCTTAATTACAAAAGCCTATAATCAGGTTTCTTAGAAATAAATGTTTCTTGGAGATTAAGCACTGAACACAACCTTACATATTTTGACTAATAAGACTTGGATACTTGAGTATGCTCAAGTGCTTCAGTACTCCAAGACTTTATTCAGTACAGGAGTTACACTCAGGTTAAAAAAACCCGTATCTTTTCCTGTTCTCAAAGTTCTGACAAGAACAGCATTAGATAGTTCTGATGGGTGCAACCACATTAAACTACAGTAATTTCAAGCGTATAAGGCGCACCCTTTTGACTAAAATTTTGGTTCAAACCCAGAAGTGCGCTTTATACTGTGGAGCGCCTCATATATGGACAAAGTTCGGAAATTTGCCAACCTGGAAGTGTGAGCCCGCAGCAGCCCTGAGCTGAGCAGAGCCCGCCCGGCCCTGAGATGAGCCAGTAAACCTCGTGATCGTGCGAGTCTGTTATTAATTTGTTGCTTTGTAGCGCGTGGCTTCTCGCTGCAAAAAAAAAAAAGGGTGCCTTATACGTTGGTGTGCCTTATACTCATGAAATGACTGTAACTCTTTGTCCCACAAGTTCATGTCTGCAGAGATTCTTAAAACCACAATAACAAAACTTGTGGTCTCCAGCAGTGGTGTCCAACCAAGCTAAAGCTGGAAAAATGGTTTGGAGAAGCCCATTTCACTCAACTGTCACTTCTTCTCAAAACAAAATTCCCACAACACCAGCTGAGTTTTTACAGAAAAGTCATCTACAGTTTCCTTGGCTGTGGAAAAATATTTGTCAGCACATCACAACTACAAGGGGTAAGGATGAAACAAATTACTTAGAAAATTATTTCACAAAATTAAATAAGGACATTTGTTTCAAGTCAGTGGGCATAAATTGCCTCTTGAATGAATCGTCTTTTGTTTTCTTCTTTCTGACTGACCAAATAGGCTTGTTTTTCAGTATGTAGTCAACAACTGTGATCATTTTGGTCCCTTGAACCAAGTCTTTGCTCTGTATTTCAGCCCAGAAATCAATGAGAAATGTAAGGCTATCACTGAATTTCTTACAGGTGGCTGCAAGTCCTTTGAAAGAGATTTATCACTGAGATATTTTTGGTCTGTCTCTAAAGCTGCAAATGGGGAGTGCTGCAATGCTAGACTGTTTTTGGAATACAATATTGACTGGGGATGTGGCTGGAGACAAACGACATATCCCTCTGTGATCCATGTGACAAAAAGCCTCTTTTTGTTCTGAACCCTCCTTAAATACAGGGTTTACCAGGCTAACTGATCTGAATCTCTTATCTATGGTCAAATTAATTGCCTAGCTACAAGCCAGCTTGTGCTGAGACAATTCCCCATTTCTTTTTATTAAAAAACATTCAACTTGTTCTCCGTCATCTTACCTGCAAGGACCCTATGCAGGCAAGATGACACAGACAGCATGAGGTTAATTTGAATGAGGCTTTTACCTAATTTAATAAACTTAGCTCTCCCAGTTGGCAATGTGTTCCATGTATCACTGAAGCTGCAGGACTTATGCTCAGGAGATGTCAGGCAAAACCTCTACCCTTTGGTTTAGCATGCCACAATTTAAGTGCTTAAAGTTATAAATTACAACTTAACTCTATAAACAAGAAAATATTTAACCCCTTAAACTGAAATTATAACTTAACTCTGTAAATAGAAACATTCAACTTTAGAACTGTGAGAAAACCCAACTCAACAGAAACAAACAATTTGTAAGCAGGAAAAACTAATTTTTAAACAAATTAATCTTGAAGTTATCTGTTATTTTTAAAGTCCTGTAATTCTATGAAGTAGACAAACAAGTTGTTTCAATCATTGCTCTGCACATGGCCTCACCATGTCCATCAGAGGATGTTATCTGTGGTTCCAGGCAGGACAGACACAATTGGCAGGAGCCCAATGAATACCCATGTCCTTGGAAACACATGCATATTCTCAGCCCCAGGTAATAATATTCCACAGACCTCCCCACTTATTGGTGGCAGGGTCTCACACCATCACCTTGGGCACCAGATGACTGTAGTGATAGGAAGTGATTTAAAATGACTGGGTTCTGGGACTTTTCTATTATTCTCAAATGATTTAGTGTATAGATAGCTTTAGCTATCCTACTCTGTGGGGGTCTCACCACACACTCCTCCCTTTTGTTTTTCAAGTTTATGTTTTAAAGTGGCATGTGCTCTTTCCATGATGGCTTGTCCTGTTGCTAATTTAGGATACCATTGCAGTGTGACACACCCCAGAGCTGTAGAAAATGTCTTGTTTTCTGTGAAATGTATATGGGACCATATATATAGCATACCATAGATAGCTCTGGCATTGCCCTCTGTGATGAAACCTGATACATTTGTATGACTCAATGTATAGTATATAATAAGGGCAAGTTCTGGCTTGGATAGTAAGGCATAGTTTTTAGTAAGTTAAATAGTTGTGCATTATCAATTTCCTTTGATAGTGCTTGGTCCAATCTCTGTGTGATGCCAGCTACATATGCAGAATCAGTTACAACATTTAGGGGAATGTGGGGGAAATGTTGGAAAGCCATAGCTACAGCTCATAGTTCCACTCTCATATCCCTCCAACATTAGCCATTCACCTTTCTCTTTCCATGTTACAATGGCTTTTCCTGTTTTTCCAGAGCCATCAGTAAACACTGTAACACCTTTTAAGAGTGTGCGGCTATTCAGAGGTTTTAGAGACAGTACAATTTCCCCACTTAACTTTAGCAATCTATGGCTTGGTAGATCATAAGTGATTTGATCTGAAAAATCTTGTAAGGCACTTTTCAAGGCTGTGCAATTAGCAAAACACCATTTGAACTGTCACAGAAATATTGATTTTTGAAGGATCAACACCTGTGACAACATTTGATAATTAATTGTGCAATTAGTTCAAAGACAGTGAGTGCCGTCTTTTTAGGCTGATGAGCTAAAAATATCCATTCTAGTATGTGCAAAGGATCAGGCTAGTGTGAATTCCACTGCCCAATTTCAGTAGGATGAAAATTAACAATGAGAATAAATACAGTGATACACACCTCTGAGCATATCTGGTGGACTTGTCTGTTTGCTGAGGCTTGCTCTACTGTTTCAAAGCAGCTTTTGCCTCTGCGACAGGATTGTTGCTCAAGTAGCTCTGTGTGATCCCTCCAATGCCAGCAACAGTAGATTCTGCAAGTTTGGTAGGCCACGATGAAGGCCATTTGTGGGCAGAAATGATAGTGATGTCTGATCCTGTGTCAATCACCCCCTTGACTTCTATCTGCAGAGGCTTAGCCTTAGGCATTGTAACAGTATACTCTGTAATAGGTTTTTCATCACCTGTGAATCCAGTATACCTTGGTCTCCTCACTCCCTAGAATCTGTTTTGGGGACACAAGACTTAAAAAGGATAAACTGAGCAATTCTGCTTTTTGCAGGGATAGTCATGGGTGGAGTAGGGGTTGACACCATGGCTTGTATTTGTCCTGTAAAATCTGCATCTATAACACTGGGATACACCTTGCAAGGTGGCACTGGATCTCCACATAAGAAGGGCATTCAGTCTTTTTCCTATGGGCCCCTGGGCATTGAGTGGGACTTTATGTACCTGTGATGAGTTTGTGGTTATTGGGATTGAAGTGTAAGCATCCATGCCAGCTGATCCTCTTGCCCTTGCTGTGAGCTGGTCACACAGGTTTGTACTGGAGGGTGGGAAAATACTTGTGTTGTCACGTGTTTCTCCTTCATGTTCGGCTTCTTGCTTCCCTGGTTCTTAAGGTCTTGACCATTAATATGACATTTTGATTTGCATACCTTGGTTGCATGTCCAGTCCTTCCACATCAGTTACAGCTTGAATTTACACCACTCTGTCCTTGAACTATTCTCTGTGGGACTAATTTTTTTGGGACAGCTCACCTTCACGTGGCCTTGTTGTCCACATTTGTAGCAATGGGGTATCAGTTTTACTGCAGCTGCAATAGAATTAGCTAACATATCCATGTTACATGATCCAGTTCCAACCTTAGCACATACATTAGTCATTTCTTCTAGTTATGGATTCACTTTGGGTAATGCATTTATAACCTTTCTACAGTCCTTGTCTCGTGCTAGTTGTAGAATTAACTGATTCCTTGTCTCACTGTTTGCAATTTGTTTTTCCATAGCACCCTGCAAATGTTCTATGAACTGCATATATAATTTGTTGGGGTTTTGTCTTATGTTTAAATATTGGTACAGACAAGCTTGTGATCTTATGTAGGGTGTAGGGCTTGCATGCCTAATTCTTTTGTTTGGGTTAGTATTGTAGAGTTCAAGCAAGCTTGGATTTGTGGATCTTCCATGGGGGGTAATCCCATGAGTTGTGAGAATCCTGCCCCACAGCATGGGTCCTGCTGTGAAATTCTTGAATTTTTCAGTTCCTGGTCCTCTGCATATGACCTCCAGGTCTGCACTGGAGTAGAGAGTAATTTTGCAATTTGTTTTAAATCATAGGGTGTCAGTTCAATAAATTGAAGCATATTTGCAACAGCAGCAGACTCCAATCTGTGTTTAGCAGCCAGCTGGTGTAATTCTGAGACAATTTGCCAGTAATTTCACGATTATAAGCCACACCCTTTTGACTAAAATTTTGGTCCCAACCTGGAAGTGCAGCTTACACTCAGGAGTGGCCAATATATGAACAAAGTTCTGAAATTTCCCAACCCAGAAGTGCGAGCCATGGGCCAAGCTGAGCTCGTGAATT
Organism: Turdus rufiventris; assembly: GCA_013186435.1. Lineage (NCBI taxonomy): Eukaryota > Metazoa > Chordata > Aves > Passeriformes > Turdidae > Turdus > Turdus rufiventris. The sequence goes on along the minus strand of PYHW01009662.1, from coordinate 2,635,031 downwards.
GAGCACCTCACGGTAAAACCCGTGATCACGCAATTGTTACAAATTGGTTACTATGTTGTGCGGCAGGGGAAAGCGGGCTGGGGTCCCTCCTGCCAGCACTGTGGAGGACAGTGGGCTCCATCCCTCCCTCCCGCCGGCACCACAGGGGAAAAGGCGCTCCCTCCCTCCCTCCCTCCCACTGACACCGCGGGTGAAAGTGTGCTCTGTCCCTCCCTCCTGCCAGCACTGCGGGTGAAAGCAGGCTCCTGCTGGCACTGCAGGGCAGCACCAGGCTGGGGCGAGCAAACCCAGCGGCGGTGGTGCTGGTGGTGGGTGGGGGCGAGTGAGCCCAGCGGCGGTGGTGCAGGCAGCGGGCCGGGGTGAGAGAGCCCTGCTGGCACCATGGCAGTGGCGGCCGGCTGGCTGGTCCTGCTGAGTGGTGGCAGCAGTGGCAGCGGCGGCCAGCCCCAAGAGGCCCTGCCGAGTAGCAGTGCCAAGCTGGACCGCCTGGCCCCATTGGCAGCCCCGAGTAAGCTGAGCCCGCCCGGCCCTGAGCCGAGCCAGTAAACCCTGCAATCACGCAATTTTGTTACTTATTTGTTACTTTGTTGCACACAGGTCCTTGCTGCAAACAAAAGTGCTGTTTATAATCCGGTGCAGCTAATATATGGACGAAGAACGAAAAGTTGCCGGCACCCAGAAGTGCGGCTTATAATCAGGTGCAGCTTATAATCCTGAAATTACTGTAAATTGTATATGTTTATTGGGGTTAGTTCCATTATCTCATATCACTGGGAATGCCATAACTGTCTCCCCCTCTTTTAGCCAATCCTCTTGTGATGATGAAGAAATAGGCACAAAATTATTTCAGCTCCCTCTACATCCCCATTTTCCACCTTTTGTTTTTACCTCCATCCAGAAGATAACTGGGTCGCAAGTAAACATGATATCCAATTGAAACATCAATGGGGTGAGAGCTGATGCCAACATCACTGCCTCCTCTCAGGGGTTGGAGCAGGGTTGAGACTTCCTGGGTGTCTTGTGTGTGAGGTAGTTCCTTGGAGCTGTTCTAGTCTTGGTTACAGATGAGGCAGTAGGTGCTGTGGCAACCATAGGAGTGGGGCTGAAGTCAGGAGTAGGGTCCGGTGCCCTGGTGTTGGTATTTGTTGGTTCCGGTGCATTTCCAGGAGTGATGTAGGCTTGGTATCCAGGCACCCATAGTGACATCTCATGGGGCCCGCCCCCCTGCTGCAGCAGCAGGCAGGTGTGGCCGTCAGAGGTGGGGCTGTAGGCGTGGCTTGGCAGCTAAGCCAATCAACTTTGGGTAGGAGTGGTCTGGGCATTTCCATGGTGACTTGGGGCAGAGCCATGTCCCTCCGGAGGTTGGATGGGGGGTGAAAGTGAGTCCCACAGAGGAGGCACGGCTTCTTTTTCCCTGCTGAAGGCCATGTGGTCACCACCATGCTGGGTGACCATCAACTGAGACACATGACGATCGCCATCTTGGGTTTTTCCACAGACCTTAGTGCATTACCAGGTGCTTCCATGGCAGCTCGGAGCAGAACAGGGAGCTCTGATCCCATACAGCAGTCACCTGCCTGCCACAGTCACTATGCATGGAGGAATTATGCAAACCACTATGCCACTGCCCACCAGGGATTGGCTGCGCTCCCCAGCCCTGCTGCCTGCCTGTGTTTGGCTACTACCCTCCATTCCAATTCTCAAATCAGATTTTATCTGCTATAGCAATTTCAAGATGTGGCTCCAAGGTGTTAAAACCTTCTCTACACTTTGATTGCCTTTTAAAATGGCATCTATTATTTTTTTCCCAGTTCACATCCAATTGTTCATGTCTAATGCAGTCTCTTTAGTTGGTTCCAATTCCTGGGGTTTTGTCCATGATACTAAGTCTACAAGAGTTTCTTCCTCATAATCTATATCTCATTCCTTTAGAAATTCAAACCATACCTGAATGGCTGGGTGCTGTTCCATAGAGATTAATTCACCTATTCATTTTTCTTCTGATTTTCAGGTTTTTTTGCTGCTTTTAGTGGCTCTCCTCTAAGGTTTTCAGCTTTTTCACTGTTTTAGCAGCTCTTTATGCAGGCTCTGTCTCCCCCATTCTACACACATGATTAGATCACGTTAGGTTCACCAGATATAACACTGACTGGACACGTGGCTGGAGACAAATGACACATCCCTCTATGATCCATGTGACAAGAAGCCTTTTTTCTGTTCTGAACCCTCCTCAAATACAGGGTTTGAATTTCCCAGGCATACACGTGATTGGTTGGGAGTTCGGACTGCTCAGCCCTCTGACCAACGGGTGTCTGAAGCTTAGGATAGAATGTCATTGGGTGAAATCCCTGTTTGGGTTTGAATATATCGTATCATTGTTCACCTAGGGGTCAGTTTATCGAACCAGGCTAATCAAACAGAATCTCTTATCTATGGCTGAATTAATTGCCTACCTACAAGCCAGCTTGTGCTGTGACACTGAAACTACTAAGAAACTCCTTTTCTCCCAGTAGCCAATATGGGTTTAGGAGTTTTTCCAAATAAGTTTAAGGCGTGCACAGATGACCCATATAGACATAGACACCTTGTCATCAACAGAAAAATACTTCTCTGATCTGGTAAGTACTGTGGGAAAGTTGAGGAAAGCCAGCTGGGATGGCTAGCATGTTTTGGGTCGGCTGGCAAGTCAGGAAGTACACTTGGACTTCTGCTGACAGATTTTGGCTGAGCTGACAGGTGTTAGCAACATAAGGTGAAGAGGTAGCAGCAATTATCAAGCAGTGTTTTCTGCTTAGAAACAAAATACAATAGGGTAGGTAGGCCTAAACACATGAAAACCCCAATCCTCTCCTCTTTAACTTTCATTGAGAACAAAGATATATTTTAATAAAAAAACAAACCCACAACCCAGTCACAACTTGTGTTGGTGTCACTAACACAAAAGTGAGGCCACATTTCTCCCACTAAATCCCTGCTTGGAGTACATCCATACATGACAGGTGTTTTACCATGCCAAATTTTTGAGTTGGGATCATCCAAACCCAAAACATCCATACAAAGTATGTGGGATCTGGACACTGATGGAGCACAAACTGCCTGAAATTTCTGCTGCCTCCATATCTGACAGGCAGCATCCCAGAAGTGAGAGCTCAGTCCCATGACTACTGTGGGAGAGCATCATCCGTGTGCTTCTGGCACTCCTGCTTTCAGAGCAGTGCTTGAAAACATGCCCTTACCACTCCCCTCACCCCAAAAGAGCCAGGCATTTAGTACTGCTTTCTTGCTGAGGAGATTAGGATGTTTTTATGGTGGAACAACAACTCATAGTTTCAGGCAAAGGATGGGCTGCCTCACGACTTTGAACTCTGGAAGCTGTTCAAGGTGGTGAGGGTGAAGAAGCTGGCAGCTAACTCTGAAAAATCAGGCTGCCTTTTCCCCTCCTCCCCTCCCACTCATTCCCTCCACCAGATGTCAACTGATACATGCTGAAATGCCTACCATTCTCCCAACTCCCTGCCTGCTGGCTTATGGCACAGCCTTACCAGCTTCCCAGCACTACCTGCCAGCAGGTCTTCTCCAGACAGCACTCAGTGCATGCTGAAAAGGCATCTGTGCTCATTCCTCTTCATCCTCCTCATCCACCTGCCTGTTATATATTGCAGAGGTGACTTTCAGATGTGATAGCAGATATGTAAAGAGTGCATGCTAAATGAAAATCCTGTCAGGGAGGAAGAGCTCCAGAGGAGCTATAGCAACAGAGGAATATTAATAATTTCCAATTAAATAAAGTCCAGCAAAAGCCTGCCTTCTTTGCAAAGCAGCAGGGTTTCCACTTTTCTCCTTCCTGCTTTAAACATTGCACAGTTGGGTTGCTTTCCTACCAATTTAAGTGCAGTGCTCAAGGACACCTTCAAATTATAACTCAATCCCAGCCCACCAAGAAGGCAGGCATGTTCAATAACTTTATAGGGCAACCCATGACAGCCTGATGTTAATTGAAAATATTTCAGCCAAACAGTGAGCCTTCCATGACCTTTTGGACACAGAACGTCAGCAGCAGTTTTGTGCAGAGCCCATTCAGCCCCACCAGCCTTGCAGCATCTAAGGCTGAGCTCTTGCTTTGCTTCATGGAGAGCAGCACGTAACCCATGAGCTTCAAGCACTCAGATGACCGTGAGGACCACAGGTTATTCACTGCTCTTAGACTGGGAAGGCTTGAAGGATTTTCTCTGATGAACAGAGATGCCCCCACAATTGAGATAGTTTTAAAGGAGTGGGATTTTTTTCAGAGCTGCTAGGCACTGGCCTAACACCATCTCCAGAAAGGTCAGCTGGAGTTATGCGCTTGACTCTGGTGGAACCAGCCAACAGTTTGTGCTTTCCAAACTCTTTCCTTGAGGCTAGAAACATGCTATCCTCCTGCCTTAACAGCCCAAATATGGGGAACTCTGCACAGCATGGCTCTCAGAGAATGGGATTTATTCCCTCCCTCCAAGGCAAGGAGAAGTCAAACTGTTGAATTCCTTTGGGACCAAAGCCTAGATTGAAGCTTTGGCTTGTGAACTAGCTCAAACTCAGCATTAGAAATACCAGCAAGGGAAAAGCTGAGTTTGACAGACACTGTACATGGTCTGTAGCTGAGGAACTTTAGCTCCTTTGTCCTTTTGTCTTAAGGGAACAAGCCAGACTTAATGCATAGTTCTGAAGGGACAAGGGAAGAAAGTAACCTGACCATGCTTTGTAACAGTGTTCTGCACACAGGGAGTGCAAAAAAAAAACCAAGCAGAGCAGGGGGGAAAGTCCACGTGTGGGCTTACCAGAGATAGGGGGTCTGTTAAGGCACCTCTCAGCACTTTTGTTGCTTTTCTCTGAACCAATGAACTGTTGTTCTTTTCCTTGCCTCTGATCCTTGCTATAAATGTAAGATTGGTTTGTAATAAACTGCTCTTCACAGCATGCAAGAAGTGTCATGTACTGTGTGTCCTTTCGCAGATCCACAGACCCATACAGTAACAAGAGTCCAGCACTTTGTCTCCAGATGTCATCACTGGTGCCTGAAAACAAAACTTCCCTGTATTCTACAGTTTTCAGAGTTTACTGCCGTATAACCTGTATCTCCACCTGTAGCTTCTTCAGCCTTTCTTGCCATGCAATTTTATCTGCACAGCAACATCTCTGCCCCCCCATACCAAAGTGGCTTCACTCTATGCCACAGCCTCGGCTGCAATGACTTCCCACCAGCACATCACCAGGATGGAATTATTAAGGGGCACCTCCTGAATATACGGAGGCTGAATTTAGTCAAGGAGACCAAGGCAATTATTTAATCATTCTTGTAAAAGATTGGTTTTAATCCTTGTATGTATTAAAGATCATAACTTCTGAGGAGATAATAGACCAGAATGTGATTTCAAGCAGGAATCATGTTCAGTAGAAACATTTCTTGATCATTTACTGAGGCCACCTCAGTATGCCCTGTACCTGAAGGCAGCCTGAAATGAAAACATTTTTCTGGTAAATGCTTGCACAGAATGAGGAACAGCTCAATTCACCACACATCTAAGGGGTCAAAATCTGCCAGCCACAAAATGCCATCACACTGAAGGAATACCATCTATACTGTTTGTTATCTCAATCCCTCACAAGGGAAGAATAACAGAGGGAGGGAGACCGCATCTCTGTGTTTTTCCATTCTGACCAGGAAGAGGTAGCACAGCCTTGCTGGGGTTGCTTTTCCCCACAAGCAGCAGCTTAAGGTCTTTGTACCTCATGCCTGGCAAAAGCCCAGTTCCAGCCATGATGGACAGGGTCCAGGGTGTGGGACAGGGACATGGTGCATGCACAGAAAGGCCCTGCACTGCACAGCTTTTCCTTTTGCCAGGAGCAAATTGTCACATCAGAGACTCATTCTGAGCAAGGAGAAAATATTAAATGGATCACATCCAATTCTGCCTGCCTCCACTCTACCCTGCAGCAGCTGGTGGAGAAGAGCAAGGAAATAATGGGAGAAGCAGAGGGGCTCTGGAGGGGAGGCTGGTACTGGTTACTGTGCTTGCTGTCTCTGCCAAACACCACAGCTTGGCTTTCGTGTTTCAAAGAGAGCTGTGATTTAAGATGATGCCATTTTGGGGAGTGCCCAGCGTAAACACTGCAAAAAGATCAAAGTTTCAGGGAGTTCTTAGTGTTTTGAGAAAGCCTCCAGATGGCTGCCCAAATGAGAAACTGCAGTGTTTTCTCTTTTCTTACTTCATTTTCACTCCTGGCTACCCAGCAAGATCATGCAAGGAACAGATGCACAGAAAAATGAAAAACAGTTGGGAAAACACATATAAAAATAGCAGTAGTGTCCATTTTGCAGAGAGCACAGCTATGTGAGGAACACATTTTGATGCTGGCAAAAAAACTCAGACAATCTTGTTAATTAACAAGTATCAATACCCAATCCCACTCTCTCGCTCCCATGACAGGAAACAGTTGACTCTGGCTCTGGAGCAGCAGCTAGCAGAGAAGCCCATCCAACGGAGTAGAGAGACACAGGAGAGATAAGTTTAGCGGCCCTTGAACAACAGCACCTCTGCCTTCTTCATCTGCGAGATGCTCCACTGTGCCGCAGCATCTCTGAGCTCTGCTGCTGCAGAGCTATACACAGCTAGTAATTCTGGAGGATCACTGTAGTAGCAGCGACAGTTACAGGTAGGTCTGATGAGTTCCTACCTTATTTCTCAGATAGCATACATTTTTTAAAATAACGACTCCTAAAACATAGTCTTGCTAAACCTTGCCACAGACATCTGGCTTCTCTCATAGCTTTAAGTCAGCTTAAAAGGATCTTTGCTTCCCCACATTATGTTTGCAAATCCAGTATCTCACTGCTTCTGATCCAGTCTGTTGGGAAGTACAAGCTGTCCAAACTCTGCCAGTTGTGCTCAGGGAGAAACGTCCTACAGGCAAAGCCAGCAGCTCTGCCTTTTGGGTGTGACTGTCTCTGTACATTTGGTTATGCCAGTCATGCACCACCTTGTGCAGGGCTAAGCTTTTTTCACGTAAATGGTAAATAATGCTCTGGTCAGCCACCAAAGGGCACATTTATCTCCCTAACAGCTCATTCATCAGCTGCAGCTGAACACTGGCTCCGCTCCAGACCAAGGCCAACAACTCCCTTCAAGAGTTACTGCAAGAGCACCAGTTCTCTGTTCACTATAGGGTACCTCAAGGATGGGTATGTAGGAGGTAGGAAGTACACCCCTGGCAAGTCCTGGGGTGCTAATGATGGCCTGAACAACCACCTCCATGTTCTCTGCCTCAGTCATTGATGGGGAGCAAGGCCCAACACCTGGAGTCCTTGGGCCTGGAGAGAGGGGACAGTCTAGGCTGGGTCTTGCTGCTGTCTCTGTAGGAACCAGACCCCCCAGATGAATCATTGCACTTCACTTTTTTGTTCTTCTTTTAAAAGCAAGTTTTTATCCTCTGAAGGAGCACTTAGGGATGCTGTTCACTTTCTTACTCTGCAGAGGTAGTAAACCACACCATGGTGTTGGCTGGACACGAGCAGCTCTGCTCATGAAGAGGGGCTGCAATACCCCCTTGAGAAATGCCTCATTCCTCTTCCCAAATCACATCATAGCTTGAGTTTGCCTTGTACTCAGGAAAATTTGAAGGATGAAATGACCATTTATTTCACCACCAGAGCCACAGAGGAGGCAAAAAGAGAGGCAGGTAAAAGCAAAAAAAAAAGCAAATATTCCTCAGCACAGCAAACCTGATGATGGTTGCTACTAAACCCCATGTGATCAAAGCAGTATTGCTGACAGCCCTGACAGTGCATTGCCCATACAACTTGCCACACTTCCTGCCAGGACTGCCTGGGGGTGTGTGCGTGTCCCTGCATGGGGCTGGAGGGGACCGGTGCACTCCACTCCCTCTCTCTTTTCCTATAAAGGTTTTTAGATGCCTCCAGTTTTGGTTTTGTCTGCAACGACTGAGGGCATGATGTGGGTCAATGAGAGTGAAAGAAATAGATTACATTTGTTAAGGAAAAGAAAAGCCAGGAAGACAGAAACAAAGGGCTTAGTAGGAATGAAGAGAAAGCCTCAGACGAGGCAATAAATTGGTAAATGAGGCACAAAGGACAGGGGAGAACAACAACTAGCCTGTTGCTGCTAATTCAGTCATAATTTTCAAAGCAGTATCATGAGTCACCAGCCCCATCAAGGCTGGAACAGAAACCCCAGCTTACCACATGCAAAAGCAGTACATCCTTTCTTTGGAAAAGCCAAGGGCTCCCGTTTGTGGCATGTGGGAAGCTGAAGGTCTGGAGTCAAGTGCTGCAGGTACATATGCATGGAGACAGCAAGAAAGCTGGCTGGACTCACTTGCAGGACCCTCACTGCATGGAGGGATGGTCTGGGGGAAAGAGGCTCCCCTGCCGGTTCAGCATTGAGCATGTGTCAGGTTGGGGCTATGCTATGCATGTTAGGGTTTCAGTCTTGTTAGAAAAAAATCAGGGACTTATCCTGGGGTTTTCAATGAGGTGAGTGTTCATGTCACTTCCTTCTTACCCCAGCAAGACTCACTACAGCCTGAGCTCCCACCTAGCCAGTGATTTGGACTCCTTCCACAGCCACAAGTCACAGTGGAGGCTCTGATCCTGCCACTGGTCGAGTGGGGAGATCTGTGCACACCCCGGCTCTGTCAAGGCCATCCCACAGCAGCCAGCAACATCTCCCAAATTCTTCTTTGCCCATCACAGGTATCTTATAGGCACTTCCATGGAGCAAAGGGGCCTGTGCAGCTTCTGTCCTGTTTTGACCCAACTTTAAGGAAGTTTTGTCCCTGCTTTTGTAAGCCATAACACGGCAGATGGTACAAAGAAGTGCCTGCAAAGATGCTGCCATTCCACTGCGTCATGAACCCAAAAGAAAGCTGTGTGCCACACAGTGTCAGCCAGGAGGGTTTTACAGGCTTTGGATTTGTTTGTTCTCTGCTGTGCACTGCAGGTTTTGGGTCCCTGAGCAGGATGGGGAGAAGTGCTACCTGGCACAGTGCAAAGCAGAAATCTTTGCTTGCTCCAACAAAAGTCAGAGGTCTGGATCCAGGTCTCGAGAGCCCAGGCTGCTGGGGTGCTTGCTGTTGCAGCAGGAGATGTGTTCATATGCATGTGGAAGCATAGGTGTCTGAGAAAGCAGCCACCACAAGGAAATGAAACCTTAAAAATGCACTGAAGACAATTTTGGGAAGCTCAACATCCTCTTGTCACGCAGAGGACATAATGCCAGACATTATGCCAGAGCATAACTCCCAATTTGGGCTTCGTAGCGTGGCTAGGGTGCACAGGGGCAGCCAACCTGGCAAACACCTCTTGCCAGCGAGCAAGTTATGCTGCACCATCAAAGCTGTGGGGTTGGCTGCCCAGCAGAGCCTGCTAGCTTCAGGTGGATCCCTCTTATTTTAAGCCCGGAAGTCATCATCAACAGGGCTCTGCTAGCTATAAACTAGAAGCAAACAGAAATCTTGACTATATGTTCTGAGAGATGCAGTTGTGCTTTTTTTGGGGTGAAACAGCAGGACACCTCACCACTCCTAAAGCTGCCTGACCTCTAGAAAGTAGTAAGAGTGCTCAGCAACATTATGCATCTATAAAGAGTGAACACACACCTGTGCTAGTTGGGGATATTTCCATTGCATGGAGAAAGATGTTTCATTGGTCTCTCATCCTATGTCTCAGAAAAAGCCCTAACCTGAGTATCCCTACATACTTGGCAGAGGTTTTATTTCTGTCCTGGACAATGGGATAAGACTTCCTTCAGATTTTAAAGGCTGCTGGGTGAGACAAGGAGAGCCACAAGACCCAAAGGGAATCAGTCTTGGCTGGGGAACAAGGAGAGAGATCCTCCAGTCATGGTTCTGGCACCAGCCTCTCCTGCCTGTAAGTGCTCAATGGTGCTGTTTGTCACCATCTCTAAAGCAGCTTTATTTAGGCTAGAACCCCCCAACTATTACAGAGCCTCTGGAGATGGAAACCTTGTCCTTCCCTGGCACCTCAGGGCCAAAATCTCTACCCCACTGCTGCAGGGCGGGCATGGAGGCATAGCTCCTGCTGCCTGGGGAATGGACAGGCCAGGGAGACGAGCTTTCTTTTTAGAAGTCACCCCAGATGTCAGGAGAGATATAGGGTTCATTGACTCATTAAACAGGGAGAAGCTAAGCTCGTCTTGCATCACCCACAGCTGGCTAATGCCTTGTAGAGGCAAGAGTGGGGAGGCTGATGTTTATTCTCCAACCCTGAAGCTATTCAGTTTTGAACAAATGACTCCTTTGAGTGACTCAGCAGTAAATTGCTTAAACAAATGCAAAGTTCAGATAGCTGCAAAGAACTTATCTCAGTTGCCAAAAAAATTACAAAACACCAGTGTTTTTTGAAAAGCAAGGCTGTGCAGCTTGCTCTTGAGAGAGGCAACAAGATGCCAGGAACCAGTGAGCAGAGCAGAAGTGGAAGGACTCTGGTTATTGCCCAGACAAGACCTTTCGGAGCGGAGGCTGGTTTTGCTGTTATTGCTCCTAAGAACACACACGAAGTCCCCTGGAGCCTTGCTCCCTACAAACAAGGCATCAGAAATCCCATGGGCACAGCAGGTGAGGCAATATTTGATCAGAGTCTCCCTGAACAAATTTGAGGGCAGGTCATTTCTTCACTCTCTCAGTCATGAGGTGACTCACCTCAGCACAGAATCTTTCGAAGTCCCTTGTCCTCAAATCAGTAGCAACTTTCCACACAGTGATCCCAAACCACTTGAAGGAAAGGGCCAGTAACCTGGCCACTATCTCCAAACTGTATGAAACAACCTTTAAGTGCCTTTGTTCCCCACTGGGCAGGCACATGAGCATTGCCTACTGCAGCACCAAGCTTTGCCATTACAATGTTTTAATAGAGACAAACTGCTGCTCCCTTTTCTTTCCATGAAGACTGGGAAAGAGGCATTCTTATTTCCCCCCTCTTTGCCCAACACCCCAAGCAACTGGTAGCAGTTTCTGCTCCAAAAGCAGCTTAAAACCATCACCCCAAGCCAGAGTCTGGGAGCTGTGCACAAGCCTAGTAAGCAAAAACTTAGATAAAGAGTCACAGCAATCAACTCCATTACAACTGCTTGTGTTCAAAGGCTCAAACCAATAAGAGAATTTCTCCCCAAAATCTCATCCACCCTTTACCATTCAAAGTACTATGCTGGAAGCTGTTGTAGTAGTGGTTTAATGTGAGGAGAGAAATAAAGAAAGGAATAATGAAGTCTCCAGAAGCCAGAAGGCTGCTAAGAGTTTGCACAGCTGCATGAATCAGCTGGGCCAGATTCATGTGAAGCAGTGGCTTCCTGAGTTCAGCTGCACAGAATTAAGCACCCAGGCACACATCTCTTGCACACCCTTTACTCAGGAGTGCTGCCTTCTAGCCACATGCCAGCTAACCCATGGGGGGGGGGGGGATTTAAAATCTTAACCCTCACTGCTTCATTTTACCACCAGACTTCATAATCTGCTATATTGCACTTAGTAGTTGTTTTGTATGTTGCACTGAATGATTCGTTCTCTACTCCCCCAGAGTTTATGGAGTTGGTTCAGCCCTGCCTTCGCCACTCCCCTTTGGCTGAACCCCGTTGGCTATGGTTTGCTTCCTTCCCTCCCCCTGAGTTCAAAACCTCCCTCCATCTGTTGCTTTTCCTCTTTTTCCCTTGGGATCTGTTTAGGAGTGTAATGTAGACTGTGTCCTGGGAAAAGAAGCCTCCTTTGTCTTTTAGCTTTGCCCTTGTCAGCATATCCTCATCTCTCATGGTCTGGAGCTAGCCAATAGACCCGGAGAGAAAAGAGAATCCAACAATAATCTGCTTCTATTTTTGGTTTTCACCGCAGGGAAAACAACCCACAGTGCATATTTAGAAAGCAAAGCATGCTGTGAGAGGAGCTTTAACACAACATCTTACAGCACAAATCTTTCTGAAAGAAGCACCTAAAGTAAGAATGCGAGCACCTGAAACTAGGGCTTAGTCTATAGGAAATAAAAATGGGTATTCTTTGTTTAAAACCTTACTTTTCTTTCCTTTCTGGAGCATGACTTATGCGCCATGCCTGCTGTCCTATTTTAGTATTGCCAGAAAAGAAAAAAGCTAGAGTTTTTCCCCAAAATGGACAGTGAAAATTCCCTCTCTCCCAGTTTACTATAATTTGGAAATTAAGGGTTTCTCAGGCAAAAGGTATGGGTTTAGGAATAACAGTTCTTTACTGATATATCTACAAGACAAACAAGAACAACATCAGCTATGAACAGATCAGTGACAAAACAGAACAAAACTCGGTCTCAGTCCTTTTGTCCAGTCAGGTGCCCTTCTCCTCCACACGGTCCCGGTGGAGCAGGGGTGGAGCAGGCAGGTGGCAACTGCAGGAGGCAGAGATGGCAGTGGCAGGGGGGTCCCAGGTGGGAGAAGGGTGAAGGAAAAGAAACCTCCACTCACCGTTTGCGTCCCGGTTCTCAGCGCTGTTCTCAGAAGCAGGAAGCTATAGCAGTGTCAGAGTGCAGGGCCTGGTCGCACCACGGAGAGAAAATAAGTTCTCTCCTCCGCATTCAGGCCAGCGAGCGCGAGTGGCTCCTCGGCTCCTTGCAAGAACAAAGCAACTTGCAGCTATTCATCCCCACCCCTCTCTTTTGTCTTGAGTAGTTAGAAAACAGGGAGTTGCCCGGGCCAGGTTCCTTTGACATACTAATGGGAAAAATTTTCTCTACTGAGGGAGAGTAAAAACTCCCCCAACCCCCAACACCTGCTCTCAGATGTTGTCTTCTGAGGTCCCTGGTACAACAGCATGTGGAACACACCAGAAGCATACCCACAGCAACAAAACAACCTCAAACTCCTTACCTAGGAAAGGGCGTTCATGTCTCTACATAACTTGGCCCCACAACTGGCAGCTACTGGAGATCAAACCCCAGCTGATGGAAATCAGCAGTAACTCACTTATTGCCACTCCAGGAAGGTGTTGGGATCTCTGTGCCAGGAGAAGATGGATGCATTGAGCCAGAAAGCAGCAGGAGAACATCATGGCATCGGGTTTTTCTGTGCCCTGTCTATTTCCCTCTGTAGCCCCTAGAGCAAAGCCCATCAGGAGGCAAGGTCAGCCTGTGTTACCTGATCAGTAAAACCAGTTAGATGGTAAAATTGCAAATCATGACTAACCTCATGATACTCTGAAAGATCTGTGTGCTAGGCTGGGAGCCCAGCTGCCCTACTGCTGCCCTCATGGGTTGAGGAGGTATTTAAATGTCCTGTCATACCAGGGATGGATGTACACAGGTTTTCTAAGTCCTGACAGAAAGGGAGAGGGGAAGCAGAAAGAGCTGGTAGAGGGGGAAGGCAAGGATTGCTATTGCCTGCCAGGATAGTGAAAGCAGGAACATCATCCTGCTGCCTGGTGTGTTCCCTGTCAGCTCTTGGGTCTAAAGGCCTTGTAGAGCCAAGAAAAGGTGATGTACAAGGCTTTTGAATGCCATCCCTTTCCCACTGCTGAGCAGTGCTGCTAAATGGTGCGGAAGTTGCATGATCTGGATCAGCATGGCAGATGCCCAGCAGGACCCAACACATCATAAAATTGTGATTGCTTTTCCACTTCTGCTTGGAGAGAGCATTTTCATGGATCATCTTCTGCGGCCACTTGCCACCAGTAACTGAATGCCAGCGCATAAGCAGCTCCTGCCATCAGCAATGCTTTGGCTTGTGCTGTCATACAGGCAAGTGGAGATGGAGATTTGGGAACATTCAGAGTTTCAGAGGGATCATTTGAACTCTTAGCAAGATCCGACTTGAGGAAAGCATCACTTAGAATTAAGCCATTCAGGCTAAACATGGGCACACAAAAGATGGAAGCATCCCACACCAGTAACCATGCCAGAACCCCTCATCCCACACCTCCCCACAGCCAGGCAAGGGCTTGTTGATTGCTTTGCATCTGCTTGTAGGTCATGCTGACTGAAGATGTAACATCACTGAGAAGGAAGTCAACAGGAACACACAGGAAGAGGCGGAAATTCCCATAAACACCTCTGGATGGATACTGCTGCTAAAAATAAATGGGAAAGGTGCTGGTTCCTAATTTACAATTCCTTCCTGAGACTTCCCATCCACCAGGTTCACTCTTGCACTGTGAGAGCTGGGATGGACAATTTTCTGCAGCAACTGTTGCAAGACAGCAGCCAGCTGACATTGCATAGCATGTAGATAGATATTTTTAAAGTTACTTGGCTTCCCCTGTCTATGCTAGTTAAGATAACCAAGTGAGCAGTGCTGAGAAACCTCACATCTAAATACAGATCAAGGCTGTAGTGCTCTCATCCATTATGGGTATCTCAGCTACCTCTGCTAGGCAAAGAGACCTTTTCCCTGCAGGAAGAGCAGGAAGCTGGGCTCTCCAATGGAGAGCAGCAGCACTGCTGGGAGCTGGACATGCCACAGCAGTGCCAGCTATACCCCCATCTCATTGGAAAGGAGCTGTGCACCTGCTGGGTGAGGGTGAGCAGAGGAGAGCAGCCCTGGTACTCAGCCTAAAGGCAGGTGACTCAAGCTACATCTTGCTTCGCCTGACAATTATCTAGCAACTGGTTTTCAAAGACATTTTTCATAGGCTGTTTCCTCCCTGAGGTAGTAACTCAAGGTCCAGAGCTGCCAAGAATATGGCATTCACCACATTATTCCCTTGGCTGCAGCCTTGCTGGCTGGGGAGAGGGACACACTCCTCCTCCATGAGAAGCTGCCTGCTAATGGCTCAGTATTCCAAAACTTCTCACTGCTCTGTGCTCCCTGAGAAGCCTGGGAAGTGACCACAGCAGGGCTTCAAAAGCCATCACTGGTGTGGGGCAGTACTGTCAATGTCCTTGCCACTGTGAGGTCTCAGCAGAACCCAGATTCTTCATGGCTTATTTGGCTGCACACCTACCAAATCTGCTTACATTAGTACTGCGGGGCAGCCCAGCTTCAGGGCTCTGAGCAGCCACATGCAGGGTTTGCAGGGCTGTGGAAGAAAACCCCAGCTTTTTTCCCATTATATTATGTCCTTGAGATTTTCCCTTTACTACATGCATGGGGCAAATCTGTTCAACCCATGTCTGACCATTACAATGCCTTTTCTCATATGACACTGACTTTCTAAACCAGTATGTGATGATCCAGCCCTGCCTCTTCTGTGCTCCAGCCAGCCTCATGATCTCAGGGCAACCTTTTTTTTGGCCATGAAGATCTTTTGCCAGGATATATTAAGGCAGAAAGAAAGTTGGGAAAAGGCTGCTCCACCCATGCATCCTCCCATGCATCCACCCTACAACCCCAGGGCAGCACTGCTTTCTCCCAGCCATAATCCCCCACACCTCCATTTTGGTGCAAAGCCAGGAGGAAAACTAATTGCTGACAGCATTGCCAAGAAACCCAGCATGTCCTAAACCACTGTGCTCTTTTGTGCATCTTCCATCCAGGAATCTTGCAAGTGTGTGACTGAGGAGGTGTTTTTACCTTCCTCCCTTAGTATTCCAGGCGGGACAGCTGGTGCCTCTGCAGTGTGAGCCAGTCACTGGAGGCTGCTGTGAGCCAAGGCCAGCAGCTGGGCCTGCTGCCAGGATTGCTGATTTCCAGCTCCCAGCAGCCTGGAACTCCACACTTGAACCAACCACCCCATTTCTCCATGGGGTTTAGTCTTTAGGGTCAGAGCCATGGCAGTGTGCTTCAAATCCTCCCCCAATGCTTCTGTAAATAGCATCAGAGAATATTTGGAAGAACAGCAAATGTGAACTAAGGATAAAAGTAGTGCAAAATTGTATGGGTTTTTTCCAGATAATATATGAAGGCTGACCACTGCTCTCCTGATGTGCAGAGCCCTCTCCCATACATGCCTGAGCTCCTATACCCAGAGCTGGGCTCTTATGGATCCATCCAGATTTACAGCTGGCCAATAAAACAGCAAATGAGAAGCAGGGGGTCTGACCTGAGCCTGCACTCAGCACTCCAAATCCTCCAAATCCAGCCTCCCTGTCTCTGTGCAGCTTCCTGTGGTGTAACAGAGAAAACCGTCCATTGCAAGGGTCCTTGCAAGGTTAATTCCTCACAGAAAAATCAGAATAGTGAGGCCAGCAGGACCAGGGCAGTGATCACCACCTATACTCGGCAGTGGTGAGGTCATACCTTGAGTGCTGTATTCATTTCTAGGCCTCACACTTTAGAAAGGACATAGGGGTGCTGAAATGTGTCCAGCAAAAGGCAACAAGGCTCTGAAAGGTTTAGAAAGCATATCCGTGAGGAATAGCTGAGGGAGCTGGGCTTCTTTAGTCTCAAGAAGGCTCAGGAGGCACCTCATTGCTCTCTACAAGTGCCTGAAAGGAGGCTGGGGCCAGGTGAGGGCCTCTCTCTTCTACTGGGCCTGGAGGGACTCTCACTCCAAGAGGGAATGGCCTTAAGATGAGACGGGAGATTCAGATTAAAAAAAACATAAATTCACTTTTAGGGTGGTCAGCATTGAAATAGGCTGCCCAGGGAGGTGGTGGAGTCACCATCCCTGAGGCGTTTGCAGGGCACATGGATCTGGCTGTGGATGATGTGTTTTAGGTGTAACAGCGGCAGCGCTGGGTGGACACCTGGACTGGATGATCTAAAAGGTCTTTCCCAACCTTGACGATGATTCTATGATTCTGTGAGAGTCTCTCTGCATACCTGTTTCTTGGTAGGTACTGCGCAGCCCATGTTGGATGCTAGTTCATTCAGACTGATATGTGGGGGAACAGAGAGGTGTTACTCATTGGCTTTTTTGAGAGGCATCAGAATAAAGCCAAAGTCTGTGAAAACTCCTGGGGTTTCAATCAACCCAAACCCCTCTCTGACAAAGCAATGATCCTGAGGAAAAGAATGCAGCCTCCTAACTATTGTCCAGACAAAGCCAAATGCCAGCAAGGCAATGATGCTTGATGCAAGAGTGACTACATATTTTACTGGAGAAACAAGAACCTTTTCTGTCTTTGGCATATTTTATGGATATCTCTATTTTTAAGACATCAGTGAGAGCCACTTGAAGCACTCAGCTTGAACCAGCAGGGACAGAAATCCCTCCCCTGACAGAAATCCCTCCCCTGGGAAATCAGCCCTCAATGAAAACCCAGCACACCATCCTTTCATGGCATGCAGCATATCGACTCAGGGCGCTGAAAACCACACATGTCCTCCGGCGCTCATCCGGGACTGGGGCACACAGCTGACACCTGACGGCTGCCGGCAGCACATTCAAGGGCACATCAGCGGTGCCCCGGGACAAGGTGCTCTGCCGGGGTCTGAACCCGAGATGATTGTTCCTGCCCTGGCAGCTGCTGCTTCGGGAACGCTGGGAGATGCGGCAGGAAGGGCAGGCGCCAGCCCCAGATCCCGAATTAGGTCAGTGGAGTTGTAACATCTGGGCGCATAACTGCCTTTCTGACGGGATTAGGCACAGGCGCCAGTCAGCACTGCGACATAAACACCCCGAGATGCAGCCTGTGGGGGTCTGGACATCTCTCCCTGTGGCCGAGGGGCTTGGAGGCTGCTCCGCACACGACGGAGACTGTATTTGCCTGTCCCATGGTCCTGTCCCAGTCATAGCTGCTCGGAGGGCACTGCCCTCCCTCGGGCCAGCGGCTGGGTTGGTCACCTTTGAGTTCTTGAAGTACCATGGGAAGAATTCCAAACGTGAGCAAACATTCCAGGGAAAATGGGAGAAACTGCCAGAAAGGAGGCATTATCCAAAAAAGCTACACAGGAACTCAGGAAACCCAGCTTAGTCTGGGACAAGGCCATGGACAGAGGGGACACCAGATGCTGAGGGACATTCCCATTCACCATGCAAAATCAGGGCCAACTTTTTACATCCCGTATATAAACACAGTGTCACTATATAAACTCACATAAATAAAGACATACAGGACGTTGCTCTTGATTAGCATATAATGCAGCATCAAATTTCCTTGTTTCTCAGTTATGAGAAGGCAATTAGGTTTTCCAAGGGGGTTTTTTGTGTTCGTTTTTTTGTTTTTTGGGGGTTTTTTCTTGTTCTGTTTTGGTTTTTTTGGGGGTTTTTTTGGGGTTGTTTTTGTTTTTGTTTTTGTTTTTTTGGTTTTTTGGGGGTTTTTTTTTGGTTTTTTTGACTGCAGAGCAGCAGCAATCAACAGGGTAAGGTGGTCCCCTTCTTGACATTTTGCAGTGCTCTTGCCAGCTTGGGGTGCTCTGTGTGGCTGCAGATTTTAGGCCAGTTTAGCTCAAGGTTTTGTCTTTGCCACTTCCACTGGAGCAACCTGAGGGGCACAGAGTAATACAGGTGGAAGGATCATGATGGGTTTGGTTTCAACCCTCTCCTCAAAGCTCACAGCAGGGTATTTGGGATGCTCTATTGAGCTGGGCTGTAAAACCTCCAGAGATAGAGGCTCCCAGCCTGCTGGGCATCTGCACAGCCACCATGGGGCCTCCCTGAACTCGCTGCAGTTCATTGACATCTATCAGGTACCTGTAGGCATGTGGCATACAGATGAGGTCTAACAAGTGTCAAATGAAGGCAGGGAACTCCTTCCCTTGACCTATGGGCTGTGCTTCTGCACACTGGTGTGGGAGGTGCTGCTCTCCATTGCTGCCAGGGCACACTGGGAGCTCACACTCAGCTCCTGTCCCACCCCCAAGACTTTTCACAGTGCTGCTCCCTGGCCAGTCCTTCCCCAGGTTTGCTCTCAGGAGTTAGTCCTTCCTCCTTGCAGCAAATAGGAAGGAGTAGGTTTAACACCTGCTCCCGCCTTTTCTGAATGTGAAAATTAAATTTCTAAGTACACATGACCATTTCTTTGCATGCTTTCTCCAATGTAACTGCATTTCTCTAGCTTCATGGTGCTAGGGATTATCCCTTCAAATGAAAAGACAGGAAGACATATAAAACTGGAATTAAAGAAGAACATGGTTAGAGAAGGTTTCAAAAAGGAAAAGTTTAAGGCAAATGGAAAAGAACAGTATTAATCACACATCAGAAATACAACCACAACAAGAGCAGAAGGTGAAATAGAAAGTGGAAGCAGGCCTATTGCCAATGCCTGTAGCAAGCCTCACTGCTTATAATCACTTTGTGACTTCATAAATTGACCTCCTCACCCAGACCACATGAAATCCCCTAAGCTTCTAAGCATCTATTGCTGATCATCTGTCTTTACAGACAGAAATATTTTAGTATCTCTTTTATCAGTGTCATGTGTGTCTCTTCCACAATTTCCAGGAATTTCTGGGCTGCCTTTACTGTCTGCACAGTTACAGACACAATCTTTGTTGTACCACGATCTTGTGATCTGACATAATTTTCTGGCTGCTTCATTCTCCATAATAAACTCACTTCATTTGTTAGTTCCTCTGTGTTTAAAACAAAATATAATCTTATCTCTGGCCCTTGAGATTATCCATCAATAAGTTTGAGAGTAGAGACCAAGTATGCTTCATAAGAACATAGATGTAAGATGAAGACAGTACACAGAAGAAATTACAGGGATTCTCTTCGATTCATTAGAAATCATGCAATTAAAACACCTTTTTCTGGACTCTGGGCCCTCCTATACCAGGAATATCATAATTTTAGGTTTCTTCAAGCAGCTTTCATTTAAAAATCAGTTTTAGCCTTCCCCAGTTAGAGATGAACCCCAAATGTCTTTCCCCATCCCACCAGACTGAGACCAAGCAAGGCAGTGGATGAAGTATGCAGAAACAAACAGTGAATGGGGTTAAGTAGGTCTACAGAAGCCTTTTGGAGAAGCTGAGGTTCAAAAACGCCTAAGTTAGGCTGTGGACTAAATAGGAATTTGTGGTCCCAAGGATTGTGATAAAGCCACCATATCTCAGGCCTAACCACTGTGATATCAATGCCAGGATATTTCAAGTTAGGGCTCGAATTCATATTTACAAGTGTTTTGTTTGTGGCCCACTGAGGCCCACAAAAGACTTCAGGAGCAGACTGAGATTTAGCAGTGGGAGCAGAAAGAACAGCGGCAGCAATGCCTTTTAAACAAGAGACTTGATGCTTAATTAAAGGCAGTATGAACAAGACACATGGAGTCACGCTTTCAAACGTCATCCAAGATGGGTGCCCAACTTGAAATCAGTTGCATCCCAAACACTTGGGACTACAGCTCTGCTACCTCCCATCTCAGCTTTGGGACGCCTCTCCCTGCAGGCCAGACCCAGCCTTGGGACAGTTGAGCAGTCCCTGTGCCCAGGAGCTGGAAAAAGAAGGTGGAGAGCTGGAGTGCATGACAAGCCAATAACAGGAGCACATGAGGGCCGAGTGCTACTTGCCCAGCACAGCAGTCCATTCCTAAGTAGCTTTCCCTTGTTATCCCCTTGCTCACTGGAGCAACAGAACCCTCAGTACAAGGAGCTGTTGCAGGCACAGTGAGAAGAGGAAAGATGAGGTAGTGGCAGGAAAGGACAGCAGTGAGGTGGAGAAGAACAGGATGGGTGCGGAGGAGGCAGTTCTGTGGGGTCTTTTTCCACAGACACATCAGTCACTGTAGGAGCAGAAGAAGAGGCCAGGGCAGGAGGATCAGGGAAGGCAAGCAGGAGGCTAGGGAAACAAGGGCAATATGAGGAAAGTCCTGGAGGTCACAAAGCTGTTATGCAGGGAAATGCTGGGAATAGGAAAGGGGGAATGTTTCTCTCAATTGCCAATTTGAGAAGCCATTAAAACACATACCTGCACATGTTCTTGTATTTAGGGAAATCTTTTTTCCTGTATCTTTCCCAAATCTACTAAAGCCACCATGTAGGGAAAGCATTTGTCAATGGAGGCATTCCTGTGTGCCCTTGCACACACCACTGATTGACTTCAGGTTACACTCAGTGAAGGCCATTCAACCCACAGGGGAAGAAACACTTCTCTAAACAGGAGCTATAGCACAAAAGTCAAGACACTTTCCTACTATATTTCTGCAGACTTGCCTTTGGAGGCACTGGCAAGGTGCTCGCAAGAAAGGAAGAGGCTGCAAACAGAGCCTGAGGCTTGTCTTGTTCCAAAAGAAGAAAAAATAAACATTCATAGAAACCTAAGATTAATTTCATCAGGCAGAGGATGTTGCCACCTGCTGCTTAAATAAGGGCAGACATAATTTCCCTATGGTTTGGGTCATTCCTGGGATTTGAATTTTTGTGCATGTTTCAGGGATTAACAGATTTTTTTTTTCTGCTTGTAACCAGCAACTCCTCTTCCACTGCACTGCTAATAAACATAATAGACCACAGAACTCCTTTCTCTGCACCCTTCACTGTAATCCGGTTGGCACATCAGATGGGCTACCACAGCAAGCAAACATCACCTGAAAAGCCTTCAGATGAGCCAAGCTGTGTACTTAGCTGTCACTTTTTCCCTGGTGACATCTAGTATGTGGTGCAAACCTTTGGAGAGAGCCAAAAGCAAATTAAAGACAGAAGGGATTTTAAAAATTATTTTCAAAGAACTATTAAAAAGTTTATGGCCTAACACACTAGGAATAGGAGTAAAACTGCTGCCCTTATTTGCAATTCAAAGATTTAGGCTGTAATCTTGAGAATTAGAGCCTACAATATTTGTGAAGGATTAAATAAAAATGCTGATGTTTCTGTGAGACAGTAGCTTGGCAAACAATGAGAAATTAAATAAAATAAGCCCAGGTTGCTCTGCAGTCAGAGCTGATGAAACAGCAGCATTGGATTGCCATTTCCCCTGGTAAAATGCCTGGGAAAAAATCTATTAATCACAACCAACTGGATACTGGGGACAGGGCTGAGCAGCCAGACCAGTGGCTGTGGCCAGGAAGGAACAGCAGGGACTCTGCTACACCATCTGTGGGGACAGGGGAGAAACTTCACCAGAGTCCAGTGCACAGGAATGGAAATGCAAAGCCTTAGGAATCAGCTGATTTAATCTGAATTTAATTTCTGGAAGGTTTACAGATATGATGAAAGTACTCTGCAACTGGTTAGATTTCTGGGGGCTCAACCAGTTCCATGCAGGGTCTAAAATGACTAACACAGCAGCAGAAAGGGAAGGGAGCTCATGACATGCCAGGTGGCAGGACACTCAGTCCTTCATCTACTTTGCCAAGACCCATTGCCCTGCCTACATCTCCTGCAAGTAAAGAAAATTTTGCTTCTGCAGGGAGGCACAAATGTCTGTTTCCAGAGTGAAAACTAAGGAAAACTACAATTTTAGGTGACTTTCCAAAGCTCTCAGAGGACTTTACTAGTCATGTGTAGGCCTGAATGCTGTCAACACAGTTCTCAGGCATGCCACATACAAATTAAGGCTTCCTCTTCACCAGGAACCATAGAATGGTGTGGGCTGGAAGGAGACTTAAAGTTCATCTATCTCCACCCCCATTCCACAGGAGGGGCCACCTTCCACTAGGCCAGGTTGCTCAGAGCTCCATCCAGCCTGGCCCTGAACACTTCTAATTGTCTGTGCAAGCTGTTCCAGTGCCTCACCACCCTCACAGCAAATAGTTTCTTTCTAATACCTGATCTAAACTTACTGTCTGTCAGTTTGAAACTATTATTTCCCCTTGTCCTATCACTCCATGACTTTGTTAAAAGTCCCTCTCCAGCTCTCTTGCAAGGCCCCTGTGGGTACTGGAAGGTGCTCTAAAGTCTCCCTGGAACCTTCTCTTCTCCAGGCTGAACATCCCCAACTCCCTCAGCCTGTCTTCACAGGGAGGTGCTCCATTACTCTGATCATCTTTGTGGCATCCTCTGGACAGGTCCATTTCCTTCCTGTGCTGGATTCCCACAGCTGGATGCAGCACTGCAGGTGGGGTCTCACCAGAGCAAAGGGTCAGAATCCTCTCTCTCTCCTTGCTGCCCATGCTGCTTTGCATGCAGCCCAGGATACATTTTTTTTTCTGGGTTGCGAAGGCACATTCCTGGATCACACTCAGCTTTTCCTCCATTAGCACTCCCAAATCCTTCTCCTTAGGGCTTCTCCTCTGCCCAGCCTGTATTTTTCCTGGGACTGCCCCAACATGCAGGATCTCAGATGAGTCAAGTCTGGGGAGAAGTGATTCAGCAAGCTCCCAAAGGAGAGAAGGACATTGTTAAGGTTACCAAATGAGAAGGTTTTCAGAGCAGAAAAGGGATTCCTCTTGCCTCTGTAATATTGCTGCACTACAAAAATCTGGTCACTGCGACATGACTGCTATTTCCATTACCTTTCATTGTGAAGATTAATGCTGGCAGACTGGGGCAGTCGGTATCCAAGAAGCCAGAGGAATTATATTCCTTTAGTAAAGTGAAAGCACAAGTTTTATCTCAACCTACGTGTCCACTTGTCCCAGGGCTAGCTGAAATATGATTGCCTTCATTAAAAAAACACCCTGTCTGCATAAAGCATACATCTTGGCTACCTCAGAAACCTCTCTGGGTGACAGTGCAGAGGTGATATATTACAGCACCAGAGCTGCTTTTTTTAAGGAGAAGGGGAATGGATAAAAATTTTGACTTGTTTTCCTGTCAGTCAGCAGTTTCTTATGATATTGCCCAAAAATCTGTTCCCTTTTAATAGTGCAAGGGAAGAGAACAGGGTGCAGCATGCAGAAATTATTTGCAGCTGCAGCCACCATAGCAGCACTGCCTGGCACCCCAGGCTACTTGCAAGGTCCCCTAGTGCTGCTGCTGGGTCCCCACCTGTAGTCTCAGATGCTCTCCTGCATCCTCCTCCTGCTCATGCAGAATCACCCCAAGGCAGCTGCAGATACCCAATGAATGGATCAAATGCTTCAGTCTCACAGCTATATATTCCTGGGACCACAGCAAGGGAAGGCCTTCTGTTCACTGGGCTTCCTCTCTGTAGCCCAGACCAAAGACAGCCAATAACCTTCATCAAACCAAGAGGACAGGAACAGTGCTTTTTTCCAGCACCAACAGGTGTTTAGATCTGGGTGTGGGGGAGGAATCCCACCAGCACCCCTGAATGCGACCTGTGTAATTTTTACTAGGATATATCATACACTTCTAACGCCAAACACTTGTGACTAGTTAGAAGCAAGAGAAGCTGTCAAGAGGAAGAAGCTGAGTAGCTCCTGGGAGAAGTAACTACAGTAATTTCACAACCATAAGGCGCACTGGACTATAAGGTGCACCCCCTGGGAGCCAGGGAATTTCACAACTTTGTAGATCATACAAGGTGCACCGGACTATAAGGTGCACTTATTTTTTTTGCAGCGAGGAGCCGTGCGGTGTGCAACAAAGTAACGAATTAGTAACAGAATCGCGCCATCATGGGTTTACTGGCATGTGCTCAAATTGCAAACATTTTTCACAGATTGGCATAGCCTTTAAATGCAGTCTCAGGTACCTTCCCCGTGCTGTGAGTCTCGGCACTCCCACCCACCCCTGGCGCCGGCTGGCGAGGTGGGGCTGGGGGCGGCCACAGCTCGCGGCGGCCCGGGGCTGCCTGTGGTCTGGGTTGGCTCGTGGTGGCTGCGACTCGTGGCTTCTGTGGCTGCTCGCTCCCGCCTTCCCCGCGCGATTCGTGCCAGGCCCGCAGCGGCACTTCCCTCTCTCCCTGCGTGGCGGCCGGGGCCTGCACTGCTCCACTCTCTCCCTGCATGGCTCGTACTGGGCCAGCGCCGCTCCGCTCTCTACCCACGTGGCACGTATGGGGCCGGGGCAGCACCTCTCTCTACCCGTGCGGCATGTACAGGGCCGGCGCCGCTCCGCTCTCTACCTGCACAGCACATACAGGGCTGGGCGGTGCCGCTTTCTCCCCGCTCGGCACGTACAGGGCTGGGGTGGAGCTGCTCCACTCTCTCCCTGCGTGGCTCATACGGGACCAGCGCTGCCTCCCTCTCTCCCCGCACGGCTTGCGCAGGACCGGCGCTGGCTCCCTCCCTCCCCATGTGGCTCCTGCTGGCCGTGGCCGCCCACTCCCGCCCCTGCCTCGTGACTCGGTGCTCCTGCGGCACTGCCCCACCATTGCAGCTCACACTTCCAAGGTGGCAAATGTAGCAATTTTGTCCATCAGATAACGCGCACCAGACTATAAGGTGCACTTCTGGGTTCGGAGGAAAAGTTTAGTCAAAAGGATGCACCTTATAGTCATGAAATTACTGTAATTGGCAAGAAGAAGGCAGGGGTGGGCAAACCCACAGCGTGCAGCAAAGGTTGTGTTCCAATCCTGAAGGTGCTGGCTGGCACAGGCCATTTTCAGCAAGAGTAGCACAGCAGAACCTGGTGTGAGGAGCAGGCTATCCTGATGGCCAGTCACCAAACCCACCAGGAACCTGGCAGAACAGGATACTCACCAGAATGTGGGATGAGGTGGGTATGCACTGTGAAGGAGGGAGCAACTGCCTTTGCTGAGCCTTAAACGGCATAAGGTCAAGAAACAGAAATGTTGGCATTGAGAGAGGCTTGTAAATGCTAAGAGCTGGAAACCCAAGAAATGTGTGAAAAAGCAACTTCATTAGGTAACCTACAGAGAAAAGTACAATGATTTCATGACAGAAGGCACACCCTTTTGACTAAAATTTTGGTCTGGACCTGGAAGTGCGCCTTATAGTCCGGTGTGCCTTATATAATGGACAAAGTTGCAAAATTTGCCAACCCGGAAGTGTGAGCCACAATGGGGGGGGGGCGGTGCCGCAGGAGTGCCGAGTTGCGAGGTGGGGCAGGAGCAGGCGGCCACAGCTGGCAGGAGATGCATGGGAAGGGAGGGAGCCACTGCCAGCCCTGGCCGCCATGCGGGGAGGGAGGGAGCGAGCTGCCGCCAGCCCCAGGCAGGCGCAGGGGGAAGAAGAAGCCGGGTGGCTGCAGCCCAGGCGCGGGGGGAAGGAGCTGCTGGCGGCTGCAGCCCAGGCAAGGGGGGATGGAGCCACCGGCAGCCGCAGCCCAGGCGAGAGGGCATGGAGTCGCCAGTGGCCATGGCGGCCGAGCTGCACCAGCAAGCACCAGACAGGCGTGCCTGGGCCCATGGCAGCTGCAGCCACCGGGCAGGGGAAGTGGGACCTGCAGCCGTGTGGTGGTAGCCAGGAGCCGCGCCAGCCAGTGCCGGGGGCGGGCGGGAGTGCTGGGGCCCGCTGCACAGGGAGGGCACCTGGGGCTGCATTTAAAGGCTACACCAATCTGTGAAAAATGTTTGCAAATTGAGCGCCTGCCAGTAATTCGTTACTTTGTTGCATGCGGCACAGCCCCTCACTGCAAAAAAAAAAAAAGGCAAGCCATGAGCTGAGCCACGAGGCGGGGCGGTGCCACAGGAGCGCTGAGCCGCGAGGGGGGGTGGGAGTGGCCAGCCCCCGGCCAGCAGGAGCCACATGGGCTGGGCAGGAGCGGGCAGCCCCCGGCCAGCAGGAGCCGTGGACAGTCCCGAGCTGCGGGCAGCCCAGAGGTGCCCCAAGCCACGGGCGGTCCTGAGGCGCCCCAAGCCACAGGTGGTCCCGAGTCGCCCCGAACTACGGGCAGCCCTGAGTCGCCGCAAGCCGCGGCGGCCCTGAGCTGCCCTGAACTGCAGCAACCCCAAGGTGTGACCCTTGGCTGCCCCAAACCGTGGCAGCTGCGAGCCGCAGCCGCCCCGAGCCCCGTCTCGCCAGCCGGGGGCGGGCGGGAGTACTGGGCCTATGCACGGGGAGGGCGCTTGGGGCTGTGTTTAAAGGCTACACCAATCTGTGAAAAGTGTTTGCAAATTGAGCACGTGCCAGTAAACTCCATGATTGCGGGACTTCGTTACAAATTCGTTACTTTGTTACGTGCGGCATGGATCTTCGTGGCAAAAAAGCAGTTTGCCTTATATAATGTCCAAAGCTGTGAAATTTGCTTACTCCTGGAGGGGTGCCTTATAATCCGGCTCTCCTTATGGTCGTGAAATTACTGTACTTCTTTACCTTGGGCACTAAGACAGCCTGCCTCCACTACACAGACAAATCAGCTACACAAACAGGAAGATGAACCCTTCATGTATTGGCTTGCTCCATAACTTCAGCTACAGTTCCTGCTTATTGCCAAGCATAAACCAGTGATCCAGCCCAATTCTTGACTTCATATTAATTTATCTGTTTTGAAATCTTTAAAAGGATTCTTTTAAACTATTTATATTTAAATTCAGATTGAGGGGTTTCTTTAATCAATGAAGACAAAAGCAATCCTCAACAATTAATAATCTCTTATATTTACTGTGGAAATGATGAAGGGGAAATGTAGATTTGCATTCCCCGAGGTGCCCAACTGGGGAATGGTTTTGGCAGCCTGACCACAAGAGTACTCTGGTGATAGTGTCACCTGAACCAAAAGGTCCAACATGTGACCTTTTGAGGAGTCAGAGTATCAGCAGCTCACTGCCTATCAAATGGAAAATATTGCAGTGAAAGCCAAAAGAACTACACCACTCCCTCAAAACTTTGTATTTCATGCTGGAAGCAACAATTTCAGCATCCTGATACTCAGGAAGCTGAACCTTCATTGTGATCAGCCAGATACGCTAACCCAATGTGGGAATGTATTTTATGTCAGAAGAAAAAGTTTGCAGTCTTTACTCATGTCTTCATATATAAAAATATATATATATTTATATATATATTTTTTTTTAAATATATATATAAAAATATACCTATCTCTACCTAAAATGTAATACACGTACCCCCCATATTTAAGTGCAATTCCACATGCAACAGGCTGTTTGCAGTGCCATGCTTGGCAGGAGCAGGATTATTTTCTCTCCCTCACTACCTCTTTCACAGAACATACACTAAACTGAACTGAGATCTTCAGTCTCATATGAAAGCGGCAAAATTTCCAGTCCTATGACTACCTGGGACAGTGTTATTGGAGCAACTCCTAATACAGAGATGCCCAGCAGATCCACAGAACTGCTCCTTAAGAGCTCTTGATCTGTGTCTCTATAGAGCATGTGGTGTTTCCCTGCACACTTAAAAAGAAACGGGAGACAAGTCCAGTAGTATCCAGTGACACTTGGATCCAACAGGTTTCTGGCTAATTAGCATACACACCACAAAACCTCTGCTGCATATGCTTGGAGTTGTGACACCAATTCAGGGAAATTTTAGTACCCAAATATTAGCAAGTAAAATGAGTTCTGGATTTGCCAAAACAACACCTTTAAATTATGTTTTATTCAGTAGAAGGAAAAAAATACAAGACTGGGCTGTCCATAGTGCTTCTTTAGCTGACATATTTTGTACTGGTTACACAGCTACTGTATTACAGACGTTCACACATCATTCTCAATTTTTTTTTTCATACAAAAGCACTGGTGCAGCCCAAACTCACCATAAAAAGCCAAAGCATTAAAAAAAAAAAAGCTGAGGTGATAAAAGTTTTTACCAAAAGGGAAATGCTCTATTTCAGAAGAGAACTCCAAACATATGTTCTGCATTTTAATTTAAATACAAATGCCATGTAATAGATTATATTGCCTAGAGAAGCTGTGGATGCTTCACCATCCCTGCCAGTGTTCAAGGCCAGGCTGGATGGGGCTTTGAGCAACCTGGTCTAGTGGAAGGTGTCCTATCTATGATGTGGGGGCTGGAACTTAAAGAACCTTTCCAATCCAAACCATTCCATGATTCTGTGATAAATACAAAAGATCTAATGAGCTTATACAAGTTTCTGATCATCCTGAGTGTGTGTGAGAAGCTAGAGAATAACAGTGGGGAGAATGAAGACAAGCATATTGAAACCAAGTTTCCTGATAAATGACATCTCTATTACAGAGCAAATGGGGATACTAAAGAACCAGCATATACCCACAGAGAGTGCATCCTCAGTTTTGATGAGTCCAAAAAGCATTTCAGAATTCCATCCTAGATGGTAACTGTTACCTGGTTATTAAATAATTCAATTTATTGAGTTAAACTGAAACTTAAGGGGTAGATGCAGGCAGTGTACATCCTTCTGAGATGTATCACAGACCAGATTTTGCAATTCTATTTACTTGCAAGGGAAAGCAGTGTCCACTTACTGATACTCAGTGTCTTCTCTGATAAAGACAGGCAGAATATTTGAAATGAGTTACAAGGAGGCCTTTATGCAGACTACTGAAAATGCAATTTCTTTGAGAAGCTAGCTGAATAAATCATATTTCTGTAATTAAAACTCATGTAAAAGAAAAATGAGCAGAAACAGAGGGATAATACAGGGAACATCTGCAAAAAATTATATATTCTTCATTATTCCATAGGCAAACAGACATAAGAAATCCCCATAATTTTTTAACAACTTACAAATGTGTTGTTTCCCACTCTCCTAAAGCTTGCAGAAGGCAGTAAGAACAGCAGGAAAAGCAGGACTGCTGGAAGGGGAGCTGATGGGACACAGCACAGGGTGTGCAGACACTTGATGCCCTCTCCTGGGCAAAACAGAAAGATGCTTGTTTAGCCAATTCAGAGCATGGCCGTGGAAATGGGGTCTTCTACATCCTTTAGGGTAACTGATACCTCAGATGAATCAAAGACACAGGTCAATCAGAGATAAAGTTCACATATTTCGAGAGCAGTACTCATCTGTTTAGCTCCATTACAATTCCTGACACAGCAGGGTGTTACATCACAACATTGTTTATTATGTAACTTTTTACAATACAAACAAAAATACAGAAACGCAGTATATGAATACAGCTAAATGCAAAATGGTGATGTTTTTCTCGAGGCCATATTCCCATTTCTAGTAAAATAAAGACAGACTGCACACAGGCAGAAACAGGCTGGTAGGTAACTCCACAATTTTGCCTAGAAATGACCTATAAATGCATTTTCCTGCTACTTACCATAAAATGTAAAAAGGGAGTTAAAGGAAAGTTTTACTCACTGATTTCTACCATATGAAAGAAGCTATATTCTATTTATGAAGGCCAATATATGGAAAAATATCTATATTAAATGTTATTACAAAAAATGAAGCAGTAATGAGATCCTTCTGGCTAAAGAAGTTACTAAATGAGAATAGCATATATTTAAAGAATTCAAAACATAAAAGGTTTGTTATAAAAAGCTTAGGTGCACTGTAAGCTTACAACTTTTGTTTTTCCATGTGTCCTTTTAAACAATGGAAGTGTCAAAAATAGGGTCAACTGTGTTAGACTAAATTACATTATTGTATATGCTGCACTGAATGAAATTCTTGTATTATAATAATAGAGAAGCATTGTTTGCATCATATTATGGCAATTTATCCTTATTAAAACTGTCCAGAGTCCTGCATTTTTGATATCCTGTAAACCATCAAACCACCAGTACATGATTGTACAACAGTAAAAGGTTTTCTTTTGCATGAAAATGACACCTGTTTAAAAAAAAAAAATTAAAAAAGGTACTTGGAGATGTTATTTTTCCAAGTACACAACACCCTAGACAATTCAAGGAATCTCACTCTCCATCAAAATTAACAAAAATTTGTCATGCTGTTAAATCCATTACTATGGGTAAGACTGGTGCAAAATTGGTCAAACGGATCCAACAAACACTGATGCCCGGGCTGGCATATTGGCAACTAATACATAACTGGTGGTCAAAATGATGCATTTAAAATATCTTCCCTTTCTTCTTATTTTTTTCCAAGGTTCTAAAATGACATTAAAAAAAAAAAAAAAAAGTTTGTTAAATAATGCATATATGTTCTGATTTATAAAAAAAAATATATACACCTTTTAAAACAGCCATTTTAATAGGGCTTTACTGGTTTCAACACAATGGATGAAACTTACTATGTACACAGTACTTACACTGTGTGAATCAAGCAAAGCAATTATCACCAGATTTCCCCTCCAAAGGACTACGGGAATTAAACATTTTCATTCTCAAAGCTTTAATTCTTCGTCCCCCAGAAGTCTGATGCAGTCTACCAATATAAACACTTATTTTTTTACACAGATATATTTATGTGTGGGTACCAAGTTTTTGAAGGCTAAAATCTGCTTTAGAAACTAATAATCTTCTCTCTATTCCTGAAATACAGTAATTTGTAACTAAAAGCAGTTTAACATTTTTCTTGGCTTTTAAGTGACACCTCCATAGTGGTCAATGACCATGATGGACCATTACTGTCTCAGAAATTGTCTTTGAGCAAAAAGCCACAGAACTTCTACCATGAACTGCAGGACAAGACTCTAATTTACCTGGAAGAATTCTGTTGTTCCAAAATACGTTGTTGAGCCTCCCAGTTAGCTTTCTCGTCCTCAAACTGACGACGCTTTTCCTCCAATTCTTTATGCTGTGCCTCCAAATTCTTCTTCATTTGCTCATGGCGTCGCTGCAGCTGTAGAAGATTACAAACAGTCAGTAGGTGCAAAAAACCCAGCAACTTTTGTACCAACAAACTTCAGCAACTAGACTTACTAATGCAACAAAATTATGAATTCTGTTTTCCTTCAGAGAAAGTAGCTCAGACTAAAAACTCTAATGAAATAGATACTGCCAATAACAGAAACCAAAAGGTTATTAATCCATAGCTTCATTTTACAGTTAACAAAAAATGGCCCAAATACTGTCCCAATTTACAAACAGGATTTGTAAGCAGCTGCGTTTGGCAAATAAAAGGAAATTTAAAAATACTTCGGTATTTGACACAAACATTAAGCAGCAAATTGCAGACCATTTGGGTATCACTAATGCATAAAAGAACAGTATTTTTGACTTTCTGGGGGGAAAAAACCATAAAACATCGATTTCATCCTACAACATTAACTATATTGTGGTTCTATTTAGGAAAAAAAAAAAGTGGATTAATTTATTCACTAATAAAGAGAATTAGTATTATTGAGGAAGTGAATTGCATACATTCCAAAACAGAGTAAGAATTCTCTCCTGCAAGTTGATGGGACAGACTGACAATCAAACTATGTTGCCTGTGAGGATGAAAACACTTGTCAGAAGTGATTTCTTTTGGTGCAATGTTTTTTTTGAATTGAGTTAAATCATAGAAGTTGGAAAGGACCTTAACGGATCATTTAATTCCAACCTTCCCACCAAGGGCAGGGACCCAGATGCTCAAATTCCAATTGAAAAGCAATGCCAATTCTCTCAGCCTTCACTGATACAAGGTCCTCCATCCCTCTAATTGTCTTGTTGGGCCTCCTCTGGACTCGCTCCAACACATCAACATCCTTCCTATGCTGGAACCCAGACTTAGATGCAGCACTCCAGGAGTATAGGGGCAGAATCCCTTCCTTTGTCCTGATGTCCACACTTCAGACAAAGTGATGTATGACCTCTTTCCTTATTCTCTTGCAAGACCCTGTTTTCCACAAACCCTTGAAAAATGTATTTCCTTTTACACATTTTTGCATGGCACTGTCTGTTGCCTGCTTTTCTGCATTTAGATAAATACAACAGAAATTTACAAAGCCATGAATGGTGAAGAAGAAAGAAGAATTAATTGCATGAACATAAAAAACTGGTATCACAGGACACACTCAGTTAAAAAGTCACCTGATAGTACATGAAAAGGCTTCATGTAAGAAACTGCTTTCCTGAAACTTACAGTAATTTCACAATTACAAGCCGCACCTGATTATAAGCTGCATGTCTGGGTGTCGGCAACGTTTAGGTCTTCATCCATATATAAGGCGCACCAAGTTGTAAGCCGCACTTTCGTTCACAGCGAACTTTCACAAAGTTGCCAATTAGCAACAGAATCATGATATCACGGGGTTTACCGGCAGGTGCCAACCTTGGAAACATTATTTCCAAGCGGAAAAAGATACTAACAATGGTGTGGTCATTTTGCAAGCATTTCCAACGGATCCGTGTTGCCTTTAAACAGCTGCTCAGCCGCGCGGGCAGCCATGTCGGCAGCCGGGCAGCTGGCTGCCCAGGCAGGCAGCCAGCCAGGTAGCTGCACAAGACTGAAAACACCGGAAAAAATACAGAGAGATATCACAAGCTTGGATTGGCAGCACCACCCTGCCGCCGGAGCCACGCGGGCTCCAGCTTGGTTCAGGGCTGCTGCAGGCTCCACTTCCAGGCTGGAAAATTTCTGAACATCGTTCATATATTGGCCGCTCCACATTACAAGCTGCACTTCCGAGTTTGGACCAATAGTCAAAATGGTGTGGCTTATAATTGTGAAAATACTGTAATTTTTAAGTTTTACTTAAATTTTACTTAAACTTTTAATTATAATAGTCCCTTAAAAGGATCATTTTCAGAACCTGTAAAAAAACCTGTAAAAAACTGGTTTCACTTTGAGGACTTCACCTGGAGATGACAGAAGCTTGATTTAAGTATACATAAAATTAGACCAAATGATACCAGAACTCTAACAAAAACAAATCCCTGACTCTTCTTTAGCCTAGTAATTCTCATTTAGGTGATGTCTATAGGCATTGTGTCCAATTCCTGAAATTCTTTTTCAATACACACAACAAATGATTGTTATTGCATTATGTAAGGCATAAAAGTCTCAAGAAGATTAAGCACAAAATATTCTGAAGAAAAGGGAGAAGAAGAGGGTAAGGAAGTTCAGGAGTATTTTAACATGCTATGACTGAAAATAAAAATAGAATGCATGTGAACATTAAAATTCCATTTTAAGTTTAGGCTTATACCATTTCAGCAAAGGCAACAAGCTGAGAAAGAAGAACGGTATTGTCTTTTCATATATAAACCAATATGGAATCAATTACATTGCAAAGTTTTGGCAAAAAGTCCCATTTCCACACTTGTTCAGCCTCAAGTTATATTGGTATTTAAAACATTTTGATTACCTCAGCTTCAGAGTCCTTCAGTTTCTGAACTTTTTCTTTGACTTTCATCTCAAACACCTGTTCCATTTCCATTTCCATTTTTTTCATTTTGGCTACGTGCTCCCTCCTTTCCTCCTCCATCTGTGCCAATGGGCTCCTGCCATAAATCCAGAAGAAACAGTTAGCTAGTAAGAACTTTTTTCCCTGTCTGTTAGATTAGGGTGTCTGGAAAAAGCAAGATAAAAATGCTGATGCAATAAGACAAACACAATGCTGTCGGCACTGATAGCTTAAATTCAATTTGCATTATTATATTAACTGTTTAGATGAGCTTTACTCAAAAAGGTATTTCATACTGTGTCTTTTCCTCACACACAATTGATTTACACTACATTTAGGTTAACAGAAACTCTTGACTTTCTATCTGTAGAACCACCTGGTCATAGGAAGAGAGGAAATCAATGTTATAACAAGAAAATCAGCATCTTCCAAGTGATCTTCAGGCATCGTTTTCTTCCCCATAATTCAAATATATTAAAAAATTAATGGATATAATAAGAAAATTAGGAGTACTAAAGTCTTATTTTCTCTCTAAATCTTCACTCTTTACAAGTGAGCCCAAGAGATATTTAACATTACAACTGTGTTGAATGCTCTAGTCATAAAGAGTTTTAAAGAGAGATCAGCTTCAAAAAAAAAGTTTGGGCAACTGAACATCAGTATTTCAAAGTGTTAGTTGGAAGGTTTTTCCTTCAGAAAGCTATTAATAAATATAATGTATAAAAACAATGTACATTAATTTTCCCATATACTTTATTATATACTTTCCTGGATTGATACTAACTGAATTTTTAAAGCTGTATAAGCCTGCCATCCATGTTATCATGATATGGGTTTTAAACAGTACATTTCACTGTAAAAATCTAATAAAAAACAGGATGATTGAGATCTAGTGATGATTGCTACAGAGTTTTGTTAAGACTCTGCTGCTCCACAAAGAGCAATCAAAACCAATCTCTGACCACTTGTTTCAGTCTTGAGTATCTATGGCTTAAAAGGACAAAGTTTTAGCTATTGTGTTGGCAAAAATGAAGAGCTGATTATATTTGGAATCGTTACAATCAATCAGCAGAAGATATCTAATGTATACATTAAACTGAATCTGAATTAATAGTTGCAATGCTTAGACTTGTGAGTAAAATGCTGTATAATATACAGAACTGAAACTGATCTTCAGTTCAAGTTTTACTTTAGTCCTTCAAAAGGCCAACTGCTGGCAATCTTTTACAAGGAAAAAATTTATGGTTAAACACTGGTGAGGTACAATAATGCACAAAAATACTAAGGAAGTGAAAGAAGAGGTGAGTAGCAGTACTTGTGGAAGCTAAGCATCTGTCAAAACAAGACTATTTTCTTCTAGAGATGTAAAGTTCTCAAATGCACCTGCTCTTCAAAAAGTAATCTACAAAGCAGAATAAATATTGAGGAATCATTGCTGCAGTTTTAAATTGAAAGGGGTGCAGAACTGTTCTTTGATTGCAAACTTAGTAATCCAATGGGGATGTCATGCAAGCTGTATTTGAGAAAGTGGCAAGTCTGCACAGAAAATCAGATTAAACTGACAAGCAAGTATTTACAGCTGAGAGCTTTACAACATAGGTCACAACTGGTTTTGTTAGGTCCTAAGCATGTGACACAGGTAAAAGCACATCACCCTGTATTTCAGGACAAAATGATACAAGGAATTTAAACAACAACAAACAAACAAAAACATATACACACACAAAAAAAAAAAAAAAAAAAAAAAAAAAGAGCTGAGAGGGAAAAGAACACAAATCACTAAACAAAGATAAAAGATGTAAAATGTAAAACATTTAACTGATTTCAGAGGACATGTGCTCTAATAACAGTCCTCTACGTTATTCTGCAAAAATTAAAAATTATTCTAGATATGAGCAAAGTAGAACCTCTGCAAGCAGGAAATGAGATAAAATCATGGTCAGAAATTATCAAAGTTATTAAATCCCCAATTCAACAAGGAACTGTAAATTTACAGGTAAGGATAAAAATTCCACTAATTCTTTATAAGCATCTATATAAAGATGACTAAGCTATCGATAGAAACTAGGGGAATTCCATAATTTATGTACTTCCAATAATTTTTGAAAACTGACAAATTCGACTTGAATCTTAGCCAAAAGGTTTCTAAAGAGGATGGGTTTTTACAGAGGTATTTGTGACTGTAAGCATTTATAAATTCCCAAAATTTACAGTAGCACAGCTTTGGGGGAAAAAAACCAAACCAACTGCTAGTGGAAAAAACAATTGCAAGAATGGGATATCAGGAAATTGTTTTAAATTTTAAACATCAAACAGTGAAATCCTTTTTGTGTTTATAGAATTTTTGTCTTAAGCTTTTTGGAAAAATTTAAATGACCACTTACATGCCTTCAACTGTGTCAAATCTAAAAAACAAAAAATACAGAGGCTTAGCTTAGCATGCTTAAATAAAACCACAAAACCAAAAAGCAATAATTTAAAAAGTAAATTCAATATTATTAGATTCCTAAAGCTACTTATGTGCTCCCCCAAAAGCAGATTTTTCATACTAAAAGGAAAAATTGTTAGTTAAAGCTTGTTATATTTATTTCAAATTCAGTTAGTTGATCACTACATCATGTCAATATTAACACAGGTTTGATGTGCAGATGCTTTCAGGAATTGTTTTCCTACAACACCTATGCTTTAAAAAAGATTTAAAATATTTTAGTGACACCACTTGCTCTAAACAAGTTTTTGGAAACCAATGCCACCTGGAGGCTTATCTTCTCATTTAGAATTTGTCAGCTAGCAGAGGCCAGTGTATTGAATGCCCGGGAATGCTCAGACGCCGCAGGAAGAGCACTTGGCTCCCATGGCTGGCAGAGGTCTCAGCAGCAGTTCGGCTGCAGCGCCACCATCCCCAGGCACTGGGATGCTGCACTCAGTGTGCCTCAGCTCAGCGAAAAACAGGCTGAAAACAAGCTCTGATCTCACCATCCTGTCACATGGGCTTCATGGCATTAGAGCAATTTCACAGAACTCGCCAAGAACGAAGGCAAAAGGAGAGCTGGAAGTGGTCCAGGTTTAGCAATCAGAGGGACTCGAACATTGTGTATTTTGCTACCCTGGATTGATGACCCATCTTTACAATGCACAATATGACTTTCAATAAAAATAAGATTTTACTTTTAAATTCACTGAA
This sequence comes from Turdus rufiventris, assembly GCA_013186435.1. Lineage (NCBI taxonomy): Eukaryota > Metazoa > Chordata > Aves > Passeriformes > Turdidae > Turdus > Turdus rufiventris. The sequence continues at coordinate 2,598,067 of PYHW01009662.1, read as the reverse complement.
GATAGAAGCGTCATACAGCAAACAAAAAAGATTTCTCAAATTACAGCATCTGAATTTCAGAGCAAATGCCAATTTTCTCACATGCCACATAGTACACAAGTGAACTTACAATTATCACACAATTTTAAGAGACATATATGAAGACTACCTTGACTTTTTTTTTTTAATGGTTAGGATGATACTGAAAATTTGAAAAATCAGACTAAACCTGAAATACAAAAAAAAAAAAAGAAGCTCCGTAACCGTGGAAAATACATGCTTTGTATTGCTCCTAAGTAAACAAGTAACTTACAGAACAGTCAAGTTTCACCAAATCAAAGGAGGCAAATCAGAGTTAAGATTATTAACTGGACAAATGTTTCAATTCATCTGCACAGTATTATTAAAACTTGTAGCATATACTTCTATTTGTTTTCACATTAGCATTTTTGTCCAAAGAAGTATGTTAATAGCTGCACGAAAAACTGAGATCTGCTAGGATCATAAAAATACAGCTGTTTAAAGGTACTAAAGGTCAATCCAGTCTGCAACAGCTGCCAGCAAGAGATACTTTTGGAAAAGTCCAAGCACCATTGCATGTCTCCTGGTATGTCTGCCCTCCCAGTCTCTCAAAAACCAGCAGTTCAGGAGTTTTCAGAGCCAGAGGGTGTATCTGTGTTTAACCAAATGCTTGTAATACCACCAGACAGCATTAGCGCACGTCTCTATTCTCACACAGAGATACAGGATCTATCTCCCATGCAAGAATCAATACCCCAATTTGAGATACAAGACACTTCTTTCAAAAGGCCAGCAGGCAAGCACAAAATTCCTAAGGGGAGGCACAGATAAACTGTTAATATCTGTTCCTCCCCTTCAGTTTCCAAGAGGCACATGGTTACTAGGAAGATTCCTTCTATGCTGCTTCAACTATACTAGATTAAAAAACCAAAAGCTACAAAACACACTGAAGCCAAAAAAACATGTTAAAGCTTTAAAAAAAAAAAAAAAAAAAAAAAAAAGCTGCAACTCAACATATGGTTAAGGTAAAAACAGAAAAGCAGCATCAGCTGCTTTATAACCAGCACATGCATTCAAGAATTTCATGTCACCCTATGTTCTGGGGAACAAACTCTTACAAAATGTTCATATAGTCTTTGTGAGTTTGGAATACACTTTGACATCTTTCAGATGGCTGAATCAAACTGCAATTTTTACTCATGCTCTTGAACAAAAACCAAAAAACAAAACCAAAAAACAAAACAAAACCTAAACCAAAGCAAACCAAAACCCAGCTAGCAAAGAACACCAATTGTATTTATTCATATCTGAGCTGCAGTACTGCAGTAGTCCAAGCAACAGATTTCTAACACAGAAAATAGTTCCAGAAGGCACACATTCACCTGGAAACATTCAGGACAGCACAGTGATCTGAAGTGACAGGAGATGGAAAGTGAGCATCCTACAGAAAGCAAAATACAGTAATTTCACAATTATAAGCCACACCATTTTGACTAAAATTTTGGTCCCAACCCAGAAGTGCAGCTTACACTCAGGAGCGGCCAATATATGGATGAGGTTCAGAAAATTGCCAGCCTGGAAGTGCGAGCCTGCAGCAGCCCTGAGCTGAGCTGGAGCCTGCATGGCCCCGGTGGTGGGGCAGCGGGGCCGATCCAGGCCTGCATGGCCCCAGTGGAAGGCGGGGGTGGGGGGGGAAGGGGGCAGTGCCGCTGATCCAAGCCCACACAGCCCTGAGCCGAGCCAGTAAACCCCGCAATCCCACGATTCTGTTACTAATTGGCAACTTTGTGAAAATTGCGCGACCATCCTCGCTGCAAACAAAAGTGCGTGGCATATAATCCGGTGCGGCTTATATATGGACAAAGAATGAAACTTTGCCGACACCTGGAAGTGCATCTTATAATCCGGTGCGGCTTATAATTGTGACATTACTGTAATTCCAGAACCTTGTAGTGTAGGTTCTGGCTCAAAAAGAAGTATCAGGAGTGCTATCAGAAACTGAGTGGGGTGGAGGGGTGAATGAAAGTCACAAAGAGGTGTGAAATCTGCTCACAGATTTTTGTATAAAATAACATCTTATTGTGTCTGCAAGATGGGAATAAAAAAATAATTTCAAATAATCAATCTCCTGTTATTTTTAAGAATGCAGAATAACCCGTCCTTACATGGATGAGGTATCAGATAGAGTTTGTAGGTGCAGATGAACACAAATGTAAGCAGGCACAAAACAAAAATGGTCAAAGTGTTGTCACTAAAATTCTGATTTTCCAAAATCTAAGGAAAACATACAAGATTTTGAAAGGTATGTAAGAAGCCCCAGTCTTCAATGACACACACAAAAATGTAAACAACTTCCTCTGATATCCCAAATAACAATGTGGAAAAAAGTTTCACTTTTCAGTACAGTAATAGCAAATAATAGTACAGTAAAAACATAGTAATGGCAAATTAGAAGTCCTAGAGAAAACACTGAATTTTTTCTTCTGCACACTTATTACTACATTTTCACCTGACATGCTTGCTATGTGCACCCATGCAAGTCAGGGAATAACATGATGGCAAGAAACATGACAGTGAGAAGTAGTAAGCACAATGTTATGGACACATATATTTGAAAACTAGTATTTTTAAGACTTGACCTCATTAGAAACTCTACTTAAATGCAAGTATACTTCTGAAGAGTTGCTATAACTGACATAAACTATTAAATTTTTTGTCAGTGCTGAGCAAGGAAGTCTCATGTAGACTCACGGTAAATGAAGCTAAATCACATCCACTTAAATCATTCCCTCAACTTTTGAAGCATTAAAAGAGTGTAGAGTAGACATTTCTTTAGTGAAAAATGGCTTTGTAGCTGTCATATGGATACAAATAGCAGGCATTTCCAACTAATTTCAGGGATCTTTTTCAGGAAGAACAGCCATAACTGTGCATACCATTAGCTGAAAAGAATAGTGCCCTATATTTTGATTGAGAAATTTTTACTTAAAAATAGTACAGAATAAGAGAACCATTAATTATTAATTAATCACTAATTACTGTTGATGCAGTTACTACATGCAGAGAAGGATATTTGAGTGTAGCTATTCTCAAATAGCATTATACAATTCAGAATACAGTAGAGCCTACTTTTAAATCTTTCAATAACTTCATCAGGTTGGCAAATAGTTTCTTGTCAGAGATAATAAACATGACATATCAGAGTTTGAAAAAACAGCTACAAAAGCCCCAAAACACTGCATTGCAACTCCCTTCTCATAAAAGATAATGATGCTGCAGTAATCCCCCGACCATGATAAGCAGCCATATGAGTAGCCAGAGCAGGATTTCAAAGATGACATTAGCAGGTCTGCTTTTTTGGAGTTTCTAAGCAAATATTAACCCATTCTTCTCAAAAACATCCCTGACACAGAGTATTGATCATTTACGCAGAAGAACCAATAATTCCACAAGTAACATATAAACCAAAACAGAAACTAACGCACAAAAACTATGCAGTACCAATGAAATAAAACTCAGAGTAAATGTAACAATTCTCTTCAAAACGGAATCTATTATTTAACATGTTCAGTGAAACTAGTGTAAACCTCTGCGAAAGAGGAAAAAAGCCCAAATTACAATTAAACAAGAGGCATATAGTTTCAGACACAGCAAGGAGGCAACTGACTGAAGGCTACATATATACCAACCCACCAGTACTTCTCCCCAAAAAACCAAAAACCAAAACCAAAAATACCACTGCATATTCACAAAACAAGTCAATCAAAACAAACCAAACCAAAACAAAAAACCAAGAAAAAAAAAAACCAACCAGAGTAAAAACATTAAAGTGCAATACAGCCTTAACAGGAACTTACTTTGTTAGCTGCCCTTTATTTTTGTTGTTGTCAACACCATTGTATGTAACAGCTGCCAGTTTTCTGCTTCTGTAGTTCTCATAATGTACATTGTTAGTGACATCCTTCAGGTCCTGCATATGAGTTCTGTCAATAAGAGTAATTTATCAGCTTAGTGCACAAATACAAAATACTATCTGAAAAATCAGTTCCTGTTCATTCTGCAGATTGACTTGAATTAAATTATATCCATCCAATAATGTCGCATTCCCCACAATGTTGTTAACTCTACCATTTAAATTGGAGCAAAGGCACAGAAATACCAGATTATTTTGCACCAAAAGGTTGCAATATTCTCAACACTAACTTAGACAACCAGTCTTTGGAAAGTTTGAGCTCTATGGATAAACTTGCAGATATTTTGATAGGAAGATAAGAAAATTGTACATTACTACTGTTGCAGGTGAGAAAAAGCATGGCAAGAAACAACAAGTCAGAACTTCCTAGTTTCTACCTTTTAATTTTACAAAAGCTAAAAATTAAGTTCAAGACTAAGGTAAAAGCATTCACTTCTTTTCACAATTTTCCACTGTCAGCCTGGAGAAAAGCAAAGCTTAAGAATCAAACTAACAATTTTTACAACAGATGTCACCTAGTGGACTGGTGTGAACACAAGACTCAGCACCTAACACAACAAAACACAGGCAGTCTCGCTGTAGGTAAATTTTCGGTGCTAAAGTTTTTAGAAAATGCCTACAACTAAGCACATATCAGCTCTAGAGCAAGCAGTGGTTAAACAAGTTATCATAAAATATAAGATAACTGTTTACAATTAAAAATAATGGAATTCATATGAACTCACTATCTCAAATTCTTTTTTTTCTAGTATGATTTGCCAATCTCTTAGGCATACCACTAATGTTACCTGTCAGTTATTTACCTTATCAACATGTTCCTCAGAATTGTGAAGTCACAGTGTTCACCATTTTCAACTGCAAGAAGAAGTAAGCTTTTGTTAAGATGTCAACCAAAATCTGTGTGTTACACAGAGGTAAGATGTCACCCATCTACATTCATTCCAAACATAAATTACTCCCATAGCCTTTCCTTACTCAAACAACACGTGTGTTAACAGAAGGAAAGCGTTAACGTAACTATATTAATGTGTCTTACTAGCAGAGTTCCTATGTCCCCTAAGCCACACTGGCAAACTGTACTCTGAGTCAGTGCAGCAGAATAAGATACCACAACAGAAGCACAGTTTTGCCCATTTAAAATTGTTTGATCCTTTGGCAGACTGCTAGCAGAGCTGTGTAAGGATCAGACACTAAGTGATGACTTCAGTCTACATCTAGCTATATCCAAAAAACTTTAAAAGACAGACTCAACTTATTTGTCCCTGCCCAATAAGTTGCAGGAGTCGTCATTTTAATTTTAATTTTAATATGGATTTAGTTATTTATTAATGAAGCAAAGGAAGGCGGTGTTCTCAATTGGAAGCACCCACCTACAGATCAAGAGAGCTGGCAGCTGAAATTAGATGCCACTATTCCAATGTGCCTATCACCCTGCTAAAGTAGAAGAGTTTGATGCTGTGAGACCATTTCCCTGAGAGATCATGAAATGATACTGGAGAAAAATGCACACTCCAGAACTCCCTGATGTGCATGTAGAGAAGGTAACACATAAAGCTCTTAGCACACATAAAAGCGAGGCATAGGGCAGGATCCAATGTGCCTCCGAAGTAAAGACAGACATTTTCATGGCAAGGAGGGGAACAAAACAGAATGAAGGAATTAAAATAGCCCAAATAAATTCAGTGAGTCCTACAGAAAAATTCAGAACATTGCCACTTTGTGTGTTCATTCTTTCATCTGCACTCCTGCATTATTTTATTACATGGTTTTACACCAGACTGGTAAATTCTACTCAGATGGTATGTGAAGTCATACTTTCAAAAAAGCATCATCTCTGTCGCTAGCTGACAGACTGAAAGCCACTCCAAGAGGTTCATTTTAGTTAGGCTAGCTCTCCCCTTCCAAAAGTCATATAATCGCAAACATGAAATCTTCCAGAAATTTGTTTTAAAATAAAGAAAAAAACATCATTTTGCACATCTCCAAATGCCAACAGAGAGCCTGAAATAAAGCTTGATCTTCTCTGATGCAGCTGGTTTTTACTTTCTGACAAACCTCATTTCCTGCCAGACATACACTTCAGAGTGTTACAGCATTCCTTTTTAAATCACTGGTTTCATACACTGCTTGTTGGCTGGATTTTTTTGTTCTGTTTTACACTGCATTCAATTTATAGTTCATTGCCCTTGGAAGGCAGAAGTAGTGAGGGAAAAATATTCTCTTTAGTCAATACATACATACCAAAGGAAAAACTCAATGATCATGGAAAAACAGTCAAATAGCGATTGGTTTACTACAGAGCATGGTGCAAGTCATGCCATGTGGCATTTGAAATAGATGAATGGCATTAAATCACAAGAAATGGCTGCCAGAAGAACATGCATCTTCAAGTCTAAATAGCATTAGAAAGTAGTTTTATACAAATTTTTTAAAATAAAAAAAATTTAAAAGAACTCTATTTATTACGAGGTACATTTTTGTTGCTATACCCCTTAACCATCTGAGCACTTAAGATGCAGATGTTTTGGGGGAAATTGTATTTATGACAATGTAACTGATCAAATTAATATCTATAATGTGAATGCTTCAAAAAGAATAATTTAATACACAGGTTTTAGATGAAGATAATTAAGGTAAAAAGGTTAGAAAACAATGGTAATTTAACAGTTTAACAACTGCAATTTAACAGTAATTTAAATAATTGCCTGCAACAAATTACTACAGGTTTTACAATTTCTGAGGCTTTTAACAGAAATCTGTTCGCAAAGTTACATGTTTCTAGAACCTTTACCTTGTTCCAATATTGTCAGAATAACAAAATGATACATTCAATTAATTTTCAGACAACAGACCATTCAGATTAAGCATTTCAAATGCAGACTCATGTCCAGTAAGTTTTAAATGGATTTAAAAAATCACAAGAGAGCCTTACCTTCTGCAACACCCCATGGGTACTGCCTTCCTCTAACTCTCTTGCCATTGACTTCAATGATCGTATTACTACCTACCACAGCAAGAGGTAAACGGTCCTACAAGATAAAGTATGACTTTAAAAATCAAAATCTGCTGCCAAAACATACTGAAATCATGCCCATGTATTGACTTGACGTAAGCTGGGTCATGTTGTAATACTGCAATGCAGCTAACCCAAAAGTGCAAGAATAGTGATGTTTATTGATCTCTGCCCAGTTTAATGACTTATATGTACACACACTCCCTCTGAATTCCTTATGTTGCTGGATTCTGTAAATCTAGTTAAGGAACAGAAATTGCTGTTACTTAGTAAGCTAAGCAAGAGGCAAATAATTTCCTGTTTACTCAACTGCACAATTATTTACCAAGTCATATACCCACTGGCTACAAGGGCTGTTGCTTTGACTGGATCTTGTACCCAGTTTTCAAAGGTTTGCAAAGAACTACTTCAAGTTCTTGTTTTCAGCTGAACTGAGAATGCCTGCAGTGTAACAAGAAACAAAGGAGCCAAGAGCAGCTTTGAGGGGCAGAAATGGACAGAGTACAAAGCTCAGTATTCTGCACTTTTGTCTTTCTGCTCTTCTCTAGGCTTAGACCCAGAATATCTTCCCTTTTTTGTCCAATTTGTATTTATCTATCCTAGGAGATTTACCCAGTAACGAAAAAATGTAAAAGCTCTTACGAGATGTTATAGCTACTGAACAAACAGAAGCAAGGCTCAAGAAACCTACACAACATTGACTCCAACATGAAAGAAAAAACTGAAAACATGAGTAAACTAAGAAAAAGCCTTTCAACAGCCTGACAATGCTTTTGATTTTCTTTAGTCATTTATCTCCATTAAGGTTTCAGTGTATCAATCAGCCAGAGTGCTATTAGCTGTAATGCACACACTTCATGCCACTGCACATCTCTGTAAGACAACCCTTGCCTCCCTCAAAGCTCAGAATCAAAAAAAAAAGTGGTAGTCTGTGGAGGGTGGATAGAAGTCAAATAAGGATGAATTTTAAACAGTGATCTTTAAGAGTTCATTAATGAACATGTGATCTAGGGCTCTCATTCTGAATTTTAGCCATTGAAGGACTTAGATGACTTAATAAATGTCATTCATTGCTTCTCATAAGGAACACTGACCCTTAGAACAGCTTCACACCCGATTTCTACCTTCTAAACATTTTGGTGGGCTCTTCATTATTGACTGAATGCTTTTCAAACTTAATCCCCTCTTGCCCCTCCATAAGCACTTTTTCAAAAGAAAATTAATTTACCTTTATCTTTTTAACAATCTTATTTTCTTCTTCATCATCTGTTTCTGGAAATTCATATATTTTAATTTTGTGTTCTTGGATTTCTTTCATTATCTAGAAACAAAATTATTATTTGTTTGAGTATTTCATACTTTATAACAGCCTGATTTTTTTGCTGCAGTCTGATTCTCCTCCTCTTTTTATATAAGTATAATGCTTTAGATTAAGGTGACTTAAATTACAACATAAAACTTGCAGATGTTTAACACCCTGAGGTGACCCCTAATGGGAATTCTACCTGCAAAGAATTAGGTGCAATACCTAAAAAAACCAGTCAGACCAGTCTTGCAATTGGGTCCCTTGAAAAACAGATACTTGAATAGGTAATTGCAGGCACATTTATCCCTTTGAGTTCCCACAATGGCTACTGCTGTCACTGATATTCTTTTCTGTTTCCAACACACCTGAACATCAGTTGCTTGAAGCCGGATAACCTGCCTGTTTTAACAGAGCTTGTGACTGATGGTCTAACTCTAGCAGTTAGTAGTGTTGAAAAACATCTACAAGCAATAATGAAGAATAACCGAGAGCATCATCAAAAAAACTACTGTCCTGTTTTGATGCTCTATTTGTCTGAATAGCATTTTTAAAAACAAGCTGATTAGTTTTGCAGAATTTTAGGACAGAAAAATATTAGACCATTTAGCTGACAGCTGCACTGCAAAGCCCAGGGGAATATTTCTGGCTCATGGGTTTGCAGTCTTAAGAGAAGTTAAGTTTCCAAATTATGCAAGGACTTATTTTCAAAGTTTGGTTTGGGAAAGTCCTCCCTGTTTAACATCCACTCATTGATAAAGCTGCTGTATTTAGAAATATTCTGTGTTCTACCGTTTTTTCCTTTCATATTTTAATCTGATTTTTAATCTTATCTAATTAAATTAAGAGTTTTACACACACTGCCTCTTAATGCCACCTTCTTTTCGGAACTCTGTGTTCTTCTAAACTAGGACTGGACAGAGTTCGATAAAACAAACTTTGTTGTGTCTTTTTCTGGGTCCTCCTTGTCCTCTTCATACAATGCTACAAAGCTGAACTGTTCTACCCTGATCATGTAGCTGAAAATAAAAATAAACCACCTGTAGATACTCACAGCAAATACATTCTACAAAGACATTATATCAGTTGTATCAATGTTAGAATCATCTCGACATCTTTAAAATGTATTGCCATACCTAAGAGTGAAGAGGTTTACTGATTCTCATCTAATACCTGAGGTATCTTTAATAATTGCAGTGCATCAACATGGAAGTGAATACCACAATTCAATCAGTAATACTGTTATACTGCTGACTACCTTCTGTTTTTTTAACACACTTCTGTTAGGCACCTAAATCTTGAAAGCTTCTTTCCTCCCTTACTGATTTTTATCTCAGTAGTGAATTATTTCACTTGCCAAGAAACATACTGTACTTGAAACCTCTTCCCCTGAGAACAGAAACAAGATTATTTCACCAAGAATTATAATTAAATCTAGAGATATAAATTGCTTAGCTTTGCTGTCTCAAGTTACTGCTTCAGGGTTTAAACTTTGCATGCATTAGATCTCACCATTTCCATAAGGATCAACTTACTAAATTATCCTGTGTTGTAAATATTAATATTTCAACTCACCTGTTTTTTAAATTGTTGGCATTCCTCAGGTGTAAGTGTGTCTGCTTTGGCAATAAGTGGAATGATATTCACTTTTTCATGCAGACGCTTCATAAACTCTATATCCAAAGGCTTAAGTCTGAAATACACCATTAGAGGTTTGCAATTCATATTAATTAAACAAGATTGTACAAATGATGAGGTTCGTCCTGACAACTACTCTTAATACACTGATTTATGAGTGACAGATGACTGAAAACGAAAAGGCTACCTGCAATTATCACAGGAAATCTTCTAAATTGTATAACACAAGAGGAATAAGTGGCAAGTTAATTTTACTAGCAGTCATGATTCTTCTGCAAGCTGAAAGTATACTCATTTAAGCAAGAGATAAGAATTCTCCTATGAAGGTAGTAAAGTTTGTGTCATTACCTAGAAGGTAATTCCACTTAAAGCCTGACTGATAAGAGCTCACAGTTGTGAATTATGCTCTGTTCACAAATCCAGTTGCAGGTTCTGAAAGCCATGTCTCAGTATACTTCTTCTTGAAAGTGGACTAGGAGACTTTGTCTTTTAAGAACTTACGAGTGCTGAAGGTAGTAACCTCTGTGGCCTATGCACAAATGAATTAGAAATATCTCATGTGTAAATTGGTATGTAAAACAAAAAGACAGTTATGAAAATGAATGACAGTGACAAAAACTAAACCATCATATGGGTATAGGGTGGCTTAATGGTAGTATATTCACCACCTATGAGGATCAAAGTGGTCAGTATTTCCTGTTTCCTGAAGTAAAACTTGAGAGGTTTTGATGCATTAATGATAGCAAATTAATCAGGCTTAAAGGATCCACTTAGAGGATTTAACAAGATTGTTCTTCATCTAAAACAAATTAGTATTAGGAACATTAAAACCAGATTCATTTGGTATTGAAATTTCTGAAACACATACATATAAGAATGAAGAAAATGTTCAAGAACACATATTTAACTTCATTTTAACATTTTCTACCTGCCATTGATTTCACCAGTTTGCAGCATGTGTCCATTAAATAGCTAACATTAAAACACATCTATATTACTTCTATATCACTTTTTTGGTTATCCATTCATCTTAATATGCTTTCCCTCTGCTTGCTTTAAAAAGCCACGTAGCGCAGCAACACTTGGTTGAAGGGCAGCTGCCAAAGCAGAGTTTTTCATAAGGTCTGCTCACCTAAGGACTTGAGAGTTTACAGTGGAGACTGAATTAGGAAAGTGTTACATAAAGATACAAAAATTGCAGAAAGATTGTGCTATCATCACCCCATTCACATGGAAGGCTTCTCCTGCCCCTCCACGGTCTCCTCCTGCTTCCACAGAAACCAGTTCCATCATTTCACATGTTTATGGTAATACTAGCTTAAAATAGTGGGTTACATTACATGGAAGGACCTTAACTGCTGTTTTTGTTTTTTTTAAATTTCTGAATTTATAAAGCAGACTTTTACAAATGTATTAAAAGGACAAGTAGAAGTAAGTTCACCTGCAAATGCTTTAATTCAACATAAATATAGTCATGCATTAAGAGTGACGAGCACACTACTTGGTGGGTTAGACGTGCTGCTATCTGCAGAGGAAACGGGTGCAAAAACTGCATCACCAAAAAAACCAGGTAAGAAGTGAGTTCTGTCCTTTCAGAGAGGGCAGCATCTTAAAAGAGGAAATGAATGCTAAAAGCAGCACCAATTTTCCTCATTAACTTCCTTACTGAGATGACAATTTTAAGCATTTATTCCAGGAATTGAAAAACAGTATGCAAACCTAGCATAATTTTACAACTTTTTCTCCCCTAAAAATAACATTAAATATCTGTACAAGGAATATACTTAAGACAATTTTTAGCTTCACAAATTTAGTGACCAAATCTTAATCCATCAGAAATGTTACTTTTCTGTTTTCTTACGAACAATTTGTACCTCCCACTAATTTAGGAAATTCTGATAGACATGGAGGTGTGGAGGAAAGACATGTTTTTTGACAAATCTGAAAATTAGCTCAGAAATGATTGATTAACACAAGGAATCATCTTCCCTTTAATTACATTTTGGATTTTGCACAAATAGTGCAAAAATGGTATGTCAGGAATTTAAGTGTTTGCATTTAAAACAGACATGCACGTTGAGCAAAACTGGCACTACAAATGTGCCTGTTGAACAACAACAAAATACTTAATAAAGGCAAGTCTACATAAGAAAAACTCCACCCTCTGAATTTCTTTCCATATTTGGAAGTATCTGTACAGTTCAATATTATTAGACCCATTCCAATGCTAACTACAGAAGCTAAGCATAACAGCTGGCATTTTTTACTGTCTGATGAATACTCTTTAAATTCCTTCAGCACTCCATTCAACAAGTTTTATGCTTTTGACCTACACAATAGAATAGACACATCTTAGTATCCTTAGTATCCTAAGGTTTTGAAGGTGTAACTCAACCATCTTTGACAAATTTAATCATGATACCATGATAAAAAGATACACAACCGGTTTCACATAGTTAATCTGTACCTAATACACTCTGAAAATGCAGTTCTCACAGTCTACCACTAGATAGAAGTCTGATCAAGTAAAAACTAAGCAGGAGTGGAAGATAACATAATAACTGAAAAAAATCTGCAATGCCTATACTGGAATTGCCACTAGACAAAATACTACACAGCAAGTGAATTATGGCATGCTTACAAGGAAGCATGAAACTTCCCATCTACAATTTACATTAATGGAAGGAAGAATGGAAAAGAAAAATCCTGTTGCTTGACACATGAACCAGTTTCTCCTAATGTGATCTAAAGACATACAAATTACAAACAGACCTGGCACTTATGAATGTCTTTGTATTTTTCATTACTAGAATTCTATTTTTCTTGTTATGGAGTTAATCTGCACTCATATTTTCTGGTGTTTGACTTGCTAATGTTTGACAAGCCAAAGTAAACTCATCTTTGAAATTAAGCATTATCTGCAGGCCATTAAGAGAATCCAATTTGGAATTCAAGCTGACAAATCTGGATGTTTATCTGAGACAAGTGAGAATGAAAACATAAAATACACTAATACAAACCCATGTCCTGAAGGAGCAATGAAGTATAAACAACACTGCACTCTATTATCAGGCATCTGGCGTCTGTTGACTCGAGATTCTGCATTCAGGTAGTCCTCAAATTTACTGTCAATGTAGTCAATAACTGGCTGCCAACTGCAGAGATTATGTGAATAAAAACCTGTAAGTTACATTATTTACATGAAGAAACCTAGTTTTGCTAAGAAATAGATGCTCACAATTTCCTCACAGCTTGGAGTATTCTGTTTTGCTTTTTTTAAATTAAGATACTTCAACACTGCAATTGACCAACTCCTCAATCTAAAATGGAGTTATATAATTCTGAAGATACAGTGTGTGCGTCCACTGAAAAAACCTTTCAAACACAATCACCTTCATTATAAAAGCATTAAACAGATTACTTAAGAACAGTAGCTAAAGGAATATGCTTCACTGATCACATCTTGGGACAGCACAGAAGATGGCTCTGCATATTGCACGTTTGGATAAAGAGCCAAATGCACCATTCAGTTTAAGGGCTGACTTCAAACAAGTTATAAAGGTAGTTGGGATTACAGTAGTTGGAAGTTTTCAGCTAAATGAAAAGTTTAGAAGTGCTAGTATTTTAACTGAATATTGAAGCCTGCATTTTAAAGTATGTCACAAGGTATTATATCTCACACACACAAAAAATGCAATGCAGAATTATCATGGGAGAACATACAAAGAATGTCTTACCAATTACTATTATCCACAGCATCTCCAAATCCTGGTGTATCAACTATTGTAAGTAGTAACTGAACACCACCCTCTTTGATTAAAACTTTTGACTGCTCAACCTGTAAAATGAATACAGCAAGATTAAATTTTTAGTAGTTTAGTCACCTGTTTTAAAAACTGGGAAAAGCATTCAATGAATAAGAAGTCTGACAAAGACTAACTTTTCTGCTTCAGAAGTACATTATGTCTGTGTTTTCCTTATAAAATTCCAATAATTTTACAATAATTAATATATTTTTAAAGAAAAAGGTCATTATTTAAATAAAGTCAGTGAGAAAAGAACCTTATGGGACATCTTAATATTTAAATTCCCGATTAAACAGGAAAAATCTTAATCAGGTATTAAACTTGATAAAGTTGCCAAACTTTGGTCACTTCAAAGAAAATGACACTTCTCAAAACTAATCCACCCTGCAAACACCTTAGACACTTCTAGTCCTGTTAATATATTTTTAAGAATACATTTATTCTTCAGCTAGCACAATGGCTGGGAATGGAATCACAATGGTTTCCTATTAGAAACAGAATTACAGTAATTTCACGATTATAAGCCACACCCGATTGTAAACTGCATGTCCGGGTGTTGGTAACTTTTCATTCTTTGTACATATATGTAAGACGCACTTCCAGGTTGGGACCAAAAATTTAGTCAGAAGGGTGTGGCTTATGATCGTGAAATTACTGTTTATTGCAAAGTAATACAATCTGGCTGCAATCTGCTGAGCTAGACCTCATGTGACTGTAATGGATTCTGTTAGCTCAAGTCACTGATGGAAACCCGCCTCAGAATGCAACTGCATCAGCACAAGGAATGATGCAAGATCTGGGCGTGAGAGTTCATGCCTCCAGTTGTGATCACCCATCTGCAACACAGGTCAGGCAGCTTGCAGTGAACATGTCATCAAAAAGATTAAGCATGTCATAACAGACAAGATCTAGACTAAGCAGCATATGGACTGCTACCCCCTTCTTCCTACTAATATATCAGTAATTACTGATATTGCCAATGTCAGGCCCATCTGCTAGAGAAAGTGATGTATACCACTGTCCTATCAAGTGAGTTGCACAGCAGTATGAAAGGACAAACTTAGTGTTGGCTTCTTTCCAATTGCTCAGACATTTAATCATCCTTTTTTTACCTGATATTAAAACAATTCCTATTAAATCACTAGCGATGCTGTTTTCTAGATATGGATTCAAGAAATCAGCCATGTAAGCCATTTATCCAGAATCACACAAGAGCTGGAAGACTCAAGGTAATGGCACCTTGCTGCTCATTGCTTAAAGCTTCTTAAGCCTCACAAACCCTAACTGGGGAGAGAAAATAAAGTTCTATTTATAATAAACCCTATCTGGATGGTCTTTTGACCACCTCAAGATTTGAGAAATAACATATTAAGGCTTCTTAAGCTCTTGCACAGCCTTAATTGTTATGTAAGTGAAACAGACACTCACAGGCACACCTGAACCTTGTTGCAAACACTGCAATCATCACTTCTGTGATGCAATGTAAATCCACAAGATAAACTAACACTGCAGAAAGTCAAACTAAATCTCTCTTGCACAAGCAAAACACTGATTCCAATTCAGAAGAGAATATCCAGAATCACAGAAAACAGTAACTACTTACAAAGAAAGCTTTATATTTAATCTCAGTGTATGCAGGATGCTGTTTTTATCTACTCATCAGTAGAGATCCTAACCAAGCCGGATCAGTCCCTTTTGCTGTTAGTTCTCAAAGAGTTAATGGCTACCAGAATACTAGTCACAGTAATATCCAGTTTGGGCTGAAGTTCAAGACCACCCAATTCAAACTCAGACATGAACAGGCCTTACTGCAAGGTTAGGGTGGTGTAAAAAAACAGGAACTAAAACAAACCAAACAAAACTGTACACACGCCAGCCTAAGTCACCACCAAGTTACCCTTTCACAAACTATACAACTCTCATCCTTCCAAAAGCATGCAGCTGAAAGCCCTGAGAACCTAGGAATACATGCACTGCTTTAGAAACATGTTTTAATTATGGTGAGTGCATTTCTCCTCAAGAATTCTATCAAGAAATTTTATTGTACACAATTGATACCAGAACTCAAGACAGTAATCCCCTGCCACAGTCAACTCAGCCAAGAGATTACTACTCACTAGCTTTAGCACACAAGAGATTTAAGTTCTGATTCCTTGCATTCTTTTCGCTATCTTGCATACTGTAACCACACAGCCCTTCTATTACCAAGATCTCTGCAAGTATAAGAAACACACAACACCTGCAAAATACTAGAGATAATAATGTTAAGAGGTGTACTTTTGCCAAGAGCTACAAGGTATCAGCTTTATTCTCCAGCACAAAAATTTCCACCAAGAACCATTAAATTATTACGGGCTCACAGTGGAATACTTTTACAAAAGAAGCAATTAATAAAGTATTACTTTGAATATATGTTAATAACAAAGGAAAAGAACAGTCAAGAGATCTCAGAAATGTCATGCCAAGCATTTTCCCTGATTCTGCATCTAAGTGTGGCTGAATTTGTGAAGTCACCTTCTCACAAATGGTCTGCAGCAACTAAATCTCTGCAGACTGTGCTGCTAATACATTACTTGGTGGCGAGGATTTAAATTTTTTTCTTACTTTTCATAAATTCATGTAGGTATCTTGCTATCAGAGCAGGGTTTTCACAAACCTAGAGAACAAGAAACATTAGCTAATGAATTAAATGTCCTATGCTTGTGCTGCGGACAATCAGACCACATTTGGGATATACTGTAAGCAGTAGATTCTACTGTTAGGAAACAGTAAATGAAGACTCTGCTACAAAGCCTCTGCAAAGTTGCATTTTTCTAACCTAAATGGATGTGTCCATACATGGTCAAAGGCACAGAAAGCAGCAACATCTGGAAAAGACCCAGAAAATCACTGTAAACTAGTGTCATTCACAGTTAAGCATCCAACTGCATCCCATAATCTGATTTACAAATATTCCCAAGGGATTAATGGAAAATATTAGTTCAAGTCTTGGAATTCAAGACTTTGTAAGAAAAGTCTCCTCCAAACAGCCATTTTCCCATGCACGCCAGTCAACTGGGTCACACCAGTCTCCTCAGCAGTTACTACACAGCGTTCATCACTTGGTGCTTGTCACAGCTCAACTGCTTTTTATTGGATGAAAGACGTCTTCACCATCCTGCATTTAAGGCAGTCAGATAATGATCAGAGAAAATACATTTAATACCCTCTCATTTCTGTTTCCTTTGAACTTATCTGGCACCAAATCACTTACTCTTAACCATCTTTCTGCATTTTCTATGAGATTAATGCGAAGGACCTGCCTCACAAAACAACTCCAAACTGCAACGGTTTTCAAGCCCAAGCCATAGTTTGTATTTATCTCTGCAGGAGCCTCTTACACAATACCTGATCAGTAAATTGTTCCCACCATACAAGAACATGTGATTATTACAACCAAGATTTGAGGATGCTTAAGTGAGGTGGATTCTGTCATCCCTACCCTACAAAACCCTTTCATCAATCCTCAACTTGAAAAGGTTTTCACTGGCAAAGAGTACAATCCAGTGGATCCAAACAGTAACTCCCACTGCTTATTCTTCAATATTTGACAGGAAACACCTCCACATCATACACATTGCTACCACTCACAATTTTCATGTTTGTAGGGGAAAATGTTTTATGCTCACACTGACAATGAAACAAGATAGTTTCCATTTCTTTCTTAAAATGCAACACTGAATTTTCATTTATCCCAAGGAACTGAAAGCAAAGTTGCATTACAAGTATACTAAAAAAAGAAAAAACTTATTAGATAAAGTCAAAATTACAGTAATTTCATGACTATAAGGGACACCGGATTATAAGGTGCACTTTCCGGGTGTCGGCAAATTTCCAAACTTTTTCCATATATACATATATATATAAGGCACACTGGACTATAAGGCACATTTTTTTTTTTTTGCAGTGAGGATCCACACACACAACGGAGAGTAACAGAATTGCGCGATCATGGGGTTTACTGGTAGGTGCTCAATTTGCAAATATTTTTCACGGATCGGCGTAGCCTTTAAACACAGCCCCAGGTGTCCTCCCCATACCATGGGCCCCAGCACTCCCGCCTGCCCCTGGCGCCAGCTGGCACAGATCTTGCGGCTAGCACGGCTCTCACGGCATGTGGCTTGCACTTCTGGGTTGGCAAATGCCTAAACGTTGTCCATTTATAAGGCGCACCGGATTATAAGGCGCACTTCCGGGTTTAGATCAAAATTTTAGTCAAAAGGGTACGCCTTATATGTGTGAAATTACTGCAGTTTCTGGAAGGGAAGATGGTCCTTAACTCTATTTCATTCCCACCATATTATTTTTTAAATCATATCAGAGTCTAATTCACCATTGAAAATAGTTTTGGCAACCCCTTGACCTCAAGATTTAGCTCATGCAGTGGAAATAAGAAGAAAATGCAATGGCTTTTCAGTCTGAGCTCTGTTCAAGCCCTTTTCTTCCCCTCTCAGCTTTACACAGGAAAAAAAGAAATTATTAAGTGAGGGTTTCTGAAAAGTATGTCTTTTTCTTCAACACAAATCAAACCATCCCTGATGGTCAGAATGAACAACAAATCATCTACTCTTGCCACATAACAGATGAAAGTACTTAACTCAAATTCCAGAAATTCTAGTTTTTCTTACACTGGTGCAGCTTTAATTAGGGTGGGAACGGTTATTTTTGAAAGATGTCATGGTTTGGTTTTTTTTTCTTGTTAGCTTGGATACAAATTCTTCTAAAGGTTTTCCCCAATTGAAAAAAAACAAAAGTCTTCCAATGACAGGTAACCCAACCCACAGTTATTCAAATTAAAATTAAATGAACATAACCTGAATTGGTTTAGCTTCTACTCAACTAAAATGTTATCATCAGTAAGGAGATACTACATCTCTCTTCCAATAAAAAAAAGTCACCCATCTATTTGGTTTTCCAACAGTCACTGATTGGCTCAGTATTAAGTATATTGTATGAGAGTTTAACTCTTTGCACATCTCTTTCAGGTAAGTTCAATCCTTATTCAAATAATTGTCTGATGCCCCTGTTAACAAGCTTTCAAGTCCATTTTGTCAGTTACTACAGTTTTACATTAAATTGATAAAATAGCCTAACAGATATGAACAAATCTGAGAAACTATTAATATATTATTAATCAAATTCTGGATCAGTTCAAAAGCTTTCTTCCAAATAAGAAAAAAATTATATTCTGCAATGAATTTGTTTTGTAATAGTATTTAAGCTGTAACAGTGAGTTAACTGATAAGGAATGCAATTTAAACTTCTTAATATGGACATAATAACTAACTTTTTCCTTCTACTGTGGTAATTATTCTGACATTGGATTAAACAATGTCTAATCCAAAACCCCAAACAAATAAAACCCCCGAGGTCCCACAGAGCAGTAAGGACAATAGTTCATGGCACTGGAGTTTAATTACTTGATTCCAGTGAGTAAGAAAAGCACTATTTTACAACTTCTGTTTATCACCTTGCATACTTCCTAACTCAACACAGGGCTTAATTACTTCATGACAACTCTGTAATTGCCCAGTCACTTCAGCCACAGTCGAATTATGCATCAGGAGGAACTCTGTTGGACAACAGCAGCAATGGTGAGCACTCCTTGCTCTCACCTGTACAAAGTAAGATTACCACAAGCTATCTTCACCAAACTCTTAAGCAAGTGCACATCAAGAGAGGTAAAGAGAGCTCATGCATCCTTATTCAGCTGCTCAGCTGTGGAGGCAGAAAGTACCTCACAAACACAATGATTTCCTAACTACCCATAGCATTATTTCTTAGCATTAGCTGTTATTTTTCATAATTTTTTTATAACACAGAAAACATGCTCCTTTTCTTGAGAGAAAATATAATTGATCAATAGCAAGTTATTGCACAAAACAAATGGATCAACTTCAGTTTTTCAGTCTTTAATTAAATACTTCAGTTGCATCATGCACTTGCAGGAACATCATCTTTGCCATCATCTTTACATCAATCTAGCTCTTAAAGCCAGAGAGGTTCACTCTAGTCCCTGATGTTTCAAAATAACAACTTGGAACAGGTAAGCAAGGTACCACTAAGGATACAGTCTGCAGAAGACTCACTTTTATAGCCAAGACTCTGCATTTCTATCAAATCCTTTAATATTTGGTCTCAAAAGCCTGCCTGTGTTTTTCTGCACATCTATGTATTTCTACAGATTTACTCTCCATTTCAATTAATAATAAATACTACATTTTCAAAGAGTTCTGCACATACATGTGCTTTTTAATCTACAGGCAAAACACAGAACACTTCAGGGCTCCCACATTTCTACAGGCTACAATTTTGAAAACCTGAAAATTCTGTTGTTCAAATATATTGAAAGACACACTGAATATTTCTTAGTGGTTCACATCATGACTGAATGTATCTTGAAACTCAGGTGCTTATATGACAACTGTACATCACC
The DNA here is from genome assembly GCA_013186435.1 of Turdus rufiventris. Lineage (NCBI taxonomy): Eukaryota > Metazoa > Chordata > Aves > Passeriformes > Turdidae > Turdus > Turdus rufiventris. The sequence goes on along the minus strand of PYHW01009662.1, from coordinate 2,577,859 downwards.
TTACATTACTAAATTGCAAGCTACAATATTCAGGCTACTCCTTTTTTTCCCCACACATACCTGTACGGTCTTTTTAATTCTGTGTGAAGGACCTGGATACTCTGGGGAATACAATTCTGTTAAGAATAATGAGTTGATTAATGTTGATTTTCCCAGTCCAGATTCACCTAGAAGAAAACAGAACCGTCTCAGTCAAACCAGGAATATCACATCAAATATAAACATTTAGATCTACATTTCAAATGCTCTTTAAACACAGTACCTGAAAATGTGCACTGTACTCTAAGACTTTGAGAAGTTATAATCTTTTCCAATTTCAAGGAAAACCTTAAAAATTCAACTGTCACTTTTGGTCTCTACAGACATTAATTTTTCTCATCATATTAAGTACTGAATGTGTTCAGCACTTTTGTCCTTTGCTCCCATTACAACACACAAAGATGATATTACATTAAATTTTATACATAAGCTATCTTCCTGGTATAACTCATCATAATGCCAAAGCAGATACTTAACGCAACTTATGTCTCCTTTATTTCAAGTATTATTTATTTGAGAGTCTTTACTAACAGGGAGACAAAAATGAAGCGGGGGTGGGAATGGGGGGAGGGAGAAAGACTGAGATTAGTTTGCTATAATAATTAAAGCACAAGAGATAAAATCAAGTTTCAAACTATGTGGTTTGGCTAGTGTGCTGGTGTTGCGTTGAAGATAACCTAGGAGGACGGCACACACAGAGGTTTTTCTCTATGAGAACTTCCTCTGTGAGTTAATGAGACCAATTGGAGGCTGTTCTGGTTGTTGACAGTCTGGGAAACCAATTGGAGAAGTTAGTTCATTCCGTGACTCACATTTCAAAGCAAGCAAACTCCAAAAAAAGCCCCTCTTTGATTTCTGGCTTTTCACAGGTAACATCGGCTCAGGGAACCAACAGGCAGGCACTCATTTTCAACCAGGGGTCCTGATGGCCAGGGGGAAGGGGAGGGATTCCCCCCAACGCATTTGCTTGCTGGACTTTGCAGTTTTCGCCCAGCCCCTGCCAGTGTAGCTTGCAGGGCCTGAGATCCTGGCATGGCTCCAGCATGGCCTAGCCCAGGTCCCTTCACCTACTGTGTGAAATTTTAACCCTTCCATTGCTCAGATAAGACTTGCAGACCTCCCATCCTCCCTTGAGTAAGAGGAAAAGTACAGAAAGAATACACCAAAGTCAGTGAAGTAGGAGACAAGTTTCCAGATGGGAGGAGATTGAGGAGATGCCATGAAAGTTGGCTGAAAAATCTTTTTGTAAGCTATGGGGTGGGCTGTACTGCACTGAAGATTCCTATAAATCATGGAGAAAACATGGGGGGGTTGAAGTGTTTGGGAAAAAGATCCTTTGCCCTGAGGGGAAGGGGGATCTCTGTTCCTGAGAATGAACTATGAACAGAGGAATTTGAGGAAAAAGAGATAGAGAGAACTTTTGCTTTGGAACAGCTTACCCTTAAAAGTAACACCCCATGAGTTTGACATGGCCCACAAACAGCTCTAGGAAGGCTGTGAAGATGGGAGGAGTTTCACGATTTGCAGATTTTTTTCCCGGGCGGATGCGAATCGTGAAAGTGAAGACACAAGGGAACTTTATTTTTTTTCTTGGAAAAAACTCCTATAGCCAGACAAGAAGAAATTCCTCCCTGAAGTGAACTGAAATGATTATTCAATTGAAAGACGGATTGGAGTGTCTCTATGTTGTTGTTAAGAAGGTGCTGGGGGCAGGGGGCAGAGAGAGTGGTCTGAAAATCTTATCCTGAATTTCTTATTTTTCTCTGTGTTGTTAATAAAGTTTTCTTTATATCCTTTTAAGTTTTAGGCCTGCCTTGTTTTTGCTCCTAATCCTATCTCACAACAGAAATTGAGTATATTAAAATTGGCAACCTAAACTAAACCAAGACACCTGGGAATTTTATTGTTGCTGGGGCACAGAAGGGAGCTGGATTTTATTTGGGATTTTCCGGCAATTTGTTCATAAGCAACAGTAAGTCAGCCTCACTGAAGCACCTGGAGAGGCTACCACCATGACAATCCAAGCAAATACAGCTGAACAGCCCACAGCAAAGATTACCCTGATTACAGTAATTTCATGAATACAAGCCGCACCATTTTGACTAAAATTTTGGTCTGAACCTGGAAGTGCACCTTATAATCAGGTGCGGCTTATATATGGACAAAAATGAAAAGTTGCTGTTTCAGTTTGGAGGACAGGTGTCTGCTGAGAAAGGCAGGAGCTTCTCTTTGAAATGCAGAATGTAAACACCCTCCCTCCAAATTATTATAATTTTGAAATCAAGGGGCTTTCAGGTAAAAATATGGGAATTAGGAATAACAGTTCTGTACTAGGGAAATTAAAATAGAAATATAATGCTACAAAGAAACAAACCCCAAGCCCTGACAAAGTCAGAGTGCAACCTGACACCCCATCAGGCAGGGTGTTGGTAGCAGTCCCATTAAATGATGGCTGCAGTCCCCTTGCAGTGGCAGATGTGATTCAGTTGAAGCAGTGGTCCTGTAGAAGGTGCAGTTTCCCTCTAAAGGTCCAGTGGTGATGTGAAGAAATCCAGTTTTCCTCTGGAGTCCAGAGGAGAGAGAGGCTACCTTAGTGTCCCAAACCCTCTGTTTTTATCTTGGTAAGAAATGTTTGGCTCTTCCCCCTGGCTGGAGCAACTTCTAATGGGATGAAGTAATTTTATCAGTCACACAGTGGGACTCAATGGGTCATTAGCAGAAAATAACTCTCTGGAGGAAGGCTGCAGTTGTGAAAAGATAAAGAACAATGGCCCATCAGCAGAATATCTCCTGCAGAGATAAGGATCACTGCTCCCTCCCTCAACAGATGGTGATAGAACAGATACCTTTTATCACACCCTGTATTGTAACATGTAGCTTATAATCAGGCGCGGCTTATACATGGACAAAAGAACAAAAAGTTGCCAACACTCGGGAGTGCAGCTTATACTCGGTGCGGCTTATAACCATGAAATTACTGTACTTTCCATTTACAGCTCTACAGAGACAAGGGCAAGAATTCCAAATCAACTATTTATTATTTCAAAAGAAAAGTCTTTTGCCTAGTTGTGGTTTTGTTTTTTTTTTTTTTTAAAGAAACTAGTTCAACACAACAATTCACACGAGCATGAGAACTACAGAAAAAAATATAAAAAATGCTGCTTTCTTTCTGTCTAAGTTTCAGATGTAGTCTGTCAGTATACTGACCTAAACAGAAATAGACACACAGAAATTTGCTTTCACACGAACAAATTTGAGGACAAGCCATGTACTTTCACCGAGGGAGGAAAATGAGCTGAACTGGGCCCATAACTGAAAGATAAAACTTAACTAAAGCACTAATCACTCCAGCCCCAACAAATACTGTGTTGATTTAGACACTGAACTGAGAAAACTTCCAACCCTGTCTTGAGATAAATGTCCTAGGTTAATGCAAGAGTAACACAACAACGTAATTAGAAACTCTCCCCTGTAACAGGTATGTGGGTTTCCTACATGAGCGGTCTCATATACAGCGGCCATCTCGATTACAGTAGTGTGGCACAGTGTCTGCAGCACCAAGCAGAGCAATCTCAGCTACACTGTAAACGGATTAGCAGCTGATGAAACACTGCAACCAGACCTCCTGCCGGCTCTCTGCACTCTCAGTAGTGCTTGTTCTTCAAACCCCACCCTCTTGGACAGATGAGCTAACCCACGCTGCGAGCAGTGGCTGCCCACAGCCAGACTCACGCGCTTGCAGCAGCCAAGGAAAATGGAGATAGTCAACCTATGGTATCAGATAGCAAAGAACACTAACCCCACCAGGACAGGTTTATGCAAGCCAGCAGGGACATGGTTGCTGACAACAGTTTATCACTGTCCTGCAGATTTTGCCTTTTTCTGTGGTCAGATGCATGAGACACTTATGAAGTATGCAGTAAACCCAGTGCCTCCAAGTCTGGTCACAAAGGGCACAGGTTTTCTACCCTGCATTTGCAAGACTTTAAGGGGAGGGTCAGCTGCAGCCAAGAGGCCTCCCCACCAATTCTGCAACAACTAGAAACTTCTGAAATGCATAACTTTCCAATCTCATAGGTGCATCACAGTTAAAGTTTAACCTCCATCTCACAACCTTGCTCAAGAGATACATACCATTCCAGTTAAACTGAAGGTTTTAATCCACCCAACAGAAGCCCTCAAGAGGGTAGCTCTGATTTTGAAATGTACAATTCATACCCTTTCAGTGACTTTCGCTTTTTAACTTGACAATAAACTTGCAAAAGGCAGCCTATTATAGTATTGAAGAAAGATTCTACTTCAATTTACAAAAAGGGTTGCCCCTACTCCCTTTTATTAGGGTTACAGCTGGTCTTAATATGCAAAAGAATTTCAGGTGAAAAACACTGAGAACAACCACTTCTCCTAAAAGTTGTCATTGAAATTCAACATATGAAAATAAGCTTTTCAGTTTCAAAAGAATGTGATGGAAAACCAGCAGTTTGCCTTAGATGGCTTGGGCAGCTGTGGCATTCCATACAAAGCAGTCCCTGAATTGCTAAAGCATTACATCCTGACAGATCTAAGGTTTGTTCCCCTCCTCACCCTTCATCCCTCTCACAGCTGCAAGGACGTGAAAACAATTCTGAGCTGAAATTAGTGAAAAGAAAGTATGTTAAGAATATTTATGCTCAATTTTGTTCCCAAAGGTGCCCAGCATCCTAGATACCCTTACCCACCAGGCTAAGTTTAATCAGTCAGTGCAGGTTGTAACAGTTTTAACGGCTAGGAAAAATTGAAGTATTACATGTAAGAGTTTGCATCAGTGCAACAATCCTGAATGCAGTTGTGCTTTAGACCATGTAAGGGTCAACATCTGCCACAGCAGTAAGAAGTGATAACATCAAATAAAACAATTACGCTGAAACTGCAGGTAAAAACTCTAACTGGAACATTTAATATTGTACTATCAGAAGTCATGCTGCTTCCATTACAATAAAACAAGAGTTTCTTTGATGACTACAGTGAAAGCAGAGAGATCAACTGTAATTGAACATTCTAGCAGTCTTTCTGGACATACTGAAATATTCTAACAAATCCCCCAAATAAATACGCACAAAACACCCTTAAGTCCACAGCCAACAAAACCCTCTATCCTTCTCAAAATTACCTAAAAGGATTGCCTACTGGAAAGACTGGGAAATCAGCTTCCATGGATGCAACAGGCTATGACAACAGGCTAATACAACTAAAAACTGCAAGGAAGAAAGCAAGTGAAATTTAATTTGCCTTTACATAAACAAAAAGATACATCCCAAATAAAATGCATCTTCCCACTTTCAGTAAGCAATTCTGATGAGATTCTGCATTTTAACAATTACATGAACTGGCAAAAGGATGCAATGTAATAGAACCTTTTCAACAGTAATAACTTCCAATCATTTAATGAATTATGATGTGGCTAGACCTAGGCACCTAATTTAGAAAGACTTTTTGAAATTTGTTATAATAAAGAAGAAAATAAGGAAAACATTTTATTTTGCAGAGTAATCCTGAGTCCAAAAGGATAATTATTTTTAGTATCCAGGTACTGCTTTTACCTTGTCCTTGCTCTCCTAGTAAAAATTTCACATAGGCTTCAAGTTCTTCTAAATATTGTTTTTTCTCTTCATTATTTTGTGTCTCATATTTATCAGCAACTTAGCGTTTCTAAATGTTAACATTTTATCAAACTGTTTTTATAGTAACATTCGAACACATGGAGATGGCCACTCTTGTTGGTAGAAATAAGCAGTACTTTTGCTAACATACTTTTGTGAAGGAAGAGTTTTTGTGAGCCCTTAGAGAACTACCAAAAGTCCATGAATTTTTAAATGGCTGTACAAAGAGTGGAACTCTTCTTATACACTTGGGTTAACAATTACCTCTTGACCATTAGCATCTTCATAAAGATGGCCCATAGAACATCACTTAAAATTAACCTTGGACAGCAAAATCTTTCTTCTGTCAACAAAACACTGACCAAATACAGTAATTTCACAATTATAAGCCACACCTGATTATAAGCTGCACTTCCATGTGTTGGCAACGTTTCATTCTTTGTCCATATATAAACCACACTGGATTATATGCCACACACTTTTGTTTGCAGTGAGGATGCTCACGCAACTTTCGAAAAGTTGCCAATTAGTAATAGAATTGCGGGATCGCAGGGTTTACTGGCTCGGCTGAGGGCCAGGCAGGCTTGGCTCGGCGGCGCTGCCCCGCCACCAGGGCTGGGCGGGTGCCGCTTGGTGCGGGGCTGCTGTGGGCTCGCACTTCCAGGTTGGTAAATTTCTAAACTTCATCCATATATCGGCTGCTCCTGAGTATAAGCTGCACTTCTGGGTTCGGACCAAAATTTTAGTCAAAATGGTACGGCTTATAATCATGAAATTACTGTACTTTCCTTTCTTCCTACCCATATAAGACTATCTGTTAACATGAGAAGGGAGACCAAGGAAGGAAAAAACAAAAACCAACACATTCTGTCCCCTCCTGCATATCTCAAGCATATATATCTCAAACTTCTGGGGATCAGAGGAGACCACAGAAAACAACTCAGATGGTTTGCAAACCATGTCAGTAGTCTCCAGAATAGTATTAAAGCATACAAATAAAGGAAATGAACAATTAAAAAACTGGAACAATGATGTGCAATCCATGTGAATGAGGGAAAGCAGTGCTCAGGTAAAGAAATAAGTAACTAGCTCAACTGAACTACATAAATCTTTCACCTTCATTTCCAAATCCCTCCCCATAAATGACCCAGAAATTCTAATCTTTGACAATCCATTAGAAAATCTACTCACACTAACATGGTTCCATCAGTTCTTACTATGACTTTATTACTACAAAAGGCCTCAATCTGCCAGCATCTGCTCTCTGAGATAACAGAAGTGAATTGTTATCCTAAATGATGCTTTTTTCGCTGTTCATTGCTGTAGCACACTGAGAACGTGGCATATTTCCAACCTCCTCTAAATTTCCAGCCCCTGCCATTCATATTCTAATATCAATGAGAAAAATGGACAAGAAGTCCAGTCCAACCTAGCTTTCTTCCAGCTTTATTTGTAACTTCTTGAGGAGACCACAGATCTCAGTCATTTATTGCCCCTCTCAATAATGCAGCACACTACGTCTTCTAGATACCACATCATTCTGAAAATCCAGGAGCGGTTTTCTTCTGTATTTTTAGGATATTGTTTTCTAAAATTCAAGCCCTGAAAAAAGCATGACTTGCGTTCTTAGATTTATGACCTCATGTGAGAACTCATTAAGCATATCAAGTCATCAAGGTGAGTAACCAATCTTGAACATTCTCAGCGTGCTCTCTGTTCTACCTCTTCATTATAAATTACAGTAATTTCACGAGTATAAGGTGCACTTTTTGACTGAAATTTTGATCCAAACCCGGAAGTGCACCTTATACACCTTATATATGGACAAAGTTTGGAAAATTGCCAACCCGGAAGTGTGAGCCACGAGAGACGCAGGGGAAGCGAGTGTGGTTCTGGTCGGCAGGAGCTGTAAGGGGAGGGCGGGAGCAGGCGGCCCCAGATGGCAGGAGCCTCAAGGGGAGGGCAGGAATGGGTGGCCCTGGCTACCAGGAGCTGCGCAGGGAGGGCGGGAGCAAGTGGCACCGGTTGGCAGTTGCTGCGCAGGGAGGGCGGAAGCGAGTGGCCTTGGCTGGCAGGAGCTGCGCGGAAAGGTTGGGAGCACGCAGCCCCGGTCGACAGGAGCCGCACGGGGGGAGTGGGAACAGGCGGCTCCGGCTGGCAGCTACCACACGAGGGAAGCTGGCAGCCACAGTAGCCACCCGTAGAGGCAGCAGTGGATCCTCGCTGGGAAAAAAAAAAAAAAAAAGTGTACCTGATAGTCCAGTGCACCTTATATATGTACAAAGTACAGGAACTTGCTGGCAACCTGGAAGTGTGCCTTATACTCATGAAATTACTGTACTCTTGCAGAAGTAACCAGAAGATTCCTACTTTTCCCTAACAATTACAGTAATTTCATGACTATAAGGCGCACCATTTGACTAAAATTCTGGCCCCAACCCAGAAGTGCACCTTATAGTCCGGTGCGCCTTATCTATGGACAAAGTTCAGAAATTTGCCAACCCGGAAGTGTGAGCCGTGAGCCGTGGGGGGAGCCAATAGGGCCACGGCTGCCAGGCGGAGGTGGGCCTGGGGCCCCGTGGCTGCTGGGTAAAGGCAGGCCCGGGGAACTATGGCTTCCGGGTGGAGATGGGACCTCAGCCAGCAACTGCGCAGGAGGAGCCGGCGGCAGATCCTCGCTGCAAAAAAAAAGTGCGCCTTATAGTCCGGTGCGCCTTATGGTCATGAAATTACTGTACTTGGCTATCTACCAGTGAAACAGTATTTCATGCTTATGCCCTCTGACAGGCAACTGCACCATTGGGAACATGGCCATAAGTGCTATTTGTACTTAGGAATTTGAACTTGCTTTCCCAAACTCCAGGTGGGACTACGAGACTGGTAAGAAACCACGCACCAGCATGAAAAATGTCTTGCAGCACTGGAAACCATGACTTCAGTTAAATTGCTCAAAGTACAGTAATTTTGTAACTATAAAGCGCATCCTTTTGACTAGAATTTTGATCAAAACCCAGAAGTGCACCTTATAAGCCAGTGTGCCTTATATATGGGCAAAGTTCAGAAATTTGCCAACCCAGAAGCGTGAGCCGTGAGCCGAGCCGCGAGGTGTGGCAGCACCGTGGGAGCCCCAAGCCGCGGCAACTGCGGGAGCCACGCCCACCGGTGCTAGGGGCAGGCAGGAGTGTCAGGGCCCGCAGCATGGGGAGGGCAACTAGGGCTGTGTTTAAAGGCTACGCTAATCTGTGAAAAATATTTGCAAATCGAGCACCTACCAGTAGACCTCACGATCATGGGATTCCGTTACTAATTTGTTACTTTGTTGCACATGGATACTCACTGCAAAAAAGTGTGCCTCATAATCTGGTGTGCTTTATATATATTGAAAAAGTTTGGAAATTTGCCGACACCCGGAAGTGTGTCTTATAATCCAATGTGCCTTATAGTTGTGAAATTACTGTAATTTGCTTCATGTATCATCACCAAGAAGATGTCCAGTCTCTCTGTCACTGTCTCTATTAACCTGACACAGCAAGAACTGCAGATTCAGAAGATGCATTAGCTGCTAATTCCGATTGTTGAGAGAAGGTAACTCATCCCAGTAGGACTTTAGCGCATGACAGATGAGCCACCACTAAGTCCCGTGGCAACCAGGTTTCTGTAAATTGCACAGGGTTTTTGGAAGCTTCCACTGCATTTTAAGTAGATACCTGTATTTAGAGTTCCTTGATACAGTCGAGCATAAGCTGCAGTTGCTTCAATACTTTCTCAGAATGAAGATATCCAACAGTACATTTCTCCTGTGATGAAGTGCATTTGACAACACATTGAATATCCACAAAGAATTATTACAAGGGGATCAAATTCAACAGAAAAATACTGTACTTCTCCACAACCCACTTATACAGAACATTTACATCAAAGCATATTTTATTTTTAGCTGGTGAGCAAGTTTTTTCATTTAATTTTTCCATTTTGTCAATTCTAATTATTATTACAGTTTTTGCTTAAAATATAATCCCATTAGTTTGAAGCTGGTGACTTAAGGGTAAAAAGCTAGTCAGAAGGCATACAAAATAATTTCATCTTCTTTCATCCTTGTACAATTCACAGTTTATGTGCATGACAGCACTTGCAGCTTTATGCAAATGTGCAATGGCTTTGATTGGCACTGTAACATGCAGGTTATTGCTTTTATACAGAAGGGAAGCTACATGAATAATCAGAAAGCCTGAACTACAGTGAGTGGTATGATGGAACCATCCTCTTGCCAAGGGGGAATAATGCTCTGCCATGTCATTATAGACAACCACAAAAACGGAGACTACAAGATGCTTTTAATTTCAAGTTTGATTTTAGCCTTTACGAAAGTTTCTAGTTCCCATCTTTAGTGTTCTAAAAAATACAAACCAACATTCCAGCAAATATTTACAAACATCCAAATGAAACCAGTCAGGAGGAGGGTGGGAGCAGGACCATGCTGCTGCCACTTGTCTACTTTTCCATGTAGAATGGTGTCATGTGAAATCCCGCAAATGATCAATTTTGTCTTTTACAGACATTTGTAAGCGGAAGAAAGCCAAAGCTCCACCATTTCACAACTTGAATGTGAAGCATAAATTATAAAAGCAACACATGTTAGAGTCACAAAGATGCTCCTAGCTAAAAAGAGGAACAGAGAAGTCTAGCAGCAATAAATTAATTTCTGCCTGTCAGCAACTGCATCAGCAGCAACACAATTTCAGTATTCAGGATACAGCAAAACAATTTCATCTATTTTCTTAGAGCAGAATTTAAAGTGCAGTAACTGAGGGCAGACTCTTGGTATATTGTTCTTGTCACAAATGGCATTTAAATAATTCAGAAAAGCCATTAGCCAAAGCCATTAGGGATGGAAAATACCTCAGAAGAATATTGCAACAGATTCTACATAGCATTTTCCAAGTACTAGCATTTCATCTCAAAGCAGAAGTAGGTCTAGCTTTCTACAACTGACAGATTAAAATTGCCATCAAACATTGGTTTAACTTCACAGGTGAAATTTTGGCTACTGCCAAGAGAAATGGTCCCCTACTCCCCATCAAACTCTTTCATTAGAATTCACAATGCAGCATGCGAGGCAAGAAGCGATCCAGCAAACTACAGCACATAGGGCTTCAGGACAGAAAATGAGGGGGAGAGGACACCAGACAGATGAGTTAAGTCAAATACTCGCCTCTCTTTTTGGAAACAAGGTTAAGTGTAAAAACCTGCATTTAAAAAACTGGACCTCTTCTCTATCACAAAAGAATCACCAATAGTTCACAAGTCAAAGAATTTGTGGCACTTCCTGAAGAAAGTAGTATTTCCTCTAATTGCATATACAGGTTTTCTTCCTGATAAGAGGGTGTCTGCAAAGTAGCCTCTTAAAATAGGAGGTTACCTAATTTAACATGAGGCACAGGAAGCAATCTTTCAGCATTTTGGACAAAAAGTTGGCAGTCCAGTAAAACCAACGAACCAAACCCACAAGCTTCTCTTCACTTTTGGCTCTTCAACATTACTGCAGATGGCAACACCACCCATGGCATTGGTCCACTCATATCTAGTCCCAAGAACAGACAACATGCAACAATCTGAGCTTCAGAATTACAATCCCACCATTAGCAGCTGCAGTCCAGGCTCGCCAAAGCTTACCTTGCTGTGTTTTCTGTGTTAGATGAAATAAAACTCCTATGTCTGATTAAACTGTAGTCATACGGTAATGCAGCATTAGCGACACTACAAGCAACAGGAAGTATCAAAACTGACCTACATGGAAATCTGAATGCACAAACTCTCTGTGAAGTAACTGGGTTAAAAAGTTCACCTGGAAATCATAGAAGCTGCAGAGTTCCAGGACAAATCTTCTATGGGGAAACCTCATAACCAGGATATACCTTCAATTTTCACAGGCTTTTACAAAGCCAAAATAAAGAGCCTTCACAAGAGAATGAAAAAAAAAAACCCTTATTGCTTCAAAATCAAAAAAGGATGCTCTGTTTAAAGCAAGAAAGCAAATATCTGAGACCACCACTGCTTGATGTGAAAGAATTATACATCTAGGGAAAGCTGCAGAGCTGGACTTACTCTCTGGAGGCAAATACAGGGATAAATAGAATTAAATTCCCTAATTATTAAAAAATAAATAAAAAGAAGAGGGAAAGATTATAGGAACATGAAATTCGGCATCTCTACATTACTGCTGACAAGCAATTGCACAGCATTTCCAGTAAATAATTGCTAACATTTGCTGACTAAAGAATGAAAGATATATTAATGAACAGAAATAACAGATTAGTCACAGTAGGCTCTTTCATTACTTGGACAGAAACAAAACTGACACAGCTATAAAAATGCTAATGAAAAAATAAAGAGTGACTCAATCTTTAAGATTAAAACACTAGGTACAGACAGATACAGGGTCAACATCTCAACAGAGCGTAGCATGCATGCAACTCAAGAACAAGAAGATCCGCACATCAACTTGAGCAAAGGGAGAGAAAGGTGAAGCACTTAACGCATCTTCCTCAAAATGCCACCCAACTGATACATCTAAGGTATGAGTACCACAGAAAATTTCACATGGACAAAAAACAAAATTACTTTTACATGGAACTTGATGAGTCTCTACAGAAGAGTACAAAGAGCACTTAGGTTGAGTTACTCAACATTTCATCAGCTCTTACACTAGAACAAAATTAAAACTACCGGAAGTATACTGAGTGCTCTCAAAATAACCCAGATGGGACACTCTGCAATTAAACAAATCCACAAAACTTTGTCAGAGGACTTAACTTAGAACATTTATTGTGGTAGTAAAAATTTCTTTCAATACTTTATACCTTCCCTCTTGATGCCTTTTCTCTTTAATAGCCTTGGAAGCATTTTTGTAGCTGGAAAGTATGTTATGACAAACCCATTAACAGGTACAAGTGGCAGGAGAAAGATATGGACAGCTACACAGAATTCTGAAAACTCACCCGAGTGATAAGATTTTTTGGCAATAAGGAACGAGAAATTAGGACAATGTTGTTTGCAAGTTAGGATAATTCTGCTGCTTTGGTCTGGTGTTAGCCAACCAAGGAGCAAGAGGATCAGAGATGTGCACTCCTGGATACACTGCTGCCACTTTTGAGCAGCCTTGGAAGTACTTTTGTTTCCGTAAGACAGCCTCCACTAGAATTGCAAAAATGGGTATTTTAGCTCTAAAAAAGGGGCAAGGAAGGCTGGAATAAGGTTGTGATGTCAAGACTACCCCCGTTTTTATATGGTAACAACTGTTTAGCTTAAATGCTAAGCCATGTTTCCAAATTGCTGCCACCACTGTTCAGTTTTCTAATAATGACTTAGAAGAAAACTGAGCTGCTTTTGTAGCGAACAACAGAAGCATCTGTTTACAAAGTGAAAAGAAAATTGACAGGTCTGATAAGGTGATATCCTAAGACCTGTCTAGAGTGCTTGCTATGTTTTGCAGTGGATAAGCCTGAAGGACAGATATTCATTCTGGAATTCTTGCCAGCTATAGAGGACACAGCCCAGAGCCAAAGGACACTGAAACTGGTAAGCCATAGGCTTGTCCTTTACAGAAGGTGAGAAAGACACACAATGAGTTAAGTCAAAAAGAGATACAAAACATAATTCTTAAAATGTTTTTTCACATAAATTCTTCAATCATTCAGTCAAATACAATGAAATAAAAAAAACCTGACATGTATGTAAGCGAAAATCTGACATGCTCTTTTCTGTCTAAATGCCTGCTGAGTTGCAAGTTGTTGTTTTCTGCTCTGCCTGGTACTGATGTAGGGTCAATTTCCTTTACATTACCAACTTCATATATATTCCATACTTTTACCAGCAGCATATGTCTCCAAGACCTAAACAATAAATACATTTTGCAATTTCTTCTCCACTACAATGTAATGGCATCCCTCTAAATTAACCTTTTTAATACAAAACATCAATTACACCTCATCTTTTATTTCAATATTTATGCTACACTAAGGCTGAGTTACATTGTGGATTTCAAAGTTATGTGCCTCTATAGGGCTACAAGGACATGAAAGAGTCTAATGATTTCTATATTCCTTAAATTAGAATACAAGGATACCACCTCTGCAGTACTATGCATTTTTGTTTTATCCAAACTTCAAAATCTGAATTGAAGAAGTCTGATGTTACTCTCCCATAACAAAAATCTTCCCACACCTCATACACCATTTTTAAAAATTCATTTGAGCAATTATCATAATTCCTATTCAAGTATGTTGTCTAAAATGATATATCAGATACACATTTCTCTTAAACTTCAGTGAGGCATGGAAGTCCAAATAAGATATACCTGATTAATATGTAAGCATTTATTACAGTTTATATGTGAAAGCTCCCCGTTTGGGGAGCCATCTGAAAATGCATACTACTGAGATTTCCATACTCCACAAATGTTTCATTTGGAAACACACATCCTGATTTGGAAACACACATCTAATTTAAAGCCAAAACTACACTATGCTGGAGGATGTATCATTTACAAACATGTAAGTAGCACTTTAAAAACCAAGAACAAATATTTGCCTCCATCCCACACCACACCAGGCAACAGCTGCAACAACCAGTGCTTAAAGTAAGTGTCAACTCAAAAGCATGTTGCCAGAGTTATGTACATCCACTAATACCAGCTGATCTGATGCGTGACTTAAGCTGAGAAGTGCTACAGGTTGTGCTCTTCCCATGAGCTATCAAAAATTTCAGACACATACAGAATTCACAAAAATACAGTTTTTAAACATTCATCTAGGAACATTTTTCAGTTCCACCCTACAAGACTGACTTATGCTTAACCTCATTTAGTATTTTTGTAGGAAGCTGCTCTTCCAATTAGAGAAGTCAAAATTATTCAAGGAAAAATAACTCAGACATAAACACAGATCCTTCGTAAAACCACAATGTTTCATAAGACTCATTTTAGTCAAAACATTAGTTCAATGCAACCAAGACTCAGTTTGACAACTTTCTGAAACAAATGCCTCATGACTGTCACATCAACCAGTACTGCCACCAAAAAAAAAAAAAAAAAAAAAAAAATCAATCCCAGCCTCCAAGCCATTCCTCTGTGCTGACACAAGATTTTCTTTTGCTGTGCTGCAAGCAGACTGAAGACTAACCTTCCTTGCAGCTCCCAGAAAACACTCCAGCTGGATTTCCACACTAATCCAATTTGGGCCAAGTGCTATTAGTTCATTCAGCAGCAGCAAAGACTTATGCCAGGTTAAAATCTGAACTTCAAGCTAGAAGAAGAGCTAGTATTGCTGGATCACAGTTTTTCAAATTAAACTAGGACAATTTATAAACGCCACTGAGGATATTATGATTTTTCAAGCACAGTAATTTCACGACTATAAGGTGCACCAGATTACAAGGTGCACTTCCAGGAGTCAGCAAATTTCCGAACTTCTGCCCATATATAAGGCGCACCGGACTATAAGGTACCCTTTTTTTTTTTTGCAGCGAGAAGCTGCACTGCATGCAACAAAGTAACGAATAGTAACAGAATCACAGGATCGCAGGGTTTACTGGCAGGTGCTCAATTTGAAAACATTTTTCAAAGATTGCTGTAGCCTTTAAACGCAGCCCCAGGTGCACTCCCAGTGCCGTTTGCCTTGGCACTCCCACCCGCCCCAGTGCCGGCTGGCAAGGTGCAGTTTGGGGTAGCCACGGCTCGTGGCAGTTCAGGGTGGCTTAGGGCTGCCCGCGGTCCAGGGCGGCTTGGGGCGGCCCGCGGTTCGGGGCAGCTCAGGGCAGCCAGGGGCTGCCGTGGGGCAGCCGCAGCTCACACTTCCAGGATGGCTTGGAGTGGCTGCAGCACGCAGCTCAGGGCTTCTGTGGCCGCCCACTCCCTCCTTCCCCACACGGCTCCTGCTGGGCCGGGGCCGCCCACTCCCTCCCTCCCCGCGCAGCTCATGTGCCAGGTGCACCTTATAGCCGTGAAATTACTGTACAGTCATTTCACGACTATAAGGCGCACCCTTTTGACTAAAATTTTCCCTCGAACCCGAAGTGCGCCTTATAGTCCAGTGTGCCTTATCTGAGGGACAAAGCGGCGAAAGTTGCCAACCCGGAAGTGCGAGTCGCGAGGGGGAGTGGCCCCGCAGCAGGGCCGGGCTGTGAGGGGGAGTGGCAGCGGGGCTGTGCCGGGCTGCGAGGGGGAGTGGCCCCGCAAGGCTGTGCCGGGCTGGGAGGGGGAGTGGCCCTGCAGCAACATCGGGATGCGAGGGGAGAGGGGCTCCACGGGGCGGGGAAAGCCGGCATCGGGGTGGCCCCGGCGCGGGGTGGGGTAGAAAGCCACCGAAATCGGTGCGGCCCAGGGGCGGGGGGAGTAGAAAGCCACTGAAATCGGGGTGGCCCCGGCGCAGGGAAGGGGAGAGCCACCGAAATCAGGGCGGTCCCGGCGCGGGGAAGGGGAGAGCTGCCGAAATCGGGGCGACCCTGGCACGGGATGCGTAGAAAGCCGCCAAAATCCGGGCGGTCCCGGCGCGGGGAAGGGGAGAGCCGCAGAAATCGGGGCGGTCCCGGTGCAGGGGCGGGGAAAGCTGCCAAAATCAGGGCGGTCCCAGCGCGGGGAAGGGGAGAGCCACTGAAATTGGGGCGGCCGCCGCGTGGGGAGGGGGGGAGCCACCGAAATCGGGGCAGTGGCGGCACGGGGTGAGCCTGCCGGTATCGGGTCACCCGGAGCGCCAGGGGACTCCTGGAGAAACAGGGCCCCGGGGACGCTCCATGGAGCGGCGGTGGCCATGCTCCATCCCTGGGGACGCTCCACGGAGCGGCAGCGGGCATGCCCTGGCCCCGTCGGGTACAGGCTGGCCCAGGGGCTGCCAGGTTGAGGTGGGGCCTCGGCCACCAAACACGCAGGGGGAGCTGGGGGTGGAGCCTCACAAAAAAAAAAAAAAGCGCCTTATAGTCCGGTGCGCCTTATGGTCGTGAAATTGCTGTACTTAAAAATTATGAAGAATCATTTCCATGCCCTTACTCATGCCACTGACATCCTCTACATAAACTAAATTTTATCATCCAAGCATCTTTAAAGGGTTGTCCACTACATTAATCAGCAGCATGAAAAGAGAATTCCAACATCTGTAAAAAACAACAGGGACTTAGGAAAAAAAAAAGCTCTACAGAAAAAGTAGTCAGAAGGAAGATGACCACATACGGAATGCAGAGTATAATTTTCTTCCCCTTCACTTTGTTCTGTTTTTCATTAAACAAGCAAACTTTTTATGTTTTGGGGTATTTTTTGTGGGTTTGTTTGGGGGTTTGTGTGTTTGTGATTTTTTACATTTGTGTTTTGGTTTTGTAGGTTTTTTTTGGCAATGGAAAGTACTCAAGTCTCATTTTCCTAAAAGCCATCAAAACCTGGTCTAGGAAAAGCAGCTGACAAGTGCATATACTTACATGAAAATATGCATCTAGGTTTATAGTTTTTAAAGATGTGCAATTATTCAAAAGCTAGAAGAAAATGAGAACACTTGAAATAAATAAGTCTAATAATGAGCCCAGTGCCACAATACAAAAGCAGTTTTCTTTCTGCACAGTGTTCTATCCATTAATATCTGTGATGCTCATAATCCTTGCCATGTTCTGATGGGAAACCTCTCAAAGGACCCAGCAGTCTTGGAGACAGCAGCTCTTCTTATTTTCCAATGATAACTTTATGCTGGTCACACATTGAAGTTGTAGTTGTAGTAAAGGAAGCCTAGCAAAAGACAGTTTGCCACCATCCCACTAGTTGGTGGAAAAAACAGCCACTTCAAAGAAATCCACAGGTACTGTTTTTTGTTTTTTTTAAAAAAAAGCAGCCAGATGACAGTATAACACTCCAAAATGAAGTTGTATATAAGGCACTGACTGACAAGGACTTTCCACTTGAGAGGAATGTGGGATTTGTCTTTTCAAATGAGCTGTGGATCTGCTGGTAGATAGACTAGCACTGAGAGATAAAAGAAACAATGGGATGGATTCCACTGATTGTTTGTAAAGGGAAATATCTTTTTTCATTCATCAAACTGTAGGTTTGCTGAAAAATGAAACTGGATATTGAAAAATGAAAGAAGCAATGGGGGAAAACTATTCATTCTCTAAGAATTAAAAATTGAAAGGGAGGGTTATACATTCAAGGGGAATCTTAGGTATCAGGCATTCTGGGAAGTCTGCACCTCTCAAGTACCTCAACCAATGGGGAAAGAGAGAGGGAAATAGGATAAAAAGGAGGTGTGTCCTCCAAAAAGTCAAGAGATCCCAGGGGAATGCTCCCTTTATTCGAATAAGGCAAAAGGGATTCCTCTGTCTTCTTTCTGGACATAAACCTCTGGTGTTTGTGGATTAATTTTCCTGACACGCCGATTCAAATTCTTTTGAAAAGGAAGATCCAAGTCTGGGTTTTTCCTAGCCATTTCCAAATGCTATCACTACTAGTAAAACAGCCTTATAAAAAGAGTGGGGAATAGGGGGGCTCTTACCTTTTCAGTAACATCAGCTAAGTTATTGTTGAAACTTAATATGATGAAAAAACAGGGTGGTTTTTTTGTACTTGAATACCTATAGTGTTATTGGGAACTCCATTCTCAGAAGAACAGACAAAACAATAGCCAAGTCAGCACCACAAAAACAAAGATGCAACTAAGCAGGCTAAAGGATAGGGAATTAAAAGGATGAAGACAGAAGATTCAGTGATTATGCTGCACTGTAAGATGTCTCAAACATCAGTAGCCATCCAGAGGTAAACCAGCACGCAGGCAAACACCCAAATCAACAGAAAACCTATGGTTGGAATGAGGAGAACTGTGAGAAGAGAAAGCTGGTAAGTGTTGAAACAAGTACAAGACTCTTTGAATAAAACTGGAAAATAAACTACCAACTATATCTGAAAACAGCAGTTAAATATAGGCAGCCTAAATCTATCCTGCTTCTGAAGAAGACTTCTTAACAGTGAAGCACCTAAGTCATGCACAGTGGACAGAGAAAATACAAGGACGGAGTTCCAAATCAAGTATAATACCAAGGAGATCAGCACCAGTCACCCCAGCATGTTATATGCTACAGCATAACAGTCCAGCAAAAAAATCAATTGGAAAGCTGTGGAAAATGGTTTTAGGCAAGATTCAAACTTCAGCAAAAATATGTCGTGCTGAGCTATGTTACAGTATACATCAATAAGTCCTCTGCTCCAATAGCATTCTTTCCAAAAATAAACTCACCATAAACAACCATGAGAGGAATGCTGGATTTGTCTTTACAAACAAACTGTGGGTCTGCTGGTAGGTAAGACTAGCACTGAGAGATAGAAGAAACAATGGGATTTATTGCACTGATTGATGAATGGAAAAAGACATTTGCCTTTACAAACAAACTGTAGAAATGAAACCAGGTATTGGAAGATGAAAGAAACAATGGGATAGAAAGTTATGAATTCCGTAAGAATTAAAAATTAAAAGGGAGGGTTATACATTAGAGGGGAATCTTAGGTATCAGGCATTCTGGGAAGTCTGCACCTCTCAAGTACCTCAGCCAATGAGGAAAGAGAGAGGGAAATGTGGCCAGGAAAATAGGATAAAAAGGAGGCTGCGTCCTCCAAAAATTTGAGAGACCCCAGGGGAATGTCCCATGGCCTCTTCCTTTATTCGAATAAAGCAAAAGGGACCCATCTGTCTCCTTTTTGGACATAAACCTCCAGTGTTTGTGGATTAATTTTCATGACAACCACAACAAACTTCCTCTTTCTTGAATGTGTTTCAGGTTAGCTACTCTTTACAGTTTGATCTTAATTCTTCGATTCTGTAAAATAAAGACTACACCCCTGCAAAACATCATTTTTTCTTCCAGATTTCCATTAGGATTTATTTTTTCCTCCCCACTCATCTGTAAAAATGCCTCACTTGAATTATAGGCCTAAATTGCTCCAAAAGTAATGCAGGTACTGAAATGACCAACAGATTATTTGTAATTGGACCAAACTTGCTATTTATACACCAGAGTAACATATCACAACATGCTCTACCCCCTCAATTGGAGATGCAGGGCTGTAATCACTATCAGGATGCAGTACTGTTTCTTTCAACCATACCTGTAAATTAAAAAAGTAATAATTATCCTTCTCTGTAAGTTGACTGCCCAATTACTGAAAAGGAGTATCCAGAGGGTCCCTATTGCCCTGCGAAAATAATATGAGATGTTTATTCTTTTCCTCCCCATCATGGCAAGTTGTGCATTTTCTGCTGCTAGAAACAACACAGAAAGACTGGATGCAAAGATGGCATATTTGAGTCAAAATTTTTCCTAAAACTTACCCACCTCTGATTCTGAAAGGAGTCATTTAAAAGATAAACAATGAAGATTTAAATGGAAATGTTTATTGAAAAATAAAATACTTCAGCTACCACTTCTGAATTCCTTGTACCAAGTGTACTAAAGGTACTTTAACACTATACATATTCCCAGGTTGGATATTTTGCGTTCGTTTTTTTTTTTGGTGGGAGGGGCCCACAGTGTTTTTTAACTTGAAAAGCTTCGTTTCAATGATTAAGAGAGATAATTACCATGACTGGGGGAAACCACAAAGTGACCTGGATGGTATCTTTCAATCCTAAAGCATGTCTTTTGTAAACTTCTTATTTATGTATAAATAGTCCATAAAGAGCTACATTAAGATCTCTAATCTGATAAATAACAGTGACCTCTGCAGCACAGGAAGAAATATAAAAGCCATTTTCTGCTATAGTGACTCTGATACAAGATACTCTTAGCATTGTATTTGTTATTTCAAATCAAGTCAGATCTGCTCCAAGCTAGACACATTTCACAGCACAAAAATGTACAGTACATAAAAAAAAATGTACAGTAGCACAAAAAAAATGATCACATTTTTAATACCGACTAAATTTTTAAGAGCTTTTCACTGGCTTCTTTTTGCTGTCAGAGTCAATTTCCTAATCTTTAAGATCATAATGACTGTAGGCCTTTACTTAAATATTTGTGAATTCCTCAGGTCTACTACAGATACACCACACCTGTGCTCCTGCATGGTCTTCATGCTTACTCAATCATCTTGAAATGTCACAAATGGGAACACACTGAGGTCTGGGGAATCATTAAAATCCCACCACCCATCAGAGAGGAAACAGAACTATCTGCTAATTTCTTCATTAGGAAAAGCAGATGCAGCAAACCCATAACAAAATTTGAGTGTTAACTGCTTTACATTTACTCAATTAAGATGAATGAGCTTTAATCTTTTACCACTGAGATGTCTGCAACACTTGACAATGTAATCTATCAATAAAATGCAGTCAGAACTGCTTTGGCTAATTCAATCTAACTTGAAATGTTCAAGTTATAGCTTTCACCCTGCATATTAAACATATCATGTGCTTTTGTGGTTTCTCAGAGTTTTTACACATAAAAATGCCCCAGATTTCTAAAGCTTGTACTAGACACATTGCTTCCTTTTATCCTTTCAATGAAATCAGCCTCACCTAAAAGAAAGTATGGACTACTTCCTACGAGAAAAGCCAAACACTACAAAATTTGCCTGAAAAGTTGTACTACAGGAACTACGACTTTACTACTATACTTAAGGCCACTTACACTTTTACTAGAAACAGTTATGCTCAGAAAAATTGCCCTCATTTGCAAGTTCTTATGGGCTTAATTGCAAGTATATACAATTAAAAAAATATTTATAAATTCTATTACATAACACATTCCACATCTGGCAAAATCAAGTTTGGTTTTCTAGACACCAGTGGCCATCCCTTTCTACCAGGCAGTTTTCTTATCAGCAAATAGACCCCGATACCTGTAATCCTTGACAGGACCTTCCGATTTAATATATTTTTCTTTAAGAAATCAAGTTCACATGCTGCCAGACTATTCCATGATGTAAGTGAAAGCCCAGTAAATGGGAACAACTGGGAGAGCTACTTAAAAAAATAAATTTAAATAATAGCTAAAACTGAATTGCACATGCAACCATCTAGCACACCAGTGAGACTTGCTAGCCAGTAACACTTGTGCTAACTAATTGTCCAACTAACACCAGATGTAGCATAGGAAAAGCTTATTTATATTTCTCCCAGGGAATATAAATACAATTCTACATAAATTCTCTCATACAATTCTACAAGAATGTGCAGTAACAATGTCTATATAACAACCTGACATTTCTAGTCTTCAGCACTTTTTAAAATACTCTGAGAGTCATCGAGGGGTGGTAGAATAGAAGGGATCTGCGAACAGGCAGCTTGATCACTGACTTCCATCCACAAGGAATAATAAGTATTCTGGTACCAGACAAAAAGTATAGGGAGAAAATAGCTCCAATGCTTCACACAAACATCTATAATCCTGAATTAGGCTATCAAAGCTGTAATTTAAAAACCTGAATGCAGAATACTTCCCCAGTCTCAAGGAACTGTTTTGCACGATCACTGCTGTTGGCCTTAGTTATCTCAAACTTTTTTCACAAAGTATCCAATTATAGAGGAATAATTTTTATTCAATCCAGGAAGGAAACAAACATCCCTTCTCTCCTTTTCCTCAAAATTTTAGTATCTCTCTTCCCACACCCAGAATTGGGAGTGAGGAAGTAAGCTTTATTCAACCAAACAGGAACACACCCAAAACAGTTTTTTCCTTATATTCTGTTTCGTATATATCTGTATTCATGCTTTTGACTCCAGCTTCCTTAAATGGAGCCTTGCTCTTGCTGTTTGCTTCTTTACCCTTCAGGTGCAGAAGCATTGTTTCATCTACACCAGATCAGCACTTTTTAGTTCCCAAACCCTCAGACAGCCTGAAGTAGCCACCAGTGAGTCAAGAGATACTTCACTGACCCCATCAAAACAGTGCTGGTCTGCCAACCAAAGCAGCAGCCTTCACACAAAATAGCAGAGATGCTCCCCCTTCCAGAGCCAAAGCCAAGAACTCTAACATAAGTGCCTTGGAATATAATTGACAACTCACTGACTCTGATATTAGGGAGGGATGAGAAATTAGTTCCATTTGATTATATTAATGAATCCCATTAAAGAAAATAAACCTGAGAGAGTCTATGTAAAACTACACAATTTTTGCAACTGCACTTCTATCCTCAGAAATTTCATAGCCCACTGAATACATTTTATTTGCAATTCTAACATTGGTCCATTGACTCAGCAATATACTGCAGAATATGGTTAGACTATTTTGAGTAGTATTTTGGCAAGTATACATAAATGACTTAAAAGAAACTGAATTTAGTACCTCTGGATCTTAGAATTCTGAAAATAAAAGATGACAGTATATAGCAAACACACTCCTACATGAAATGCATCATTATATAACAGATCTGATGAGACTTCATAAAAAACAACATATCTGAGCACCCCTTTGAATAGAAGTTTTTTATACAAAGGTAAATGTATCAGTGCTACTGAAAAAATTTAAAAATCCCACAACATTGTAGTTTTAAGTCATCTTTTATCCTTTCCACAATCACTGCTGGTCCTAAAGCATAGGAGAAACACTGTTTTACAACTTCAGTGCATTTGCTTCAGAAGTATCAACATTAGACAACTAAATTTCATATACCCTCAAACAAGTAGTGCCAAGAAAAACATGCCTGTGACAAGGCAGAAAGCGTTTTCAATTCATCCTGTTCAGAGCATACACAATAATGCTTAGTTTTGATTTATGGTCAATGACGACTAACAATTAGAACGATTAGAACTGAGATATTAAGAAGCCTGTTCTGAAAAGCAAGCTAGAGTAGTTTCGACCAGCTTGAGTAGGTAAATTACAGTAATTTCACGACTGTAAGGCGCACCCTTTTGACTAAAATTTTGGCCCAAACCTAGACATGCGCCTTATAGTCCGGTGCGCCTTATATATGGAAAAAGTTCAGAAATTTGCCAACCCGAAAGTGTGAGCTGTGAGCGGAGCTGGCAGGGCCACGGCTGCTGGGTGCAGGTGAGCCTGGGGGCCCACGGTGCCGCTTGTGCTGGGTACAGGCATGCCTGTGGACCCGTGGCTGCCAGGTGCAGGTGAGCCCGGGGGCCCGTAGTGCCGCTCCTGCCAGGTACAGGCAGGCCCGCAGCACCGCAGCTGTCGGGTGGAGGTGAGGCCTCAGCCAGCAACTGCGTGGCAGGGAGCTGGCGGTGGATCCTCGCTAAAAAAAAAAGAAAAAAAAAAAAAGAAAAGTGCACCTTATAGTCCGGTATGCCTTATATATGGGCAAAAGTTCGGAAATTTGCCAACACCCAGAAGTGTGTGTTATAATCCGGTGCACCTTATAGTCATGAAATGATTGTACCAATAAATAGTGATTATGCATAAACTCAAATATGGCCAAGAGCAAATATAGGCATGCTGAAAAAAATCCTAAAAAACACTCAAAAACCTTTCAAAAACAGCATTACACAACAGCTTATATAAGCAAATAAAAAAGGGAAGGTATTACCACATTTTAGCAAAACTTACACTTTATATTAAAAAGTATATCAACAAAGTATTCAAATTTTTCTTTGCTATTTTGTAAGACTCTTAAAAAACAGCCAAAATGTAGGACAATAATTTTCATATCCAGGTTCTGTTTATTAAAATAAAATACTAAATCCAGATCCTACTCTAAAGGTCTCTAAATGAGATTGGGATTATATGTCTTAAAAGAGCTATCAAGGGCAAAGAGCTTCAGAATACTCTTTTGCATTCTTTTCAGCCATCTGTAGCTTTAGACAGAGACTTCAGATTCAAACACCCTTTGAAAGCAGCAAACTGAACCAAATTCTCAGCAAGTTACAAGGCAAAAAGTGAGAAAACCCTTCAGAACAGCAGCTGTCAACACATCCATAGAATGGCAATGAGCCAATGGATCACTGTATCTGTGCAAGAAACAATTCTGCACTTAACTCTTTACAGTGCCTGCCTGTCTTTGTAATACATGAATCACACGAGTCAGATGAAGAGTCACCCAGACGATTACTATGTGGATCTAGTGGTACTTGATGACAGAAAGTACAGGACCAAAATACATCTAAAGGCTTCAGCAGCAAACACCCGCTCGCCTGTAACAAAAGCAGCAAAACAGCTTCTGATGAAGGAGGTAGAGAGAATTCATGCTTTGAAAAATTCCCCATGATACAATATTCAGAGCATTTCCAAAAAGCTTAAATAGAATATACGGAATTACATTAATTCTGAAAAATGTCTATGCACAATATTCCAAGCACACCTGACTCAAGACAGGCAATGAGCCTGCCCCTAGCAAATCTGCTTTGTAACAAACTTTAAAGCGGCAGCTCATTTGTCCTAATCTTTTAGGGAAACATGGAACATTCCACCTTTTGATGAAAAAATGCTGTGGTATTTAGCACATGCAAGATAATGGAAATCCTTGTGGGATGTGGGGTACAATCTGAAAACCTCTTCTGGCATATTGAAGAAGCTGAACAGAAATTCACCTGTTAGTAGATCCAATCAAGGAAGAAGGTTTTCCATGAGCCTTCTCTCCACTGCTCCTGCCCACCTTATCACCAGCCAGTCACATGGTTTCCAGTTCTTCAGCAGCACCCAGGGCTATATCTTAATCATGGGATTCAAACCAAGAGGGCAGCACACAACAGGTGTATCTGTCCCAGTCACATTTTTCCACCTTTTTACCCATAGATATTCAATCACTAATTATTTTTGCAAATCAAAATGTACATCTCAACACTAAGAACAAGAAGTTTCCTTTGTCTCCTGTTTTCACATTCCCCTTCGGTACTCTCCCATCCTTACATCCAGCATATCAAGTCCTCACTTTCTCCAAGAATAGCTCCTAGAATCACAGCTTTTGCTTGCTGCTAGAAGCAGATAACTCTGAAGATATACATATATTTTGACATATGTAGTCACTTTGTCAGAATATGTAGAAAGAGCTAAAAGTGGTTTTTGAACAGTAAATAATAAAAGGCCTTCCAGAAAAGGTTCAGAGTGCATTAACTGCTGCAGACAGAAACGTCAGAAACAAGAGCGCTACAATTTACTGGGGATGAAAGAATGCTAAATACACTCAACAGTACTACTATGACACACCAGCTGGAACTAAACAGGTAAAAAGCCCTTGATCTTCCATTCTCAGAAGCATAAATATATTCAAGATACCATTTAACCAAGAAGTCACAAGTGGACATCTACAGAAACAAAAACTTTCTAGTTATCTTAGCTGGAAAATAAAAGTTCCTTGGGGTTTTTTTTTAGGTTTATTTTTAATAATTATTTTAATGACACTTGATTTAAAAGCTTCTCACTGTTCCAAGAAAACCCAGCTGAGTTTACATCTTTTTGCATCCCTATGTAAAAGAATTTACCATAGGATTTAACGTACAAAGACGCTTTATACAAAAACCAAAAACGGGATCAGCAAATTGAGGCTGCAGATTATTACAAGTAAGAGAAACTGCATATTTATGCTTCTTTGTAATAAATAGGTAACATTAACTGAGTTGTCTGTGTCACTCAGATAATACTATTCGTATATGTGACGGTAATATCTCACATGAAAAAAACCCAGGTGTTTTAACAGGATAGATGTTTTAAGGGGAAATATATGGCAATTACTGCCAACCTAAATTGGGCACATACACCCACCTTTCTAAAAGACACTGCAATCTGCAATATTTCTGTGTCAAAGTTGATCTTTTGTTTGATCTTCCTGTTGAGTTAAAAGTGCTACGAGGCTCTCTCCTCTTACCCAAAAAGAGCAAGCCTCAAGCTTCATCTGGTTTGTTAGAACAGTATGTTTGGGTTTTTTGCATAAACAAAACCAAGCAGTTTCAGATGTTATACTTCTCTAGGATGTGACTCTTCTACCTTACTTTCAAAAAGTGTAGTTCTCAGCAGCTGGAGAATTAGGAAGGAGTATCCTGCTCCATATTAAAAACCTACAAATAATAACATGAAAACACAAAGAAAAAAATAATCCCATTACTTTAACAATGTTTGGATATGGGAGCTTTCTCTAGAAGGAGCACAATCTATAAAAGTGTTCCATAAAGCACAAAGCAAGTTGAGGATATCTTGACCCTAGAGAGATATATCTACATTAAACCACTTAGAAATACACAAACAAGTGAAAAACACATGTTTAGTGAAGTAGTGAAGCATGGTTACTGAGCTTTTCCTTATATTGTTATTTAATTGCAATAATTTACTTATTTAAATATGAATCACATTCAACATGCATTAAATTGATTTTTTTTTTAAGATGACAGTAGGAGTTTTAAGGAAACTGGTAAGTACATATAGCCACAAACACAGCCTTATTGGAGTAAGCAGAAAAAGTTCTGTATCTGCCAGAAGTTCATCTTGCTAGTAACAGGGAAGCCTTTGTCTCCCTGCTTTTCAGTGACACAGAAAAAAATGCAAAAAAAGATGCAATGACATGTCAGTTTTAAGATCCTAGAAGAATAAGATAATCAACTGTGGATTTACTCACTAACTGCATTATCTTTTTTGTAGCAGTTTATTAAAAAGGCAAACACCAAAAAAGGTCTTCACAATCTGCATATTCAAATTAATGGAATAAGAATTGCAATTTTATACCATTTAATCAAATGCTAGTTTGTATTAATTTCCATCTATTTTGAGGTAACTCGATTTCATCTCTGGCTAAAAAAATGTACTTGCGGGTAAAATATTTTCATCTTCTCACTAACCTGATACTGTGAGTGGCCTAACTTCACCTTCAGATTAGCAACTGCAAAGGACAGTTGCTAATCAGGGTACAAATTTAACCACAGACATATTCTGAAAGGCATTAGATTCACAAAGATTTCAGAGTCCTATCAAACTATCAACATCTTCCATCTTCCAAAGCTCTCCTTCCGGTTGAAATGGTATAAAAGCATTTCTGCAGTTCAGCCTTTTTTGAGGTAAAACAAACCATCTCAACGGTTGACAAAACTGAATGGCGAAGATACCTTTGCAGCACCTCATTCATATGATCAACCTCTACGTGACAATGCTGTCTCTGGAAAGGATCGGACTACTGAGTCCTTAAACTGATTTGACAGAAACATTTATCAAGTAATTTTAATAATCAGACTGGAGAGAATATGCTTCGCCACAAGTTCAAGAATGCAACTGACACCAGACCACTATCATCAAATGTGACTCCAAAATGGGATCTTCCTTACTTTATCTAACTCAGCATTCTCCTCCCGAGAGAGGACAAAAGCAGATAATTAAGAGAAACCACATGAATGTGCTTTGAACAGGGGTTGGACCAGATGACTTTAGAGAGATTCTATCCAAACTACTCCATGATTTTGCAAATAGGCATGCCAGCAGTGATGCTTCCTTGAAATACCACTTGCCTCCCAAAGTTTATGCTGGCAGTTGACAGTAATCTTTATTATGACCTCTTTACAATATGTGTTTTTGAAAAGTTATAAATAGTAAACAAGAAACTATCAACAGCCAGGCCCACACACTATTAAACTCAAAATTTACTTCTCAAAAACCAAAGGCATAGACTTGAGCAAGGCACAAACTTCAAACAAAAAATGGCTGCTTAACATTTATTTGCAGGAGGACTATTTTGAAGCCTTTTGAAGGAGCTCAATAGATGAAGAGTTAAGAAACTGCAGGAGGCACATAACTGGAGACCTCTTCATCCATCTTTACACAGAAATTGTTTTCTCCAAATTAGTACCATGTCATGATTTCAGCTACTGTCATTATGATGATCCTCCTTCTGATTTCCTACTTATTCTGCTGTATCTTTGCCTGGTCTTAGTCCACTCATCATCACCATTTAATAGGCACTAGAAATACAGTTAGAGTGCTCTACACTGTGCGCTAAAAGCAAATTACTTCTTATAAATTAAGTTTATTTATAGAAAAAAGACCAAACAGAAAACTTCAGATGAGTGCCAGAACAGGGAACAAGAATGAATATGTATATGTGTATACATGCCTAGAAGTTTGTCTTGTGATTACATAGCACAGATGCTACCTTGAATGGTATGTATCAACTCCTTTTTAATCAGGCAGGTATATAAAATTGTTATGCAACTAGTTGTAGAATAAATGCATTTACTGTTACTTAACACAGAAGCTTTTTGAGTAGAACCTCAAACAGTCCAATTACCTGCAAAGCACATAAAAGACTTCCTCTGAGTCAGTTTTATTTTATTCTGCTATCTGAATGCTTGCCATTTGACATAAATCAACCAAATCAGATAAATTCTCAGTCAAATACAAATGTGGACACTGTCCTCAGTTGAAACCACAGCCAAACAGTGTATAAAAACCACATCCTTTTACTTATTGTGGACTGAAATAGTTGTGATAATTCAAGCCAAACTGTTTCAATTTGATGAATATTTAAAACTAAAATCTAGCCCAATCACACAGGTCTCAACTAATTTCTCTGCATTTAGTTACTAAAAAGCATCTGATCATAGAATTACTTCATTATTAAACAACAGTGGCTAGAAGGATCAAATTGCACAGAGCAAGAACAGTATTTCAGGAACACAGCATGTTTTTCTTCTTAAGAACATGGATTCGGTTTTTCAACCACTAGACAGTGTTAGTCATTAAGTGCATTAGTAAGCATCATGCATTTTTGAATTAAAGTCTGCCTGTATTGTACCAGAAGTGGGCATTGCAAAATCACCACAAGACATTGCCCTGCAGTGGTAATTGGTTTAGTTTTTTAGTTTCAGTTACTCAGGAAATAATATATACCCTTGAAATAATAATTTAAATAAAAATTTTACATAATGTGAACTATTGATACAGTAACCTACATACAGGAGGAGTTTTGACAGAGCAACCAAGATCATGCTCTTCAAGGTTTGACTTTGCTGGAGTTTCACTCAAGTTAATCAATGTGCCACAAATGGTGTTGCCATGAAACCTAGGTGGGGTGTGGCACAACCAGCTTTTGTCCTGCTCAAACCAATCTCCGCACCAGTTCCCTTACAGGTTTCAGAGTACATAGAAACAAGGTGGCTGTGATTTTGTTTAAAGCTACTTTTTTCTGCATCAGAAGATTTGTACTAACAAGGTCACCTCTGGCATTTTCAGAACTGGGAGTGTCATACACCAGATCTATATAAAGAGATAATATCTCTTTCCATAACAACCATTGCTGAAAGCACTGAAGAATGGCTAATCACAAACCTGTGCAAACATCAAAAAGGTTTCTACATTCCCCCAAGTCTTTGGCCAGAAGTCTGGAGATACAGGATTAGAGAATCTGGTGACCAAAATGTTCAGAAGGGACAGCTCCTTAAAAATAATTACAATAAACTTAAACATTACTTTATGTTGCTAACCTACCAAAGCACCATCGCACTTCATCCAAGAGCCAAGAAAACTCATCTTCAGGTACGTAAAAATCCTCTTGTGTTATTTTTGTTATTCAGCCCTAAGTGAAGGGAGGGTATTTTTACTGCAGGTATTTTTACAGCAATATGAATTGCTTAAAGGCCTCTTTGACAGACTGTGCCAGTGTAAAATGTTTTCTGGGATGACAAAAAGAAAACAAACCAAATCATCTTCATCAATGTAGATGAATATAGCTAATAAGGAAAACAGCAGAGCAAAAAATAATCAGAAACTGTCTCATCCATCTAATTAAGGAAAAACATATGGTAAAATAGGATTGCTGACTTTTGAGACAAAGAAGTTTACTCTCAGAAAACCTACAGCTCCCTTTAAACTCTGTAGTGTGGGACAGAAACCTTCAACAATATCAAGTCATCAGAAAAATCATGTAGATGTGAAGGCAAATTATTGGACCACAGTTTAACACAGAGTGAAAACAAATGTTTTACACATTTACATCATAGGGTTCAAGGGGTAGTTATAGATGAAGTATCAACCAGCTTTTTACCAGATTATTATATCACAGGTAAATCACTCATATCTTTCATGAGACAACTTGGAATATTCCTGAGATTTCTCCCTACCTTGCTTGTGAATATAACACATTGTATTTCTACCTTGAAAGATAGAAGACACAGGCAATGTGCATGAAGGCAAGAACAACCAATGGATGTGTGCAGTGAATGTCCTCTCCATGCCATTCGATCTTATCAAGCATCAGCAACCACTTATCTGATAATTACATCAGATAGCTGGTTGGTTGCACATTTTTCAGTTTAATACAATGCTCATGGATCCTGTACTGAAAAGTGTTCCACACACATCCAACAACTTGTTCCCACTTCAGACCATTGAATATTTTTCCACTATCTGAGCAACAGAAAGTAGACTGCAATTCTGGATTATTAGTCCATAAATTCAAATTCAACATACAATGATCTCAGACTGCAAATTTGCTATTTCAAAAGGCACTGCTGTGTGCAGTTCAAGATGTCACCTGGGAAAGTTTCAAATTCTTCTCAAAAACAAAAGCTGTCACCTTATACAGAAAGCAACACCACATATCCCAAGCAGTAAAACAGCATCGCCAGATGGTGTTAGAACTGACATTTATGTTTTTATCCAGCCCACATTTATGTGTGTCCTTCCATTGCACTACTTCTCACTGCACAGAAGGCTGAGTTTAATTCCCTCGAATCACAGACCATTTTTGCCCTTCCGAGGAAGCTTCTGCCCCATGAAACACATTTGTTCAGCCTTTGTAGGCAAAGTTTCATGAGCAGAAGGACCAGAATGGTATACTTCGCATTAACTTTGACAGACATGCAGCTCCAGTCACAAGATATCAGAGCAATTCTGACTTAAGGTTCCATCTATGACCAAAATCAAAGTTCGCTCATAAAACGCTAGAAGTGACTGTGAAATTAGGGAACCAGGACCCTCAAAAAAACCCTTCAAGTTTAAGGGAGGGAAGGAACTACACTGAATGGCATTATTACAAACTTACAATAGCTTAAATCAACACAGACAGAAACTTAGCACTATTCCAAGATAGAGATTAAGAGTTCTCAAATCTGTAGTCTTGGTAAACTACCAACAGAGAAAAATCAGGATGAAAGTACAATAATTTCACAATTACAAGCCACACTGATTATAAGCCACATGTCCAGGTGACGGCAAAATTTCGTTCTTTGTCCATAAATAAGCCGCACTGGATTATTAGCCGCGCATTCGTTCGCAGCGAGGATCCCCATGCAACTTTCACAAAGCTGCCAATTAGTAGCAGAATCGTGGGATCGCGAGGTTTACTGGCTCAGATTGGGGCCGTGCGGGCTCAGCCTGCTTGGGGCTGCCGATGGGGCCAAGTGAGCCAGCTCGGCGCTGCCGCTCGGGGCCGGCTGCCGCTGCCGGGCTCACTGGCTCCCACCTGCACCGCCGGCATTGGGTGGGCTGGTCCTGGCCCGGCGCTGCTGGTCCCACTGCTGCTGTGTTCGCTCCCCCTGACCCAGGGCCCAGCGTTGCTGACCCCGCCCCCACTGGGCGGGCTGGCCCTGGTCCGGCACTGCCGGTCCCACCACCGCCACGTTCGCTCTGCCCAGCCCCCACCATGTCTGCTCCCCCTGGCCCAGGGCTGCCCACCTGGCCCCCGCTGTGTTCACTACCCCTGGCTCGGGGCTGCCTGCCCAGCCCCCGCCACGTTCGCTTCACCTGGCCCAGCACTGCCCTGCCAAGGCCAGGTGGGCTCAGTTCGGGGCTGCTGCTGACTCGCATTTCCGGTTGGCAAATTTCAGAATTATTTTTCATATATTAGCCGCTCCAGATTACAAGCAGCACTTTGGGTTCGGACCAAAACTTTAGTCAAAATGGTATGGCTTATAATCGTGAAATTACTGTAAAAGATGACAAGAACAAGAACTCAAACAGAAAAAAATTTGATGTATCAATCAGCTTTAGCAGCCTTTCTCCCCTCCAACCACTGATAAATCTAAATAGTTTGCTTTAAGTATTGCATTATAGTAAAAATTACTGGAAAATACCATCAGATAAACCATAAGAAGTGAGAAAAAAATATTATTAGAAGATGCTTATTCTCTTTAATAAGAGAAAGTCAAGATAAGAGTAAGGTATAAACTTTAATTTATCAGTAAATGTGCTCAGAACCACAACAGAAAAATATCCAAAACCTAAAATGAAACAGTTGCATATAACAGCCATACTACATTAAGAAAAATACTGAAAAAGGAAGAAAAACCTAACTGTTTCAAATGGACTGACAAGGAAGATCTGAACTGACTGCTGTAAAAGCAGCCAGAGGGAAAACCATCATACTGATTCACATTTAATGGGTCACATTACTACAACTGATTATTTAGACCACAAATACTCCATCAATAATATCATCTTAGTTACAGTATGAACCTATTCCTTAAAAAAGTTGTCAGTATTTCTTGATACAGTAGGCAAAACTAATATTTCCAGCCAACAAGAAATGAAAAGCAGCTTATAACTCATACCACATATTTATTTATACAAAAAACTGGCTCCTACTTTCAATCTCACTCTGGGCTTGTAGCAATGATGGCTTCAAATACCAGTGCTGCAATATCCTGGCACCTGTTTATCACAGGCTAAGGAATTGGAAACAGTAAAGTCTCTTCTCATAAAAACCCTTGTCAGTAAACAAAGAATTTTAATAGATAAATTAGGATCTGACCAAAATACTGCCGCACGAGAAACAGATCCGTTAGGTTTACTATCACCAAAACTTTACATGTTTTTCAAGAAATATTTTAATATACTAATACTTGGTACTTAAGGTTAGTTGTCAGAAGAAGTACCTTACTGTAGTTGGCTTTCATATAATCTACTCAAATGCTTTGCATCCGAACACTTAAGAAAATAAAAATCCAAAGGCTCTTTAGAAGTTATTCAGTGAGCACTACAATTCCAATTCATGTTGTAATTGCAAACAATTAAAAAAATGAGAATTGAAGATCAATCCCATTAAAAGCCAATGTTAGTTCTGTTCATTAGAACCTTTAAGCTACTGCATAGAGAGGAAAATGTTTTAAATAATCTTAATAAAAATCAGGATTAATTTTTTTTTCTATTGAGTGATTAAAAGCCACTATGCTAAAAGCAACTTGTGAAAATATTTGAAAAGCTATAGTTTCTAGATAATCTCAAATAGGTATATTAACTGAATTTCCCTGACAATAAGTTTCAACAACAACCCACTGTAAAAAGTTTCTCTTTTTCATCAGGTTGTAGACTTATTGCAGCTTTCTTTCCCCAGCAATAGAAAAAAGGAACGGCAAAATACTATAAAAGAGGCAAGAGAAGCAAGTATGCTGTGAAGTGCAGCTCACTGCATTACAAAAGAAAGAGGAGGGGGGGAAAAATAATAAGAAAAATCCATCCATAAACCAACAAAAAAGTATGAGAGAAGATTTCCTAACCGAAGCCAAGTACTCACATGAATATATATTTCAAGCTCCCATCTGAAAGTAGCTTAGTGGAAAATCATGCAGGCTAGTAAATTCACTGTTAAGTTACTGATCTTTCACATCTTGGAGACACTTATTTCTTCATTAAAGATTCTCAGAATTCATCTATTCTGCCCTATAAACAATATTTTATCAACCTCTGCACAAAAAGGAGTGACAGCTATTGATGAGGCATTACTCCAAAACAGAGCTTATTCCAGAGGAGCATGTAATCGGTGGGTATACATTGGTTCCATTCCGACTTCCACCAGTTTCCAATTTCCTTTGGTTTTACCTCTGCCAATTCTGCTGCATTCAACCAATTTTGCTTTGGCAGTAGCATAAGGTACACGTTCAAGTACAGTAATTTCACAATTATAAGTCATATCAGTTTGACTAAATTTTTGGTCCAAACCCAAAGTGCAGTTTATATATGGACAAAGAATGAAAAGTTGCTGGTTTAGTTTAGAGGACACGTGTCTGCTGAGAAAAGCAGAAGCTTCTCTTTGAAATGGAGAATGCAAACCCCCTCCCTCCAAATTATTATAATTTTGAAATCAAGGGGCTTTCAGGCAAAGATATGGG
>PYHW01009662.1:2504645-2543137 GCA_013186435.1 Turdus rufiventris | reverse complement strand
TGAAGCAGTGGTCCTGTAGAAGGTGCAGTTTCCCTCTAAAGGTCCAGTGGTGATGTGGAGAAATCTGGTTTTCCTCTGGAGTCCAGTGAAGAAAGAGGTTACCTTAGTGTCCCAAACCCTCTGTTTTTATCTTGGTAAGAAATGTTGGGCTTTTCCCTCTGGCTGGAGAAACTTCCAATTGAATCAAGTAATTTTATCAGTCACACAGTGGGACTCAATGGGCCATTATAGTAGAAAATGGCTCGCTGGAGGTAGGATGGGTTTTGAAAAGATAAAGAATAATGCCCCGCCCGGTTTCAATTGATGGTTCATTAGCAGAATATCTCCCATGGAGAGAAGGACCACTGCCCCCACCCTCAACAGATGGTGATAGAATAGATACCTTTTATCACACTGTATTGTAAGCCAAGACAGTTGCTGACAACTGGACATGCGGCTTATAATCCGGTGTGGTTTATAACAGTGAAATCACTGTAATCAGTCACCAATTTTTATACTTTGTAGGCATCATCAGTGGAATACAATAAATTACTTCTTTAAAGAATTGCATAACCTTAAAAACAACATTTGCTATATCTATACTTCATGGAAACCTCATAATTCTGTGAACAGAGTCCCAGCAACTTAATTTTTTTTAAGTAGTTCTCTAAAGGAGCTATTCCACTATACCACAACAACAGAAACAGTACCCTGAGAACTGGAAGAGTGCTACCTAACCCAGCCAGAGCCCACTGGCACAGCAGTACCAGACAGCTAGTCACCATGCAAGTAGCCCAAAATGGGCTGCAGCCGAAGACATACAGTGGCACACATTATAGTTTTCAGAGGATGAGAGAATTAGAGGAATTCAGGTATTCTGAAGAAGTGAACTTACAGGGGGAATGGAGGCAGGATACCTGAAAGAAATCTTGCTAGGTCTTTTCCATCAAATGCTTTTCTTTGCAAAAAGAAGAGGACTCCAGTCCTGTACACAAGACTGTACTCCCCTGACTGTATGCACAAGGGACTGCACACTCATGAATGGTAGTGCAGAATCCAAAGCAGCCAGATAATGAAGGTCACACCAAAGGCCAAACACCTATTCAGGTACTGTGGTAGTAGAGACATGACTGAAATCTTACCCAGGAGCATCTCAAATCACAGCAGATCAACAAGAATATCCCAAAACTGTTCCTACTTAGTTGTACTGCACACCCACAGGTTACTTCTCATTTAATTATTCTCACTATCCAGTGATAAATGATTTTGTTCCTGGCATTAAAATTGATGGCAAGTAAAGAATACAGTAATTTAATGACTATAAGGCGCACCCTTTTGACTAAAATTTTTTCCCAAACCCGGAAGTACGCCTTATAGTCCGGTGCGCCTTATCTGACGGCCAGAGTTCGGAAAATTTGCCTACCCAGAAGTGAGAGCTGTGAGCCTCAGGGGAGCCGGCAGGGCCAGGGCTGCCAGGTGGAGGTGGGGCAGAGCCCCGGCAGGCATGTCCCAATCCCGTGGAGGTGGGGAGGAGCCCTGGTAGGCATGTTCCAATCTCATGGAGGGGGGGAGGAGTCCCGGCAGACTTGCCCCAGCCCCGTGGAGCTCCGCCCTGCCTCCACAGGGCCAGGGCATGCCTGCTGCTGCTCCGTGCCGCCTCCATGGGGCCGGGGCAAGCCTGCCAGGACTCTTCCCCCGCTCCCCGGGACTGGAACATGCCTGCCAGGACTCCTCCCCCGCTCCCCGGGGCTGGAACATGCCTGCCGGGACTTCTCCCCGCCTCCATGGGGCCGGGGCAAGCCGGCCGGGACTCTTCCCCCCCACCGGGGTCGGGGTAAGCCTGCTGCCGCTCCGTGCCGCCTCCATGGGGCCAGAGCAAGCCTGCTAGGACTCTTCCCCCACTTCCCAGGGCCGGGGCATGCCTGCCGGGGCTCCTTCCGGCCCCGTGGAGGCAGGGCGAAGCCCCAGCAGGCTTGCCCCAGCCCCGGGGAGGCGGAGAGGAGCCCCAGCAGGTATGTTCCAGCCCCGTGGAGGGGGGGAGGAGCCCTGGCAGGCTTGCTCCGGACCCATGGAGGCAGGGAGGGGCCCTGGCAGGCTTGCTCCGAACCCATGGAGGTGGGGAGGAGCCCTGGCAGGCTTGCTCCGGCCCTGTGGAGGGGACACGGAGGGGCGGCAGGCACAGCCCTGCCCCGGAGAGGCGGCACGGAGCAGCAGCGGGCATGCCCTGGCCCCTCCGGGTACAGGCGGGCCTGGGGACCTGCGGCGCCCCTCCTGCCAGGTACAGGCGGGCCTGGGGGCCCATGGCTGCCGGGTGGAGGCAGGCTTGGGGGCCCGTGGCACCGCCCCTCCCGGTTCCAGGTGGGCTCGAGGCCCATGGCCACCGGGAGGAGGCAGGCCCGGGGCCCCATGGCTGCCAGGTACAGGCAGGTCCAGGGGCCCGTGGCACCGCCCCTCCTGGTTCCAGGCGGGCCCAGGGGCCAATGGCTGCCGGGTGGGGGCAGGGCCTCAGCCAGCAACCTCGCAGGAGGAGCTGGGGGCAGAGCCTTGCTGTAAAAAAAAAGTGTGCCCTATAGACGGGTATGCCTTATCTGATCTACAATGTTGCAAATTTTGCTGACTCCCGGGGGGTGCACCTTATAGTCGGGTGTGCCTTATGGTCGTGAAATTACTGTAAGTATCTGTGAATAGCTGAGCGTCTTGATAGCACTGGTTGGCTTGATAAATAAATTGCTTAAGAAAGGGAACAAGTGAAGGGGGTCATTCTAATCAGAACATGATCCATCACTGGAAGACACAAGTATTAAATCAGACCAAGCTTTCTTCAGTGAACAATAAAAGCATTTTAAAATCATGGTGTGCTGCTTCTTTAATGTAACTTCCAAGTCTTGCAAAATACAGTCCTTTTCTTTGCATCCATGCCAAAAACATGTTTAAACCACATCACTTGAGTGTGCATATAACTACAAGTGAAGCACACCAACAATATTGCATGCCATTTTCCTTTCAATTGTTATCTACAGGTGATCTACAAGGCTAAAGGAACAATTTGGAAACAAAACAGGCAATTTACTATAGGAGAGGTTTCAAAACAATTGAAAACAATTGCAAAATAACAGAGCCACCAGTTGCTCAAGAACTAAGAACTGCATAGAAAGGTCCTTTGGAAAGCCACTCAACTGTAAGTGTTCAGATGACTTAAAAAAAAAACAAACCAAACTTAGAAATCCAATTTCTAATGTGACTCATGAAGCCTGAACATTGAAATATACAGGCCTAGGAGAAGTCACCTCAAATACATATCCTTAAGTGCATAAGGTCGATAGAAGAAAGGAATTTTTTAAGGATTATGACTACATCTACTTGGGTGTTGGTTACCAGCATAATTTCAAAACAAGAACAGAAGAGGGATTTCCTGACTCAGTGTTTAGAGGGAACACACACTGAAAAATAACTATTTGTTCCACACCGCATATACACTAAAGCAAAAACACACGCCCACTACTTAAGCAAGTGTAATTATATTAACAAACAGAGCTACAATTCTACAATGAAGACTTTATTTAGTTGTAAGTTACTAACCATAATGGTGTTACTTCCAGAAGTTTTCTTTTTTTATGCATCTGACTTAAACGTGTACTTTCCTCCAATAAAACATACAGCAGAGAAATACAGGGATTGCTTTTTGGATTTCAGACAGACTAAATATTTATGTTGAGTTCTCAAGTGTTTCAACAACTATCTTATACCTGAAGAGATTACACAAGATTATAAAGGAAGCAGGCTACCAAGGCAAACTGGGCATTTCTTCCACTGCTGAGCTTTAATGATTCAGATGTAGAATTGGTTGCTTTAAACCACTGCTTAAATGTCTTACTTTGAAAGCATCAAGAATGGAGCAGAGTTGAATGTATATTTCTGCCCACTTTATGTCATATCCTCAGAGGAGATATTATTCTGCAAAATTAACTTGTTGCAAAAGCAGTATGATGAAAACTACAGCTTAGCCTTTGAGAATATAACTACAGTAATTTCACAACCACCAGATTATAAGGCGCAGTTCCAGGAGTCAGGAAATTTCACAACTTTGTACGTTATATAAGGTGCATTGGACTATAAGGCGCCCTTTTTTTTGCCGCAAAGATCCATGCCGCGCGCAACAAAGTAACAAAGTAGTGATAGAATTCTGTGATCGTGGAGTTTACTGGCAGGTGCTCAATTTGCAAACATTTTTCACAGACTGGCATAGCCTTTAAACGCAGCCCCAAGCGTCCTCCCCACGTGCGGGGCCCGGCGCTCCCGCCCACCCCCGGCTGACGAGGCGAGGCTCGGGGCTGCCACAGCTCAGGGCAGCCACGGCTCACACCTCAGGGCTGCTGCGATTCAGGGTGACTCAGGGTTGTCACGGCTTGCGGCGGCTCGAGGCTGGGCAGGCTCGGATTGGTCCCGCTTTTCCCCTGCTGGGGCCGGGCGGGCTTGGATCAGTCCTGATTTTCCTCTGCCGGGGCCGTGCGGGCTCAGATTGGCCCCGCTTTTCCCCCGCTGGGGCCGTGCGGGCTCAGATCGGCTTCGCCGGGGCTGTGCGGGTTCGGATCAGCCCCGCTGCCTCCTGCTGGGCTCCGGGCGGCTCGGGAATGCCCATGGCTCGGGATGGCGAGGGGCCACCCATGGCTCAGGGCAGCACGGGGCCACCTGCTCCCTCTCTCCCCATGCGGCTGCCCTGTGCACCTCCTCCTGGCTGGGGGCTGCTCGGTCCTGCCCACCCCGCGTGGCTCCTGCCAGCTGTGGCCGCCTGTTCCCGCCCCGCCTCATGGCTTGGCGCTCCTGTGGTGCCGCCACCCCCTCGCAGCTCAGCTCATAGTTTGCACTTCCAGGTTAGCAAATTTCGCAACTTTGTATATTATATAAGGCGCACTGGACTATACGGCGCACTTCCAGGTTCGGACCAAAATTTTAGTCAAAAGGGTGCGCCTTATAGTTGTGAAATTACTGTAATAGAAAAGCACAACACCAGTTCCTAATTAAGGTTTACTTTTCAATGATTCTTAAAACATTTGATAGAAAAAAGAAGCATAAAAAGATGTCAAAATGTCCATGTATGTAATTCATAATCATTTCACGCCTTAGTTATATTTAATGTAAACTCCGGAACACCTGGAAATCAGCAACTACACTTACAGAAAATAGCTCACTAACCTTACAAGCCTCAAACACATCAATCCTGCCAAGTCCTGACTCGAAAGAGCAAGTTACGGGACAGAACACTGTCCACATGGGTCCAAAGCAATGCCACCAATCAACTTAGCTCAGGAGGAGAAAACCTGCTCCAAAAGCCATTCTCTGGGCTGTTCAGCAACTACTCGGCCTCTAGGGTAATTTCACAACTTTGTACATTATATAATGTGCATCAGACTATAAGGTGCACTTTTTTTTTTTGCCACGAAGATCCGTGCCGCGCGCAACTAAGTAACGAATTAGTAACGGAATCCTGCAGTGTAGTTTACTGGCAGACGCACAATTTGGAAACGTTTTTCCCAGATCAGTGTAGGCTTTCAAAGGCAGCCCCAGGCGCCATCCCCGCGCAGTGGGCCCAGGCACTCCTGCCCGCCCCCAGTGCCGGCTGGTGCGGCTCAGCACAGCCGCAGGGCCGCCTCCCCTTGGGCTCTGTTCTACCACGGTGCTGTTCCCCCT
This sequence comes from Turdus rufiventris, assembly GCA_013186435.1. NCBI lineage: Eukaryota > Metazoa > Chordata > Aves > Passeriformes > Turdidae > Turdus > Turdus rufiventris. The sequence goes on along the minus strand of PYHW01009662.1, from coordinate 2,537,470 downwards.
CGCGGCTCCGTGGAGCTGCCATGCGGCCTGTCCCTCACTCGGCTCGGTGCTCCTGCCATGCCGTTCCCCCTTGAGGCTCTGCAGAGCCGCCGTGCCACCCGCCTCTCACTTTGCGCTGCGCTGTTGCCGCCCTGCCGCCTGTTCCCCCTCACTGGGCACTGCGCTGTGCTGCTGCCGCCCTGCCATCCACTCCTTGCTTGGCGTGGCGCTGCTGCCGTCCTGCCATTTGCCCCTCGCGCGGCACTGCGTTGCCGTCGCCCTGCCGCCCGCCCCTCGCGTGGTGCGGTGCTGCCGCCGCCCTGCCGCACTCGCCTCACTTGGCTCGGCGCTGCTGTCCTGCTGCCCGTCCCTCGCTTGGCTCAGCGCTGCCGCTGTGCTGTTCCCCCTCGCGGCTCCGCAGTGCCGAGGTGCCGCCTCCCCCTCGCGGCATGGGGCTCCTGCAGCACATGGCTCCCACAGCTCGGGGGGTGGGGGGGGCACAGCTCACACTTCCAGGTTGGCAAATTTCTGAATTTTGTCCATTATATAAGGAGCACCGGACTATAAGGTGCACTTCCAGGTTCGGGGGAAAATTTTAGTCAAAAGGGTGTGCCTTATAGTCATGAAATTACTGTAACCAATTTGTAACAATCGCGCAATCCCGGGTTTTACTGGCAAGTGCTTGGCTCGGCACCCTAGCTGGCACTTTCGGGGTTGGAAATTTCAGAACTCTGTACATATATTAGCCGTTCCTGAGTGTAAGCTGCATTTCCGGGGTGGGAGCAAAATTTTAGTCAAAACGGTGTGGTTTATCGTGAAATCACTGTACTTCCCTGCAAAAATTCATACTGGAAACACCAGATCTGTTTGATGCTGTACTTACTACTTGCTCAGTCACAAAGATCTTACACCGTTAAACTGAAAACCTAATTGTTTCTACTGCAGTAGAAACACATGATAATACAACCATACTGGCATCCAAACACCGCTCTTGTCAATTTTAATACTACACATTTCAAAGACAAAAAAGCTAGATAAAACACTGTGCTGAACAAAAAAAGCTGGGTACCTATTAAGTTTAACTGATAATTCCAGACTGAATCCTCAACAGGAAAACAGTTTCTATACAACTGCATTAGCTGCAATGTCAAGCCTCATGGAGGCCTGAAAACAGCTGGACACAGAGATCCCAGATCCCAAACATGGTTTGTTTTGTTCATTGTACCTGTTTAGCAACTACAAGCATTGCTTTTATCTTTTTTACTTTCAGAACAAATGGGAAACACACTAACACAGAGTACCTCCAAATAAAGCAGGGCCAGCAGATCAGTAGTTGTGCTGTTTGCAGTAAAAGGTAACCATGCACACGACTCTTACTAGTAGAAAGAGCAGTAGAATATTTTGGATAATCTCCAAGGGATAATACATCCAGTATTGTTATTTTTCCAGCACTGACCATACACAGATAAACACTACATTCAAACTTTTAAACTTTACCAAGTAGATTATTGATAATTCAATTTACTGCTGACCTCAAACAAAGAGTACATTACAGCATTTACCAACACAAGTGATCAGTAATACACAACAAATTTCATCTTCATATTTTAAAAAACCCACATTTTTTCAGGGCATACTATTACCAGGCACTCAACTTTGAAACAAAATAATTTCTCTATGCCACCCCTCCCCAAGGTCCCCAGAGTACCAAAAGATCAGCCATCATTTTGTTTTAACACACATTCAAGGATCTGATTTCTATACTTGGGGGTCAAAAGAAGATAATTAGAGGCAGTTTTAATTTAGGAAAACACTGCTACCACTCCTAGTAAGCTGCCAGACAGTGGCACAAATTTCCATGCAAACAAATGAAGTCTTAGTAGTAAGCACAAAAATAGTAAAACTAGTCAACATCTCATTTTCAATCTAATTTTCAACCAATTTTTCTTCTTGAGGGTCAGAATCTTCTATAGCTTTATTAAATATAATTGCTTTACACTATACTGCAGGGAAAAAAGAGAACATAGAGGTAATTTTCCAGACATTCTCCAATCCTAACATATCCCTACATCTACCACTTATGAGGACAATTTTGTCCCCTCCTCTTTTTTATTACCTGTAGATAGCAGAAAACCAAATTTTACTTTAGACTTAACTATTTTGTATCAAATAATGAATTATGGACTTGGATGCTGGTCTACAAAGGAATCTGTCATCAAGTTCGAAAAGAAAAAAGCAACCCTCAAATTCTAAAATTATAGCTCACTTTTGTAATTGAAAGAAAAATATACATGATCTATACAATGAGCTTGCACCAATCTGCCGTTGATTTCTAGCTCTGTTGATAGTGCTATTGTGTTATATGCCGCGTGCACACAAAGTCTGTGCAAGATATCCACTGTGTTGATGAAAAAACAAAGCATTATCAAGTTAGCCAAATTACAAAAGATAAAGCAAGATAAAGTGACACATGGCTATTATAAAACACCTTCTAAACTATTATTATTATTTTGCTAATTAGCATGCCAAAACAGGGTCACGTATCCAGTAGCATCAGTTATACACAAATGTACCCAACTTTACTAGCAGTCTATTATAAAAGTATCAAAAGAAACAAAAAAGAAAAAAATGAGACTTCCTAGAAGAAAAGACGACAAATTTAGGTCATCACTGAAGCCTAAATGAACTGTTTTGAATGGTATTATTCATTCAAACTAACTATAATTTCTCATTTTCTGTAGTCCATAGGGAACAAACCATTCACATTTGGTTTTCTTCGCAACCATACAAAGATATTGTAGCATACTTTTGTGGTCACAGAAGCGCAGGACAGACAGGATCCTATTGCCTGGTTATGTACAAGTTTTGCTATGTTGCACTCAAGCATAAAAACAGTTCTTTTTTTTTTTATTCAAATGAAAATCAAGTTCAAATTACTTCTGTCATACTTGCAAGTAGCATTTTAGACCAGAACCACACCAAACGGCTTTCCTAAAGACTGTATGAACTATACAGTTCCCATCACTTATTCATCTCCTCATCAACTTGCAGATCAGACTTTTTTTTTTTTTTAACCAACCCTGATTTATCAGTCTAGCAGGGGAAGATCCCTGTTTTCTCCTGAGATAATGCAAAACACATACTTACATCATCATCACAGATTTTAAGAACTACGTCAAAATACTTCTAACTATCAACACTCAAAACAAAGAAAGAAACTTACCTACTACCATGAGTGTGAACTCAAATCCTCTCTTCACAGACTTTCGGTAAACTTGATTTGGAAGATTTGCAAACCCCACATATCCTTCAAGGTTCTTCTGTTGCTAAAGCAAGAGATATTTAGGAAAAAAGCTAAAGGGAAACCATGTAATTTTTTAGCTGGTTTGTATTCTTAGTTTTTGAAATGTTCACTTATTTTCACATTTGTAGAAAAATGCTATCTACCCAACCTCTCAACAACCCAAGCTGTCTACATTCAAGAACGTATAATGAATTGCAGCAAAGAATACAACTTTTTTTTTTTTACTGGGTGGCCAAAAAAGTGGCACAGAAACTCAGGTACACCAAGAATTTTTTCAACAAATGCAATTGCCATATGACTGTTTGTATAAGTGTAAGAGTGAGCATGTGGAAACAAAACATAATCAACTTGGTACCAATGCCCATTCAAAATCCAGGCCAACAGCATGAATGCACCTCTTCTATACTTCCAAGTCATGGTAGTACTGCCTCAACATTATGGGAACCAACTTGACACCTCTGATTCTGTGTCACTCAACTGGAGGCCTTCACGTTAAATCCAGACTTATATTAATGCAGCACACCTTGCAACAAATTCTCCATACAGGCAAAACTTCAATTGCCTCATACTCAGAAAAACTTACCCAAAATAGTGCCTACTCTGAAGCAAGAGAAGAATTCTGCATGTTAGCCATTACTACTTCTCACCACATTAATGAAAATGCTGGAGGTACTTAAAATGGCACAGTATAGTTAATTGAAGTTTGGTATGTAGTTGACTTGTTTATTTTGAATTTTTTTCCTTTCTAAAATTGACAGAGTAAGTTCAATGCAATAATAAATAATAATATTTTAAAATTAAAACTATTTCTTTAGTTAAAACAAGGATATAAAACCACTATCACTTTTAAAGTACTGAATAAAAGAAGAACTAACCTCTTGGCAATCCAACAGTGCTAGTCAACAAATGGACTCTGCTTTAAGTCACCCAACTGATTTCTCCATTTGGCAAATAAACTATTAATCTCAAACAAAGCTACACCATTGCAAAGACTAAGTTAGAGGTTCAAGTTTAAATACTCATAATGCAACAAATGTTATTACTTCTCTAAATGTGGGAATCTTTGTATAGTGTCATCAAGAAACCTTTTAAAGATGCTTTTTGTTTCAACAGAGCCTTAAGTGCAGCTATAATCTCATCTGAAAGGTTTTAAAATATTTTAAAAATTAGCCAGGAATTTAAAACCCAAATATTTGTTTTAATTTTCCAGTCTATTATTACACGTAAGGAATGGAATTTATCAAATCCAAAACCCTGAGCAGGAGCCAATGCTTCAGAGATACTACATGACATGCAGGTCAGTGCTTTTTAAGATTAATTAAAGAGCTCCATAACAGTGCAGGTCCTTAATAACCATTAAGGATGTGGAACTCCTATTCATCCTACCAAATGTGAAATATCTAATCACAGTCAAACACTCCTAATAGTTCTTCTTGTCAACCACCTGCATTTTTTAGTATCTACATACCTTTTAATGTGTCATGTTTACCAGAAACAGCTCACCCCCTCTTTAGCTAATTCTTTTGCTTAAAAGAATGGGTTTCCATATAATTATTGTTTTGAACAAATGTTATTTCTCTTCCCTTCTCCATTATAAAGGGCTCCAGACTTAAGATAGTTCTATCCCTAAGAACTTTTAGATCTCTGAGTATGAAAGGCTAAAGAAGAATAGATAGCAATTTTGGGGTTGTTTGCTCTATTAAGTGTATGTACATCAATTACACCCATGATTTTAGATAATTAAATATATATGATAGTAACCAGAAAGATAAAGATGTATGAAATGTTCCACTGGCAGTTAATGCTGTCTTTAACATGAGCATTTGCTGCCAATAGGAAAGGGACTTTTAAAAAACTGCAGCTGGATGCTAGATTCAGATTTCTGGTATAACTATTAAAACTGAAGATTTCAACATACTGGTTTTCAAATGGTTGCCTTTGTTCATAACCTACTGTTTCTAAAGAGACCTAAACAAATTAGGAATTGAGTTTCTTTAATTCCTGCAACAGCTTTTAAAAGAACTTAGTACTTTTTTTGCAAAAGAATTGACTTCCACTGTTTGAACATGGTGCCAAATGACATCTCATGTTTCTAATACGTACAATATGTTCCCCTTTTATCCCTTCCTGATTTTCAACTAGCGGCTACCTAAGCTCAATTTTAGTTCATCTACTAAAAACCTAACTCTGCTTCTATTCCTACATTAGTTGCAAAACACCTGCATCAAAACAATACTTACAGCTACTTTGTAAACAACACATTTCCATCATTTTCAGGATTGAAGATATCAGGAAAATACATCCAGAAGTAGTCCAGTAAAATGATGAATTTGAACCATTGCAGCAGTGAGTTCGTACAGGTGCAGCCACAATCCAGAGAGAGGAACAGGGACAGTATGAGAAAGAAAGGAAGAAAAAGTTACTTACATTTGATCAAAGTAACCCACAGTATTTTCCATCTAGTATGCTCAGTATGCAACATTTTAAGCAGAATCACTAACAGTTTGGGATGGAAGGGATCTTGAGGAACATCTACTTCAAAACCTCCTGTCATGGGCATGGACACCTTCCACTAGGTCAGTTTTCTCTAAGCCCCATTGAACTTGACCTTGAACACTCCTAGGGATGGGGTATCTACAACTTCTCTGGATAATTAGTTCTACCACCCTCACAATAAAGAATTTCTTCCTAATAGCTAATCTGAACCTATCTTCTGTCAGTTTAAGGCCATTTCCACTTGCTCTTCCACTTCATACCCTTGTTAAAATTCCCTCTTCAACTTTCTTGTAGGCCTCCTTAACTTACTTTGTTAGTAACCTTAATTTAGTTCGCATTATACATAAAACAACCTAATTTCATGGTAATATACTATATGAACTGTATGATTAATACAGGTAGTTATACAATAGCTCTTTTTACTTCATTTATTCAGCGTGTTTTTTGTCTGCCATAGAGTACCTCAACCTGTAATGGGTTCAGGGGTGTTTCTTCTTCTGAGATGTTCACTAGAATACGCAATCTCATTTCACCGCACTACTGCATGGTAGCTTTATTTTAGTGTGGAAAAGGTACAAAGATCAAAGCCATCATCATAGCGAATGTCTCCCAGGATTCTGTATTTCTAAGTCTTTATACATTCAGTGAACATTGTGAATTCACTTCATTTGCAACACTGAGCATTAGAGTACTGCCACAACCTTGGGCACAACAGTCATGGTTCAACAGTCAGAAAATAAAGAACAAAGTAGGGAACACAAGTTAAGTGTCTGTTCAACAACATCTAACTTTGTGCACAACAAGAGGTCTACAACAGCTCTCTCACATGCCATTTACAATACCTTAACTACAAAACTATATCACAAAGATCCCTTAAGTTTCTGTTTGACACTGAACATCTTCCCATGCTTCAGTAGTTCAAGACATTGATACCAAAAAAATAAAAAATAAAAAAATCTTAATAGCAAATTCTAGGCCAGCAGTTAAGATGCTTCTGAACCTTAATATCTCATTTTTTATCAATCCCATAGTCTGAATCCATTTTTAGAAACTTCACACTGTGATGGAAACTGCAGCTCAAAGTAGCACTGAAGTCCCCTTCTGCTTTTTCTACCTAATGCAAAATAAGCTTTCTGGTTTTACAGCCCCCTTCATGTTCTATCAGCATTCAGAGCCATAACAGCTCAGCACGTTGGGTATACTGCTGCTGTACTTGTTTGAGAGGACAAAAAAAGCAAAGTACTGCTGATCAATGTGCCTTCTCTGTGCCTTGCAGAAAGGTGGCACAAAATGCTCTGGGAGGAAGCTCCCTTTGCTTTGGGAGGAAGACAGATGCATATGCAGCAGAACTGGAGGAAGCTGTACAGGCCAGAATACAACTAATACTGCACATCATGCAGTAGTCCCAGTACTCAAAAGACTTTAATATCAACCACCTTAAGTACTATATTACTATCAGGTATTGTTGTGTATCACTACTTTCAACTATGAAACAAGGTAACATCATCGAGAACTAGTTCACAAAGTGTACATAAGGGCCTCCTTTGCTTGGCAAAAGCAGTACTATTTCAAAACCTATCATCCAGCAAGAACAGCCGCGTGGGTCACACCGAAGTTCCTGCCTTCAACAGGAGGCCAGAAACTTCGAAGGTAGCCCATACAGAAGAATAAACAAAGCAGTGTTTCTCTTAATACCTCCACAATCACCAAAGATCTACCTCACAAGCATTTAAGGATGAGGGTATTTCTTCACTTAAATAGCATTTGACCAATTTCACACACATTCTTCTTATAATCACAAAAACAGCATCCACAAAAGTTCCTGTAGCAAGGACTCCCCCTGTACATTGTTAAAAGGAGAACTTTATCATTTCAAAATTACTTCCTGTTACCTTAACTGCTACACAGTAGTATCTTCATAGGAAAACATCCCAAATAATGTAATATACTGAATTCAAAAGAAGCCATTTCATGTCTCTGATTGCTCCTGCTGCTCTTACATAATACTACTCTAGCTCTGTACTCTTCTGAAGAGGCCAGGGCAAGAGCTACACACAGTATCCAAGAGGCAAAACACAAAATGCAATGTCTGATCATGTGCTGTCTCGTATTCTCTGATCCTTTTACCAATTCCCAACATGTAACTTATTTGACTCCTTCCAAGCACTGAGGTGATGACACTGAACTTTACACAAGACCTCACTCTTGAGCTTTAAAAAATGTTCACAGCTTGTCACTGAGCATACAGCACAGCAGTCCACATGGGTCACTTTACATTCTCCCATGACACATTCCAGCTATCATCTTATATCAAGTCTTCTAATATTTTCATGTTCTTATAGTTGTCAGCCATCTCCAATCTGACTTACCACAAATGAAGGTAAGTATATAATTATAAATTTGGCCTTAAATGACTTTCAGTGCATCCACTCTGTGTACTCAATGTTGCTTTAATGTAGGTCTCCCTCAAGCAAAATGTCACAGCCCACATAAACCAGCTGCAGAGCTGGTGTTTTTGGATCCATCATCTGAATAAATTAATTAATAGCCAGCAGCAAACTGTTCTAACTATGCAAATAAGTGAAAAGAGAAATAAGGCATCAGTTCTAAGGGAACAAGTAATTCTAAGGGAGACCACTGATTTAAAAAAACAAACAAACAAACCCTTTTTTTTTTTTAGTAAGTCTAACTTTTAGTTAAATTTCTTGTTAGCCACAGTATTTCTACGCAATATCCTACCACCATGCTGTGAGTATGACCAGTTTGACAGTTTCTGGTTCTATGCATAAAGACTTCTATTTACTTCTATTTCTTCCACTATCCCTGACATGATAACTTTTTTTTTTCCCTAACATTGCTAGTTATTTGAAGTCTGCATGTTAATACAGAGAAGCCTACAAAACTTGCAAGAAGGCCTTACCAACATCTCCAAAACCCCTTTAAATTTTCTATAGTTTATCAAACTTTGTATTTTTTCAAATTGTCAGTATGGAGGCAATACATTGAGAAATAAGTAAGACATCTCCCCATCTTGTCCTCCCACATTTCAGAGACAGACAGCAACTGCACATGTTGCAACTCACAATTTTTGTAACTGCATTCTTAAAATAGAGGCTTCAGGTAGCAGTATTTACTGTAATAATGCCTCTACAATCCATAAGCACTTGTTAAGATAATATGTAGTACCTCCACATTGACTTTTCTTTCTGCAAAAACTCTTAAGACAAACATAATCCATACTGGAAAAAAATCCAACAGAAAAAAATACAAACAACAGAAGAACAAAGTATGGAAATAATAATATAAAAGGGAAAGTCATCAGATCTAGGCTGAACATTATGAAAATGTTTGTCCTTTCATTGTTCAAAGTAAAGTAAAAATATTTGCTGGGTCAGCAACATCTACTGTAATTTGCATGGCAAAAGTCTAGAGCACTGATGGAAAGGAAATGAGCACTTCTATTCCCTCAGACTTCAGCTGCCACCTTTCTTTGCAAGACAACAACTTGATTTCCAAGTGTGGACTGAGGGTATGGCCTACATTAGAAAAAATAAAAAATATTTTCATAAAGGATTGAAAAACAGATCCTTTCAATGCATAACCACAATTAAGAAATTAGGAACTCTTTCAGTCTCTAGTGGCAAGCCAAGTAAGTCAATAAGCAATAATATCAAGCAGTGATCCACTGAATGCACCAATTCAACTGTTTCTCAAAAATCTCACTAGGCATAGTGAGTATAGGTGAAGAATGAGCTTCAGGCTTCTCTCTTTTTTCCCATCACCAAACACTATAATCTGGCTTATTAAAAAGAGTGCTGAAATATATGTGATGGCTAAGAGCCAAAGGACTCTGCACTGTAAAGATCAGAAAGAATAGACAGCATAATCTGTCTGTTGAGCTAGAGGCAGCATGTCCGGGAGGAAAGCAGAAAACTACAAAGAAGAACAAACAGGATATAGTAGGTACACTACTAAACCTTAAGTGGTCTAGCAAAAAGAAATACGAGAGATTTCAGAGCTAGTGTACAATAAATATGCACAGCAGCTCTAACACAGCCGGTGCTGCACTTCTTTGGGCAGCCAAAGTGCGAGAAAGCAGAGAGCTAGAAGAAAATTAAGCCGGTTAAGTATTTAGAAAAACAAAACTAATTATAAATAAAGGAGGGGAATGAAGGGGCAGAGGGAGGAAGGCTGCAAAACTATAAAAGCAGGCCCGTAAAACTAAAACATACAATCCTAAAAGGTTCTACCCATGATGACTACAGAATAATTCAGGCAGCCACACAAGCTGACAATTTTTTTGTAGCAGTTCAACCTCCACTAGAATTAGCTAGGCAATTAATTCTTTGAAAATAAAGTAAACCTTTATGCATTTTAGATTAAATATTAAAGCATGAGAATACTATTTTAAAGCTTCTTGAGTGTTTGTGCATTACCCCCTTTATTCTGGCTTTTAAAAATCCCTTAGTTTGCCTGCAGAGAACAGCGCACAAACCACCATCACACAGCAACTTGCATCCAATGAAATGACCAACTCAAAATCACATTTGACAGTGAACTGACCGATTATCTTCCACTCTATAAAGTTGGGGTCGAAATGAAATAGCAGTTGGGGACCTTACATCAACAGCATCAGATCACACAGCATCAACCACACATCACTCCGTGTGTCGACCACCACTGTTAACCTAACTTCTCCTCCTCAGTTTTGCTGTTCTTGAATGTTTATTCCAATACAAATACTGAACCAAGGATTGAAGATATTAAAAAAAAAAATTCAAAAACACCACCACCACCACCACCCTCCAAACAAACAAAAAAAAAAAACCANCAAAAAAAAAAAAACAAAAAAAAAAAAACAACCAAGAAGAATGAAAACAAATTGTTATTGCACTTTATATTTAACATGTCTCATGTCTATTTACCTTGCGGATATTTCCCAAAAGACATGCAAATAAAAGATTTTAAAACAATTTTCAAAACCCCAAAAAAACCCCTACCAACCAGTACCAAAATGGTGGGATCTTTCAGACAGTTTTATATCACGCTATTTTCATCTCCTATGACATCAGTTAAATCATGGTTTTGAAACTAGCTGGAGACCACTCTCCAGAGTCTCACTTAGCACTGGAAACAGAAAGAAAAAGTGACAAAGCACAGTAAATATTAAGAAACAAACTAGCATGTCATGCTGCAATGTCTAATCTAGTTCCTATGTCATATCCTTTTTCAGTACCTTCGAATTCACCCTAATACTGCATTTTCCTTCAAAATTTGCACAGATTGATCAGTTAACTGAAAGATTTAAAAAAAAAAAAAAAAAAAAAACAAACCAACAAAACCAAAAAAACAACCTAAGAACAAACCCAAACCAACTCAATCCCACACCAAATCTCCGGGTGAAGTAGCAGCAACAGTAAAGGCTTCTCATACAAGCCCAAGCACAGAACTCAGTTCCTCAGTAAGAGTAGACTGCTGCAATCCAGTTGTCAATATTTCAAGCAAGGAACTCCGAAAAAGACATTTAGAGTTGTGCACTTAGCACTTTTGATGCCTGGAATCCCTACAGAAGTGAACTCCCCAGCAGCACATCCCATTCTCCCTCCTCATCAAGCAGCTGTAAGGATGGCAGGACAAGAAACAGCATTATTACAGTTCTAGCCCAAAGGGTTACTATCAGATCTAGTAAAACTTCTTGAAAATGTAGGTGCAGAAATGCTAATGAAAAGTGATTCATTCAAAAATACTCAAGTACATTCAACAAGAGAGAAATTACAGTATTTCACCCTGATTCTTCCATTACCATGGACAATTCTCATCTGAGAAGTACAGTAATTGCACGATTATAAGCCGCACCTGATTACAAGCCACACCTCTGGGTGTCGGCAATGTTTAGGTCTTTGTCCATATATAAACCGCACCAGATTATAAACCGCACTTTCGTTCGCAGCAAGGACCCCCGTGCAACAAAGTAACAAATTAGCAATGGAATCGCGCGATCACGGGGTTTACCGGCTCGGCTTGGGGCTGGGAAGGCTCGGCCAGCTCGGTGCTGCTGCTCGGTGGGGCCGCTCAGGGCCGGCCACCGCTGCCACCGGGCTCGCTTGCCCCCACCCGCCACCTGCACCACCGCCACAGGGCTCGCTCGCCCAGGCCCAGCACTGGCCCACGGTGCCAGCCGGAGCCCACTTGCACCCGTGGCGGGAGGCAAGGATGGAGCCCGCCCACACCCACAGCAGGAGGCGGGGATGGAGCCTCCCCCCGGCGCTGCCAGTGGAAGTCCGCTTCCACCCGCCACTCAACAGAGTAACCAATTTGTAACAATCGCGCAATCCCGGGTTTTACTGGCAGGTGCTCAGTTCGGCACCGCAGCTTGCACTTCCAGGTTGGGAAATTTCAGAACTTTGTACATATATTGTCTGCTCCTGAGTGTAAGCTGCATTTCCGGGTTGGGACCAAAATTTCAGTCAAAATGGTGCAGCTTATAGTAATGAAATTACTGTAACTAGGGTGAAGGGCTTCCACCATACATTTTTGTATGGTGAATGCAACTCTTTCCAATATGGAAGTCATCTGGTTTTCTGTATATTCATATTTTCCTATACTAGTTTCTATGCTGAACTGCACACCTTCTGCCATACAGAAGCTTTCAAAAATCCTGCTGGTTTTATCATGACAGACATTTTGAGCTAAAATTTTAAGGCATGAATCCATGTTCCCCTATAAGAGCATATTTTAATGATACCAAAACACAGAATTCAGGTTTTTTAATTATAATTTTCATGTTACGCTGAAATCATATTTTTGTGTTTCAATACTTCTATTACAAGGTTCATCAAACCTTGAGAGAAGTCTGTAGGGATATTATTACATTACTAATACTTAGAGAATTTTACCTTTTAACTATTTCCACACCGAGTTCTCTATTTAGAGCATAAAGAATTCTAATGAGACCAAGATGATTAAAAACAAGACTCAAGTGTTATTTCAAAGAATTATGCCAAGTCAGGTACTAAACATCACTCCATTTGTTAAACTCAGATGTTATGAAACATGGCTGGCTGGCTGCATTTTTTGAAATTTTATTTATTTCAAGCTAGAGAGATACCACAGAAAGATAGTGCCCATTATAATTACTGTGTAAGGAAGAGAATAAGTAAAAGTTAAGATTGTATGAATTGCAAAAGTAACTGATACAAAGAATGGTCCATATCTACAGTAAAATTTACCATCCAGGTTTAATATTAAGACTATTGCAATACAAAGTTGGCAAAACTACCATTCATCTGTAAAATAGTTTGACATTTAGAAATCGTAAAGTTTTATTTCATTTACTCTATGTCAAAGATTTAATTTTTAACTTGGTGTTTAGTGCACATGTTTTTCAAAGAGGAAGGCAACACAACTGAGAGCAACCAAATCATCAGCAAACTGCTTTGGGATGACAAATTTAAAGACTGTAAGGCGTGAAGCCACACCTGGATTGCAAACCATCCCAGTGATTAACAGCACCAAAGCTGTTGGTTTCTCAACTTCCCAAATCCTTTTGTTTTTTGCTTTAGTGAGGAACCTGGCTGTGAAGAGTATGCATTACATGGTCCAACATGGACACTAGCTGAGCAGCTATCCTGCATGATTAGCTCTGCCAAATTTTCAGGTGGGAATTAAATCTTCTCCACACCTTGCTGCCACACCAGAGTACTCAGTCACAACCAGAAACACAATTCAAAACAACAGGAAACCCAGGATCATTGTTGATGCCCACACTGACAAAGAATTAACATACCAAAAAAAGTCAGGTTTTCATAGGGGGACCACTGGATGCCTTGCAAGCAGATCACAAGGTCAAGGGCAAGTGAAAATCATTCAGCGATCAGGTTAGAGGCCATCCATTAACACTTCTTTGCAGAAGCTATGTCTTAATAACTAAGTCTTCTCCAAATCAACTCCTGTGTGTGCTTTGACAAACAACACGAGTGACCCTTCATTACTAACATACTGACATTGAAATAACTTATTCTACATAAAATACTGAGTGTTAATGCAATTTTGAACTCCCCAGCTGAAAATTTCAACTGTTCAAGAATTCTGAACACAACAAACCTCAAAAGACCTTCTACAGAGTCCCTTCTATTAAAAGACATGAAAAGAAATACCATCACCCAGCTCAAAAATTAACTTGCTAAATTTGTTACTGCTGGTAAGGAAAAATTCCCTGCTGAAATTCCCAGCTTTCCTTGCCAAATTTTTATGGGATGGAGGCTTATTACCCCTACCTTCTCCCTTCAAGAATCTAGTCTTCAGCACTGCTTTGAACTTGTAACATTTAGCCATTTTTTAACTGAAAAGGAAATTCCTTTCATACACAATCCTCAACTGTACAACTAACAACCAAATACTATGGGTTTTGTCCCAGTCTCTTTAAGGTCTTGCTCTTCATGGTTTCAGTCTTTCACACAGAAACTGCAGGTTCTTTCCACAGCTCTGAGAACTTAGTGGTTTGCAGATGCCCACAAAATTGCAAATAAGAGAACTGAAGGTCAATATTTGGCACAGCTGAACAGTAGGAGGTGATTGTGAACTTCAGTACCATACTGCAGCAGTTTGCAGACTATGCTCCCCTAAGCTCTCTCTCAACAAAGTGCTACAAAAATAAAGAATGCAGAAGGCAACAGTATAGTTTCCCTTTACCCATCATCAAGGGATTACTCAGACCTTGGTTTAACACCAACTGGCATAGCCTCCCAAGAAGAAACTAAGATAATCATGAACCTCCTAGTTGGTTAATACACCTTTACTAACTACAATTACGACATGTTTGCTCCCAGAAGCAAGTGATGGGGAGAAATAAGAGGATGGGTTTCTTGGCATCACTCCACTTCGGAAATTTTCACTGTCCTAAATGTGAAAGCAATTAATTACATTTAAGTCAGCATCTGGAATTTTACTGCAATGCATATTGGTAAGATCACACGTTCAGAAAAGCCTTGGCTATCAGAAAGCTTCCAGAGAATTACTTTTCTCCAGCAACAGGTTTTAATGCCTCAAAACTGCCTCTTTTTTTTTTTAATAACAGGAAGTCAGCTAAAACTGGTATCTCAAGATACCACCACAGTCAGGATCTGGTTGGTCATCACTACAAGATCCTCTGCACTGTGCGATTTCTGCAGCCATCATTAATGAGGGCCTTAGTTTTGCAAGCCACTCTAGAAAAGTCCTAATGCTAATATATTACCATAAACATCATAGGCAAAGATTCATCAGCCTGTAATAAAAAGCCTCGCCTCACCCATTCAGTAAACGAGGAGTAGTAAGCAAGAGAAGCTGAACAAAAGCCATTGAACTTTGCCCACTTGTGCTTATCCTCAAATAAGTCACCAGGTCTCACCTAGGGGAGAGTACTACATTCTCAACCACTAGCACTAATTCCTCCTACAGCATACAATCTTCCTCCTTCCCTATCTGAACCACTGGCAGAATGGAAATAAACAAGTTGTACAACTAGATCAACTACCAAGTGTCTCTGCTGCCTTGAGCACACTAACACAGCAACTTGCCAGCCTACGTTAAGATTCAGCATTTGGGTGGGAACAGAAAATCAAGCTCTGCTCTCTTTGCACAGTGCCATGTTACACCAGTCTAAAGCACACACTAAACCAAGGCTGCATGTATCTCTCTACTGCCCAAGTAGTCAGCTGAAGTTCCATCTTCTCTTGCCTTGAGCCCACTTGCATTTCTTTTTCCATGCCAAAACTTCTATGATTATATAGCATGAAAGGTTTAGGGAGCTCAACTAATAGAAAGAAAAATCATTTTGAGGAAGAAAAAACAGGCAAACTATGAGCTGAGCTCCATGAACTGACTCACTATTGGGTTGAAGAGGCACCAGGGTGGGCAAGGCAGCTGAACTGCCTCCTTTCAAGCAGCTGGACAACAGGTTCATGCAGGAACTGCACCACCAGGGTGACCTCAGAGTGCCCTCCAGTTCTGATAACTGCACATGGAACAAGAGAGATTAACTCACACGCCCAACTGAAAACTACTCTAATGTAAGGTTAACTTTCCATTACATCAGCAAGCTCATCTAATCACACCACTACGTGAACACTGGAAATTTTCCTACACTGTGCATAGAAAAAACACACAATCAAGACAGGATTTTTCAACTGCAGTCCAGTTATATATCAGTCTAAGCTATAAAACCACATGGTAAGGTTCTTACAAACAAAATGGAAAGCAGAGGACACTGTTGGGCACACTAGAATTTCCTGCACACTGTGACAGAATTACAGCAATTTCACTATTTTAAGCTGCACCATTTTGACTAGAATTTTGGTCTGAACCTGAAGTACAGCTTATATATGGACAAAGAATGAAAAGTTGCTGGTTTAATTTGGAGGACAGATGTCTGCTGAGAAAAGCAGGAGCTTCTCTTTGAAATGGAGAATGTAAATACCCCTCCCTCCAAATTACTAGAATTTTGAAATCAAGGGGCTTTCAGGCAAAGATATGGGAATTAAGAATAACAGTTCTGTACTAGGGAAATTAAAATAGAAATACAGTACTACAAAGAAACAAACTCCAAACCCTGACAAAGTCAGAGTACAACCTGACAGCCCATCAGGCAGGGTGTCAGTAGCAGTTTGATTAAATGGTGGCTGTAGTCCTTTTGTAGTGACAGATGTGGTTCAGTTGGAGCAGTGGTCCTGTAGAAGGGTCCAGTTTCTCTCTGGAGGTCCAGTGGTGATGTGGAGAAATCCCGTTTTTCTCTAAAGTCCAGTGGAGAAAGGGGCTCCCTTAGTATCCCAAAATCTCTGTTTTTATCTTGGTAAGAAATGTTGGGCTCTTCTCCCTCGCTGGAGCAACTTCCAATGGGATGAAGTAATTTTATCAGTCACACAGTGGGACTCAATGGGCCATTAGCAGAAAATTACTCGCTAGAGGAAGGATGGGTGAAAAGATAAAGAACAATGCCCCGCCTGCTTTCAATGGATGGCCCATTTGCAGAATATCTCCTGAGGAGATAAGGATCACTGCCCCCACCCTCAACAGATGGTGATAGAATAGATACCTTTTATCACACTCTGTATTGTAAGGTGTCTTATAATCAGGTGCGGCTTATAATCGTGAAATTACTGTACACATAAATGGAATTAAAATACCGCAACTGGCCAACACCAGAAAAGGTTTGATTTAAGCTTTATGTTAACATTAACTCTATTCTTGGCAATTTTGATGACCTCACTAGATCAAGTTTCATTTTATTTAAAGTTCAATATGAATCATCTTTTAAATGCACAAGATATAAAAACAGGCGACATACAATGCATTATTCTTCTAAGAATCTGTGGCAATCACTGGCAGCAGTACCAACCTTCACGCCATCTTACATTTTTCTCAGCATCAACTCCAATGACCTACAATGCTTTTTCAGACAAATGTCACTCCACAAATTCTACCATCAAGGACTTCAGCTGCCTTTCTGAAAGGTTTCTTTATAATAACATCACTGTATGATAGACTGTTTTCTGTATATATTAAGACTGTTTTGATAGAAATTTGATAAATTACTACTTCGTAGCTCAACATTCACCAACAATGTTGTAGAGCACACCTCATATACCTAGTTTATACTTCTATTTTTCTGGTAAATTTCCTATAATGCTTTACCCCACAGCACTGGAATGAAATCTCATATGGGGTATTCTCTGCTTTAAGAGCACACTTCTAAAGACCACTGTCATCCTTTGATCTTTTCTGTCAAACAAAAGAGCAGTCTAAAGTAATTTTTCTTTTCTTCAGGTCTCACATCTTTTGTGAGTATTATGCAATCTTTCCATTTTAAAAGCTCTATTTTATAAGTGTGAGACAAAAACTATGTGCTGTATCTTCATACTGATCCCCCTAGAGCTACAATGGGTCATGGGAAGCAATCTACCTAATGTTTTAGTCAATCCTCCCCTGGTTACAAGTCAACACCTTAAGTATTCAGATTAAAAAATAAAAGGCACACAAGTATTAATAAAGTAATAAGAGTAATAATAGCAAAAAAGCTGTATCTGGAGTTGTTATTTTCAATGTTGACCAAAAAAAATTCTAAATCTTCTGAGCCACTAAGAAATAATTCAGTGCTATTTTAGTTTAAGTGCTTCTGAATGTAACACCCAGAGTGATATTTTTCAGCAAAACCACTTCTAAAATTATTTCCAAATGCATACTGAGCTATCACTGTGTTAAATGACAGAAATGTGGCATGAAAATCACCACACAAACAGCCATTTGAAAATAAGATACAGAAGTATTCTTTTCCCCGTGAGTGGCTTTGAGAAGGGCTGCTGGGCAGTGACTCTGAGCAGCAGCCCTGCCAGCCCATGCAACCAGCAGGTTCATGTAAAGCAGATCTGAAGAATGGAATAGCATCGATGCACAAAAAGCAGAAGATTAAGTGGCTTTAGGGGATAGGAAGTCCAGGACATACATCAGAACAAGGTTTAGTCAGGCATGTGTTTTACACTGTTCTAACTCAAATTCTGTCTTAAAGGAAAGTGGATACATATTGGCTTCTGAAGAGTTTATGAACCTACTGACTACTTTTTGATTTTTAATGTAAAGTAAGGATGCCATAGCTTAATGGGAGTTTCACAGCCGTGTCCATGCAATGAAACCAATACCTGGTTTCACTGGGCTGTTGTATTAAAATAAAGTTATGAAAATAAATACTGACTTGATTCTTCTCTATTTTAAAACCCCACAGAATAGCAAAGAGCTACCTGATGACATTACTGAGTTATCAGTATGCAGCCATTAAACCAGGGCTGGAAAAAAATTTGACTCATCCCTGATACATGAAACTCACTCTGGCAAGGTGAACAGGAAATCACTGGTTCCTGTGAACTGAGTTCCTGGCCCTCGCAGTTGAGAAATGCCTTTACCTTGCTTGTGCCACCATCCCCACCTCTGCAAGACATGTAGTCTACAAATATCAGGTCAGGACGTTCAAAGCCTCCTAGGGAATAGTTTCTGACTGCCTACAGTTTAACACTACCCCAAATTTGAATTACTAATTTAAACGAGGCTTAACTAAACTACTTAAATGGTGACTAAATGCCATTCTAATTACAGAGCACACATTTGCAATGAAGTAGTTCATTTCAGGAGCTGGAGTACCAACTTATAGAAAACAGAACGTTGCTCATACATACACATCTCTGGTCAAGACAAGTTAAGTGAATAGTTTGGCAATAAACTGAAGCTAAAAATATGTGTCATACTACAGTCCTCTCTCCTTACACCTTCTCTGAGGCAAATTTTCCTTCACTGACTTTATGTTTAAAATGAGGTTTTGAGTCTGCAGCCATTACATTTTGTAACTATTTGTTATCTTAGTGGGTATTTTAAGGCAGTAATAAAAACACCACTGCACCAGCACTGAGATACTAGAACTGAAAAAAATAAAGCACATGAAGTATGAGCCTGCCTGGAAGAGATTAAATACGACTAAGGTGACAGCCAGTTAAAGAAGAAAAAAAAAACAAAAAAAAACAAAAAAAACCCCAAAATAACCTGTTGTGCACGTTTAGACATTTCTATGCGTGAAAAAAGCAAAATTTCTTGCATTTACAGCTTAAAAAGCAGATAATTATGACCCTTCATTTCTGCACAAGATAAACAATCAAGTTTTTATCCATGTACATAAAACCACACATGCAGTAAGTATGCATCTGAAGAACTGCTCTAACTGAGACCACTTACTTGTTCTTACGGGTAAATAGAAGGAAATGCTGTGAGTTGTTATCAGTGCATGGATGATATGCACAGGTTTTGTTACATCTCCTTCAATTTCAAAATGACTTAAGTAACAACCCTGTCTTCCATAGTAGCGCACAAAAACAGGTGATGCCCTTGGATTTCTATTCAGGTTTCAACACAGACAAGGTAGTAATTAACCTTTAAAGCAATGGCTTCTTGAAACCCACTAAAAAAAATTCTGTTTATTGGGTTTTTGTTATTCGCAAGTCAGCTTAAAATAAAAATGCAGTCATCCAAAGTCAGATTGAATTACTGCTCTTATGTTAACAAATCAACAGCTAAAGTAATCCCACAAACGAGGCAGGTATCAAATGAAAGATGCTAAACACTACACAAAAACACATCTTCCCTTATTTCCCAGCATTTCAGAACGTAAAAACTTTATATATGCAGAATTATAAAGAAGAAATAATATTAGTTTGGTATCTCAGTGAAAGTTCTAGTCATAAATTAAATTATCATTTAGCATTGAGAAACTATTACTTCAAAACCCTCACTTCCGTAAGAAGCTGTGGTCTACCTTTTAAACCCAGATACACAGCAGTGGCCCTTTTTAATATTCATGGGAACTAAACCTGGATATTTTTCACAAACTGACATTTTTTTGGTCATGATACAGACCATAGGTATTTCTGCATATAGAAGCGTTTTTTTCAGGTTGAGCACAACCTGAAGCCACTGTCAGTCAGAGGGAGATTACAATGGTCAGGAAAAAAATCCAGTGAATGGGTAGTTCTGACAGTCTTCTGCTCAGCGATATTTCATCTGCAGGAGGTGGCACACAAACTGCACACAGAAGATTCTTGAATGCTGTCTTTTATTGGAATTACATTTGCACATAACTGGTTCAGCGTGAAGCCAACGACTTCACGCTAAAATAAGCTTAGCTGCTTTTTTTAAGTCACCTATTAAAAAAAAAAAAATCTTCGTGCATTATCGTCCCTTTACCCAGCCACCCTCTTGAAACACTAAGCATTCCTCCAATTTATTCTGCAATACTGGTTCGGTAAGCCAGCAGATCAAACAGAAACTGCTCAAAAAGGCGTTTCATATAGACTCCCGGGGCAACTATTCGAAAACTGTAATTTCTACTTTCTCCTTCTTACAAACGACCGGCCGAGGCTGCAAGGGACACGGGCTGGCCGGGGGGGAGGGGAGAGCACGGGCGGGCGCCCGTGCAGGGGCCAATAAAAGCCAGGCCAAAGTGAGATAGAGCCCTCCAAAAATGCCCTAGAAAGGGGGGGGGGAAGGGAGGGGGGAGAAAATACAGAAAAAGGCAGGAGAGGGCAGCAAGCGAGGCGAGAAGGCGGCTGGCGGGCTCCTGCTGCCACACACGCTCCCACACCCGTGTATGGGCGCCCCCTTCCTTTCTTCCCCCTCCTCCGGCGATTCTAGTCCCACCCGCTCCCCTCCTGCATATTTGAAAGGCTGCTTTAATTCCTGCAGCAGTAAATTCCTCCCTCCAAATTTGGGCGCAAAAGGAGAAAAAGGGGGGGAGGGACCGGGATGGAGGGGGAAGGGGAGAAAAGCAAGGGAGAAGAAGTATCTCAGGCATTCTCACCGCCCGGCTCCCCGAGCCCCGTGCAAGCATTATACAATTTCGGCGAGGCAGGAAGTGACAGAGGGGGGGGTGCGGGGGAGAGGCGGCGGCGATGGGGGCTGGAGCCGCATCTGAGGAGGAGGACGAAGAAGGCGGGGGGCGGCCAAAGGGACGGGGGGGCCCGCGGCGGGGCCGCAAGGATAGGAGCCTCGGTGGTGCCCGCTGTATCCCCCCCAGCCCCCCACGACACCGCTCAGCCCACCCATCGCGGAGACCCCACGGCCACAGGCTCGCACTGTCATGTTTCCCCCGCCGCCCGCGCCTCGACCCCGGGCTGGAGACTCACCCATGGCGCTGGCCGGCGGCGGTGCTACTGCCGCTGCTGACGCTGGGCTCCGGCTGGCTGCTCGTCCTCCCGCCCTGCCTTCCTCAGCCGCGGCAGCACCGAGCAGGCCGCCCCCTCCTCCCCGAGCGCCTCCCGCCAGCCAACCCGGCGGCGATTCTCCAACGCCCCCTACGCTAATTCCGCCGAGGGGCCACGGCCCTTCCGCACACAGCACCTACGCGCTCCCAGGGCCAGACGGACTTAGCGGCTCTGCTCCCGCCTCCGCCTGCTCCTCCTCCTTCACCGCCTCCGCCCAGCTCCTCACACACTCCCTGCCCGCCTCTCCGAGGACGCAGCAACTTCCGGCTCAGCCCCTCCGCCTGGCTCGGTCCCCCCGTCTCTCCCCCTCCTCTCCCAGCCGGGGGTCGGTCTCGCTGTTATTTCCTCCGGCACCGCGCCAGAAAACAGAGGGACCTCTCGGAGGCCATTTTGGAACCGGGCGCCTGCTGCCGGAGCGCGAAGGCCGCATGGCGGGCGGGCCGGGCTCTGCCCCTAACAAATATGTCTGCTGGGCTGGACGTGCGGGGCGAGGAAGTCGCGCCGCCTCCGCTGTGTTCCAGGGCCATGCTCGGAGCGGTGCTGCTCCGTGGGCGCCTGGCGATGCCCGAGGTGGGCTGGGGCCTCTGCGCCGCCTGCGGCTTCCCGCCCACGCCGGCGGGAGTGCGGCATTGGGATGGGCAGAGCGAGGGAGGAGGCCGTCAGCCGCCCTTGCCCTCGGGCTGCGGCACTGCGGCGCTCGGCTCGCTCCCCACCCATAGTCGCGCTTGGGTCCCAAGTGCCTCGTAATGAATGAGGACTTAGTGGAAAAAAAAAAAAACAAAACACAACCAAACCTGTTGGCAGGCACTAGGCAAAATCCTTCTAGGGGGCCGAAAGGATGCTTGGGGTGCCTAGGGAGTCCCACTTCCGAGCCCTGCCTCCTTGGCTGGTCTATGCTTGGGGTGCCCAGGGAGTCCCACTTCCGAGCCCTGCCTCCTTGGCTGGTCTAGTACGTCCCTGAGACCCTGAATTGGCTCTTCGGAAAAGCTGCTGTCAGCCGAGATAAATGTCAACTGCGGTACAGAAGTGACATGGGGAAACGTGGATTCCAGGAAAGACAGAATATGCTTTTTGCGTTTCCTGTTCCAGTAGAGCTCTCCATGTTGTATTTCAGTTTTGCATTTTGGACAGGTATCTGTCCAAAGGCCCCAAGAGCCTTTTAAAATCTGGTATATTTTATGCCCAAACTGGAATACTGGAGATCTGTATTTATGATGTGCTATTTGAAACTTAGTGTACTTTCATGTCAGGGATTTTCAAGTATGGTCCTTTCTTGGACTTTTCTTTCACATGAGGCACAGTGCACTTCTCTAATAGGGAAAGATGGTTAGCAAAAATGTAGAAATACTTTAATTTACTGTTTATTATGTAATTTGTTGCTGCCATTATTAAAAGTACATCTTAACATCATGCCCTAGTACTGGAAGGATGAAAATAGCAACTTTCATTTCAGCAACAAAAGGAAATTTTTCAATAATGCAGTATTTCTGTAGGCAGTCATAGCCAGGCAGGCAGAAGCAACAACGAAGACACTAAGTTTGCTTTTGTTTCTCACAGACTTCCATCCAATTCTTTCCTAATGTACTTTATTTTTTTATTTTTTTGTGCATTTGATAAACAAATACGTTTTATGACAACAAGGAAAATGCATAATCTTTTCAGAAGGCTATGCAGCCCTCCACAATGTAGTTCTGCACTCTTTAAGAACTCGAAGTGTTACAATATACTGTGGTTCTTTGGTTCCCCCAGGAAAAGAGATTTTTATTATCATTAATCACAGGATGCCAAATGTTATCTCATAAATCCATGTCTTTTACAATGGATGAGGTAAGAAATAACCTTTCTTTCTTCTGTTTTGTTTAGGTGGTAATGTCCATGGCGGTGAGATAGAGCTACATTGCTTTTGTGGTTATTTGAATACCAAAGAAAGACATTTCACACCACAGAAGGTGTTCACTGAATGCAAAATATGGTCCCCACAGCGCTCCCATAAAAATACATTGTGGGAAAACAAACAATACAAATAATACTTGTTTTCTCTCTCATAGTAAAGGCTTCACATTGCTTAAAAACATTGATCTTGGTTTTCAGATATGTAATGCTGAGAAAATAGCATGTAACTGATGGGGATATCTTCAAGTAGGAAATCATGATTTTGGGGAATTCCGTTTTAAGTAAAACATTATTTTGTGAATTGATTGTTGGAAAAACAAAACTGAGCTTGCACCTTTGAAACCCAGTGCAAAACTGGCACAAGCTTAATGAGGAAGCAAGATGCAAGCCAATAGGTTTTATGTGAGGTTAATGTCCCGTTTTTCTGGGCTGTGAACGGCAGTGTGGGGGGGTGTCTCTTTTCATACAGCAATTCACAGGCTTTGGAAGATTCTGTAAAATTGTGTTCATTTGGAGAAATAAAGCAAATGCAAATGGATCCCTGAGGTTTGAAAAATACTGTTTTCTGTGTACAATATAATAAATCCAAACTTTTTTCATTCCTGTAGTGATCTGTTGCTCCTCTTCAAAAGCAAAACCTTCATTAAATGTCATTGAAATTTTAAAAACTGAACTTGACAAGTAAGTTTCAGGATTCTGTAGATTTTATTTATTTGAATATGGAAGGTACAATTTTGTGACTGCTTTTTGTGAAATTCATAAAAAGCTCTGCAAACTTAAATGTAGGGTGCTACCTGCCATAACTCAACCCCCATCTCTGTCCCTTGTGTCTTCAGATACAGAAATAAAACCCACTCACCTTATTTAGAAAATCTGCTTACTAGGGTTGCCTCTGGGTTGGTTCCCAACCAGCCTAGCCAGTTTCAGTCTCTCCTTGCCAGTGAGACATATGAAGACTCCTCTGTCTTTTTATTTCTTTTAATGCGAGCAGACATGACTCACTAGGTGAATTTGCACACAGCATTAGGTCCAGCATGAGACCTAATGGGTTTGTAGAGCACATGGTGCATCTCCAGACTGAATCATGCTTGCTCAGTCAGAGCAAGGTATTTAGCATCCTTTGGATCTTCTGTGCAAGTGTGACAGGTCTTTGTGTACCAAGAAATGTCTTGCCAAACCAACCAGGTTTTTTACACCAACTGGGCAAAGTCCTAAATTTCTACTCCTGTCTACAGTCCAATTCTTGCAAGATAGGAGGCTCAGGATGCTCAGCAGGGAATAATGAGCACAGCATCCTTCAAACCCATCCTTACATTTCAGATTTGTAATAATACCTACCAGCATCTTGACCACTCTTTGACCCCTGCTTGTCATGTTGACCAGAAGTGTCTCTTGTCTTTGTACTGTGTTGCCTCTTGGACGCCTGTTGACCTTACATGATAATCTCTTTGTAAATGCTGCCATTTTGCTTTGTTCTCTAGCACAAGAAACAATAGTAATACAAATGCTAACAGCAATGTGAGGCATCAGGTGTCACATCTGTCTTGTCTGTCTACCCTGTCCTTTAGGGACATACCAAGTCATGAATAAGTGTTTCCAGAGTCAGGCCTGTATTTATAATATTTTTCTGTTCTCAGAGGAGGAGAGCTGTCATGAAACAACCCTTGCAAACTCACAAGCAGCACACACAGAGTAACTAGCTAGAGGGATGGAGCATCTCTCCTGTGAGGAAAGGCTGAGATAATTGGGTTTTTTCAGTCTGAAAAGGGTGACCTGATTGCAGCCTTCAGTACCTTAAAGGACCCTACAAGAAACAAGATGGACTTTTCACTGGAGCATGTATTTACTGTGAGGGTGGTGAGATACTGGAGCAGGCTGCCCAGGGAAGTTGTGGCTGCCCTGGGAAGTTGTGGCTGCCCTATCCCTGGAAGTGTTCAAAGCTAGACTGAATGGGGCTCTGAGCAACCCAGTCTAGTGGAAGTTGCCCCTGCTCATGGCAGGCAGTTTAGAACTAGATGATCTTTAAAAGCCTCTCTTAACCCAGGCCATTCTATTATTCTATCCTATCAATACTACTGCATCATGCCTGTCGTCTTTGGCTGCCACCTACAAGATTATTCTGCAGATACGCAAATGAAGCAAGATAAAACGCTCACCTCTTGCCCCCCCTTTTAAGTTTTGCCATTTGCTTTTTTTAAAAAGTGCTCTGCAGCAATAAGAAAGAACCACATTCACCAGCAAGTGGTTATAAAATGCTGTAAAAGTTATGAACACAGGCTTCTATTGAACAATTGTGACAGGAAAAATACAGCATCTCTTGTTTTGTAGTGTGTTTACTGTATCGTCCTGGTATACATCCATTACTTCAATTATCTAAAGAAAGAGGCTTTGATAGATTATGACCCAATGATCCTTGTGAGAGGCACACACATGCACTTATTGTTTTAGGTAGAAAATGGTTGCTTTGTGCAGTTGTAGTGGTGTAGCAGGGAATATAGCTCAGTAGAAGTAGGAAGGCACCCTAACGTTTAGCCCCACATTCACACCAACAATGATTACTTCCTTTAGTGAGGTGAGACACAACCTTCATGGCAGTTTCCTTCATTCATGTGAGAGACTCGTGTCTTGGGAGGCATAGGAGGTTTCCAGTAGTGTTAAGCTATTTGAAAAATGCACTATCTAATGGTTTTTTTTGTACAAGAGTAACTGATGCAAGCCGTTGAGCTGACAGATTAGAAAACACATTTCCTACGCCAGGGAATCTGAGCTATGAGCGAAGGCCCTCTTGCCCTTCCACCCCTCCACTTGCAGACAGTAGCAGCAACTGCTGATATGACCAGGAGCAAGGCAATCCTGTGTGCCACGTGTCCTGTAATTCCAGTACTCCATTTGATTATTTGTTAATAAGTAAACCCCGCTGGGGTTGGGCAGGTCTCAGTAGATCCTTCCGAGGCTTTCCCTATAGCCAGATGTGCAATTGTTAATGAGCAGTGCTGCAGCTGAGCGTGCGCTGATGGGTTATGTCTGAGCAGGGCACAAAGTGGCTGCTCAGGCTGCCACTGCTGTGAGAACAAGGCCTTTGGGCAGCTGGGCTTGCTGTCTAATTACATTAGCAAGTGCTTCCTAGCCTAGAATAAGGTACTGGTGTCATATTTTGCATATTAGATTAGGGGAAAAATACTTAGACATGTGATGCAATGTGACATTTTATTGCCTTTTTTTTTTTTTTTTAATTTCAGGAAAGGAGTTATGCTTTCCCAAAGCATAATATGAATTAATATGAATTAATGAGCTAAAAATTAATTTCCTGCATAAAGGCAAGACAGGGTTTTTGTTTTGTTTTGTTTTTTTAATTCCAGAAGGAAAATATTAGAGAATAAATAAAATATTACATTTTTTAAAAAAACATCAATTCTGTATATACAGTAGTCAAATCTTTATTCTCTTTACTCATATCAGGATGTTGTTTCTATAAAAAGTAAAGTGAATGACAGGTTCTGATGGGAAACAAGTACCGTGTACCCTGTGCCACTGTGGTCCCAGCAGTCTGACTTTTATTTTGCAGTTGTCCCCTCTTGATTAAAGGACAACTACATCAGCCTAAGAGCATTGAATGGGGCTCTGTCTTTGCACATACTAAAGGAGCAGTACATCTAGTACTTGACATTAGACTTGAGGTGGCAGTATGCACATCAAGGCCTTAGGTACAAATGCTGAACAGCTGAAGCCAAGTGTTGCAAATTGTGCCACTTACTGGCATTTTAATCATTTTGTCACTTTGTTCTGTTTCTTTTACTTGTAAAAATGTGGCTGTAGCTTCTGTATACTTACTGGCATGCCTGCAATCAGAAATCCTCTCCAAATTCATTCCAAAGTGACAAGTCTCTCCCTCCATGCCTCAAGTTGGACCAGCCTGCACTCTGCTCCCTCTGGGTAGGCAGGTCCTGAGTCTACCAGTGCACTTACCGTTGTGCCACTGTGCTTACACAGCATATGACTTGGCTTCCAGAGCTGCCCTTGGAGGCTGCCCCTGGCGCATAAATGAATTGATTAAGCAAAATTAATTGCTTGACACAATCTTTACGAACAAAGGATTTCACACAGAGGAGGACTTGTACCATCACTCTTGTCTAATCTACCACACAAACACGTGTAGTTTGTCCAAGGTAGTCAGAATATTCTTCCTGTTTTTTCTGAGTAGCTGCTCTGTATGAACAAAATTATTGGTGTCTCAGCACCAGACCATAAACCTTCTGAACCTACAAAACCTCCTGAATGTCACTTTTCAGACACTCAGTTGCAAAGTTCAATTTCAGATACTCCTTATGCATTTAATCTCTAAGTTCCAGCATAAACCCAGCTGTTGAAGCCCTGGGCTAGAATCAATGAATAGAAGCTTTATAGTTCACTGCTTGATTTTGTCTTCTGCTTTTGTCAGAGGATGACTTATTTGTCCCTGTCTTTTGAACTTCGCTGATAGTTTATCTGGTGGCAGTCATTAAGCTGAACACACCTATGCATATAGCTCCAGTTAATCCAGCAGAGCTACTCACTTGTCTTTTGCCACAAAAGGTGATATGAAATACTTAGCAGTAAGTAAAAGACAAACTCTTTTTTATTTTTTACTTAAACCATGTGTGACAGTTGGCATCTGATTACAAATAGGTCTGACTGAAAGCTACCATCATTAGTGATAGTGGTAAGTTTGCAATTTAAGAGTTATACAATCTTGAACAGTCAAAGCTCTCTATTAACAGAAAAAATAATCTCAAAACTATATTTTGTAAGAAAACCATAAACCACTAAAATACGAATATATAATGCTGAGTACAGTAATTTCACGACTATAAGGCGCACCCTTTTGGCTAAAATTGCACCCCAAACCCGGAAATGAGCCTTATAGTCCGGTGCACCTTATATGATCTACAAAGTTCAGAAATTTGCCTACCCAGAAGTGCAAGCTGTGAGCCAAGTCACGAGGGGGGGGTGGGACCCGGCAGCCCCCGGCCAGCAGGAGCCACACGGGGTGGGTGGGACCGGGCAGGCCCCGGCCAGCAGGAACCACACGGGGTGGGCGGGACTGGGCAGGCCCCGCCCCACGCCGCCCCCGAGCCGAGGGAGGCGCGAGCCTGGGGCAGCCCAAGCCCAGTGCAGCCCCGAGCCGAGGGTGGCCCCACCCTGTGCCGCCCCCGAGCCAAGGGCGGCCCCGCCCCACACTTCCCTGAGCAGCGGGCAGCCCCGAGCCAACCTAAACTGCAGCAACCCCGAGGTGTGAGCCATGGCCGCCCCGAACCACGGCAGCCGCAAGCCACAGCCGCCCTGAGCCCTGCCTCGCCAGCCGGGGGTGGGCGGGAATGCCAAGGCCCTGCGCACGGGGAGGACTCTTGGGGCTGTGTTTAAAGGCTACACCGATCTTTGAAAAATGTTTGCAAATTGAGCACACTCCAGCAATTCATTACTTTGTTGCATGCCGCGTGGCTCCTCACTGCAAAAGAAAGTGCGCCTTATATCTGGTGTGCCTTATGACTGTGAAATTACTGTATAGAAATACTCAAAATACATTATGGTTCACTCCACTTAGTTACAGTAATTTCACAATTATAAGACACACCCTTTTGACTAAAATTTTGGTCCCAACCCAGAAGTATGGCATGTACTCCAGAGTGCCCAATATATGGATGAGGTTCAGAAATTTCCCAACCCGGAAGTGTGAGCCTGCAGCAGCCCCAAGCCGAGCTGAGCTGAGCCCGCCCCACCCCAAGCAGGGTTGGGGCCGCCCCCAGCACTGGCAGGGGAGCAGGGCCAGGGCCAGCAGGGGCGGGGGAGCCGGGCCAGGGCCACTCCCCAGCAAGGGCATGGGAGCCGGGCCGGGGCTGCTCCCCGGCTGTGGCGGGGCAGTGTCAAGCCGAGCCAGTAAACCCCGCGATCCCGCAATTCTGTTACTAATTGACAACTTTGTGAAAGTTGCACACGGATCCTCACTGCAAGCGAAAGTGCGGCTTACGATCCGGTGCGGATGATATATGTACAAAGAATGAAAAGTTGCCAACATCCGGACATGCGGCTTACAATCACGTGCGGCTTATAATTGCGAAATTACTGTAAATTATTGGTGCATAATAAGGAATAAAACCCTAGAAACATAAAACAAGGAAAATGCTGAGACTTAATTCAGATTCCTTTGTATTTATATTCTGAGTTGCTATATTCCGAACTTCTGTTTTACATAAGGAGAAAAGTACTTAGTGATTTTACTATGATAACTGAGCAATACTAGAAATAAAGCACAGTTCTGAAAGAATCAGTTATATAGACATTTGGGATTCATAGTCAGAGATAATGGTCTTTTTTATGATGAGTCCACTATATAAGCCAAGAATATTTCAAGAGCTTGTTTCAAAGTACATTCATTAGCATAACCCAAAACTTAGTCTTCCAGATAAGGAAAGTTCTTGTGTTTTAATAACAGAAAGTTAGAGTGTGTTAGAGAGTTTTTGAAGAAATTATGTGCTTGTTACAGAGACAGACTTCAGACACACTCCTTACAGTAAATTTTAATGCAAAACACATAATCTGCAAGGGAGTGTGGAAAATTAAAGATTGGGGTTATTTGCATAATATCATAAATATATTTTTTGAAACAACTTCTGGGTCATGAGTTCATTAAGTGTCCTTCTTGGATTAACTGGCACCATGGACTCTTCCTACACAGGATGTTTCTAAACTCCTTGCCAAGACTTTATTTCCCCCTTAACAGTCCAGTGTAATGCCCAAAGTCCTGTAAAAACCATAGTAAAAAAATTGTGCTCAAATGTGTGGGAAGCATGTACTGTTTGGTTTTACATTGGTAGAACTTTTTGTAAGTAATCTTGTGCTCATGGAATGCATGGGAACACCTCTGTAATGTCATATACTAAATAAAAGGTAGATAGATAGATAGATAGATAGATAGATCTGAAATGCTTAGATGTATGACTTAATGTTTTATGAATTTACTAGTATTTGTAATGGCCATGCCTGTCTTCAGATACTACTCATCTTCACCAAAGATACTGTGATAGAAATAGTCTATTGGACATGACACTTACATGTCAGTTCTTTATTTTCTTGAAATACCTAGCTGGAAAATGGAATGTTATCAAAAGAGGGTTCTATTGTGTAGGAAGCAAATACTTGTCCACATTACCTTTCTTTAAAAAGTGTTTTAGCTACTTCATTGCAGAAAGACTGTAGTATTGTTCTCCTTGTAGTATGTTATTAAGCAACTTGTGCAGTTACTTGTGAGTTGGCTAGCTGGTTCAAAAATGCAGTGTATTTAATTCCATTTCATGAGCCAGTGATCTCCCATTTTATATCAATTTATTTCTTGGTGGTTTTTCTAGTTTGTTGTATTTATCTCAACTATTTAAAATGTCTTCAAATGTCCCCATGGTAATGGAATTCACTTGGCAGCACTATATAGTTATATGAATCATTACATGACAGTAAATAAATGATTTAAGGCATAACTAAATACCAAATGGAAGTTGATAGGTTTGGTAACTGCAGAAAGAATTTATTGTGATGGTACCCCAACACCATTAATATTTTTTCCTGGAAACCCTTACTTCTTGAAAAGTTGGTTTGGACAGACTTGAAAGTTTGGTCCTGATGTTTTGGGGAATGCTCCCCAAAAGAAAACCTTTCCCTGAAGACATATGGATCACCCTATAACTCTGTTGTGCCTGAGTCCAGACAGCAAAGGTGGCTGTTGGAACCTCTATGAAAGAATGGGGATCATTTAATTTTGGGGTTATTCATCTGTTAGTGCTATGGTCTGTCCATAGAGGACAAAAGAAGTATTCCTTTAGAAAGGTTCTTAGCTTGAGCCTGTGCCTTTGACAGAAAGCAGGCTAAAACAGTATTTATGGACTGTCAAAAAATGTAGTATATGTGCACAAACTTCCTATGAATAAACATGTCACTTTTTTTTGTAATGACGTGTAATGGAATAAGATGGCTGAATACTTGCAGAGCATTTTTTTCAAGCTAGCAGTATTCAATTTTCTTGGGCTACCTACAACTGGCAAAGCAGCCTTTTTCAGTTTTCATAATTTCCACAGCTATGAAAAAATTGTCCATTCAACTCAATGTCTTAGATGGAGCCATTAGCTACTGTTGTCTTCTTGCATAAATGCAGTTGCGAAAGTGACAGGGTTTTAATGTAGGATGTCTTAATCCATTGTGATAGCTACATGGCTTCTTCTTTGAATATAAAGGAAGACTGTGCAATCAAGCGAATTTTAATTCCATACCTAAAGTTCAGCAAATGGAAGAGAGAGCATTGAAAGCCTTAAATAAACCACATCATAAATCATAACAACATATAAAATGAAAACATTTATTTAGAGAATGTTCTCAAAGAACGGAATACATCGGTCTTGAACCAAAGCATACATTTACGTAGATTGTTGTTAATTCACAGTTTATTTATGAAATTATTCTGTTTTTGATAGCATCTATATATGGCAAGGTGCCTAACCTCTGGGCACAATGGGGAGAAGTTATGAAGTTAGCATCCTCCTTCCTCTTGATCTACAAGCAAAGAAGCTGGAAGGAATCACTGTGTTACTCTGCTGACTGAACTCAGGCAGCAGCATCTGCTGGGTCTTACTAACTTCCACTCAATGGAGAAAAGACAGAACTGCTCTAAAATGGAGGAAACAGGAAATCCTTGTAGGAGGCTCTAAGAACAGCTAACCAAGGCAAGGTAGGCACAAGGCTGTAGACCTGTTGTGGTAGAGTCAATACTGACTTCACTCATGGTGCAAACTAGA
The DNA here is from genome assembly GCA_013186435.1 of Turdus rufiventris. NCBI lineage: Eukaryota > Metazoa > Chordata > Aves > Passeriformes > Turdidae > Turdus > Turdus rufiventris. The sequence goes on along the minus strand of PYHW01009662.1, from coordinate 2,505,209 downwards.
CAAAAATCACACAAAGTGACAAAAACAAATCGGAAATTACCTATCTCCAGCTGTCTGCACAAAGCACAAAACTCATGGCTATGATAATTCTACTTTTCTGTCTGGTTACTTGACTGGGAAGCTGCTAAAAAATAATTTGTGTTTGAGAGAATTTTTGAAAGAACGGTGAGTACTTTTGAATAATGCACCTATTAGGTAAAGTACTGATCTGGATGGAAACAAAGCTCCTAAAGCACATCTTTGTGTACAGAATTTCCAGTTGCTGTACATAACTGAAAAAAAATTGTATGGCAGAAAAAATAAATCTGATTGGCCATAAAATGTTGGGGTTTTTTTCTGTAATAGTTATGACCTAAAATATATTTTAATGTTGGAAAAAAATAACATACTGCTCATTTTGTCTGATGGATTTTACCATTTCCTGCCTGATTATTGAGGAATTCAGAATGTGTTTTGGCCAACAAGAAGTGTGTCCATGTGGCTTTCTCTTTAAGTCCCTGTTGATATTTTCCGGGACCCGAGAGTGCTAATATGCTTTAGCTATCTCTCAGAAAGCTCACATTT
>PYHW01009662.1:2491342-2504595 GCA_013186435.1 Turdus rufiventris | reverse complement strand
TTGAAACTACAGCCAATAAAAGTTTATACAAAGAACAGCATCCAATCTAAGTGAGAAGTTCTAGAGGTAAACTGACCAATGAGACAAAGTAATTTTTGACCAATTATCTTCCAAGGTGTTAGGAGAGTGACCAAATTCTTAAGGAATTTGGCTCGACCTTGGTATCTAGGATACTTTATCTATTATAGCAAGTTCCAGGGGCCAGGAGTAGAAGGCTTGGGGGGAATTGTATCATCTACATGTCCACACTAGGGAATTTCTTGCTCTCTTTTCAGGAAACACAGCTATATTATTGCTATTAATGCAGGCTTTCTCATCACCATTTATCTAATGCTGTCTGGCCTCTGTCATTTTTCTACATCCCTCCTATCTGTTCTGCAGTGGGCCTCTATCCTGCAATTAATTCTACTTGGTACAGAGGTGGGCAGTGCTTGCCATGAGGTCCCAGCCATTACAAATACCTGTACTAAAAACAGAGAAGATTGCAGTACTTGTGCAGACAAGTACCAAGCCAGCAACTTTCTCACATTTGTGTGGAGATCAGACTGAACTTCAGACACAGTTACACAAAGTGTCCATTCACCCCTCAGCATGTGAGCCTTTGGAGCAAGGACCATATGCTTACAGGGCAATGGGGACCTTGTCCTAGGTAGGGCAAGTAATTAGAAACAAGAAGATGACACCTGGCTGGCCTGCTTTCCATTGCCTGTTCCCATCTTCTTTCAGCTTGAGCTCTCCACCCTCACTTTCTTGTTTCTTCCTTTTTAAAATTTTTAAATATTCTAAAACAAACAAAAAATTTAATAAGAAAAGTACATTAGCAAATGGAAGGGTGTTTTTAATTATTTTCTCATCAAACTGGCTTTCATTGAACATTACATGCATCTCCGGTAAATAAATTAGAAGACAAAAAGCATTAAACTTATAAAACAATTGATCTATTCTACTGATGGTTGGCATCTCTGCAGTACAGCTGCTTCTCCCAGCTTCCTGGAAGCAAAAAAAGGGACAATAGCGAGCTATGCAGTGTGACTGACATCTCTTCCATGGTCCCTTTAGACTACAGTCTAAAGGCACACACACATATTTACCAATACTCACCATCAGATCAGATCAGATCAGAGTAATTTCTATAGGTTTGGTAGCATCTTGAAAGGCTTTCTGTCACCCAGCCAGGAGCCAACAGATGGGCAATGCAGGAGGCCATGCAGGGTGGTCTTAACAAACTCTTTTACCCATGCAATCCATCAAGGGTCAGACAATGCCTTTGTATCTCTCAGAACACATCTCTCAGCATCTATTCCAGCAGGTGCAGCACTGCACCACCCCAAACAGCCAGCCAGCTGTGCTTGCAACGAAACATTACAGTCTGCAGCCAGCAGAGGAGACGAGTTGTCACCGATGGCTGTAAATAAAAGAGGAATAATGCAGTCTCTTTGGGACTTCTGCCCAAACAGATAAACCTTTACTGCTGCTGTATCTTTGCTTTCATAAGAAGCCCTGAGTGCTATTTCTGATCAGAGAAGAAAGAAGTCCTCTGCCATGACCCCCATCAGGGCCAGCTGTTCCAAGCTGGAGTTCACACTCTCCAGCATTGCCAGGACTGTATTGTGCAACTCCAAGTGCAATCCCCCATGCTGTATTGCCCATCAGTCCCCTAATTCCTCTAGTGGGTGCTACATGTTTCCACCTCCTTTGCTGCTTTATGAAAGTTTTTCATTAGTTCTCTATTCCCCAGTTCCTGTGTCCAATGAAGAGTCCTCTGCGTTAAAGTAGGTGTTGAAAATACAGGGGGAAACAGGAAGGTTGTAACTGGGTAATGGGTAATTCAGTTAGTCTTCCAGGGGCTAAGAGACAAAAAGACTTACTCTAAGTTGAAGTCACTCCTCAGGAAATCCTTATGGATCATTGTTCCTGTTGAGTGGGAAAACAAGCCTCTCACAATAGAAAATATCTTCCAATCAGCAGAATTAGAAAATGATAGAGCAACCAAGCTCTGGGGGAGTGAGTCATCACTCAGCAATTTTTTTTCAGTGCTTTTGAGCTGATTGCTAGCAAAGGTCATGGGTTGCTAACCCAGAGTCTGGAGGCTGTAAGATGGGAAGGGCCATCAGGAAGCTCTGATGCCGACAAAGATGTTTATTTATAAATTTCAGTCAAGCTCAGAATTAGAGTATTGGGGGAAGATCCATCTTATTTAATCCAAATTCAAGATTTGCATTTTAGCAAGTCTGAGGGAAGTGTTGTGGTTGCTATGGATAAGATCTATGTAGGGTCCAAAACTCGGAATTCATTCTTTTAGTAGACAGAGAGCAAAGAAGACAGAAGAAATTAAAAGGGTATAGTGCTGTCATATTCCCTGCTGAGACATCCAGTTCAAGGTTAGCTCCAGATCATGACACAGAAAGTAGATTTGACTGCAGTGTTCCCCTGCCCGTTGAGATAGAAGTCACTCGCCTTGAAAGGTATTCAAGTGATCATTCAACTCCTTCTCCATTCCTTGTTTGTACTGCCCAAGTAATTAATTTAACACCTGTAAATCTGTGATAGGAGGAGTTATGTTCAGAAAAGGAAAATCATTGCTTTCTGCTTCATTTATCTTAAAACTAACTTCATAACAAAGTGTCACATTCCCTTCCTTCCTGCACATGTAGGTTTGTCTAAAATATGTGCCTTCCCCTGACATTAGATTATCTCTGGTGTAGCACCATTGCCTGTAGCAACACTGAAAACAGTTAAGATAAGACATCAGTGTTTTATCACTGTTTGGTCTAACCTTACTGAATGAAAGACTGGATGATGAATAGTAATAAAATTACCAGCACCTTAAAGAACCTCTCCTGCCCTAAAGCTATTATTTCTATCAATCTAAAAATCCAGCCACAAGAGAAATCCCAAAAATGGAAGACAAGGAGGAAGGGCCCAGGTTTTACAGTTACACTGGGGCAGCAGGTATAAGCAGAGGTAAAAAAACTGCAGCCAGACTTCATGTCTACTGTATTCTCATGTTTCTACAATATCACTGTAAAAAATAAAGAGATAAGTGCTCCAACATTAGTGACCTCCTGAGCTCTACAAAATTTATTGCATTCATGGAGATCCCTGGTTCTTTTTTTCAAGTTTGCAGGGAGACTATTTAATTTTTATATTTCATGGTCATTTGGTTCCCTGTGATTTCTCCCTGTGAGGGTAAAGCAGCAGGCTGTGCTTGGTAGAGCTTCTATCCTGAGAATGTCCAGATGCACCCTGTTCCCCTAATGAGATTATTTTTACTCTATCTTAAGGGTATTTTAGGTTTTCATAGAAATTTGGTTTTAGCTGCATACCTTACAGGCATATATATATGTATACAAAGACTGATGGCTGCATACAGCACTGCTCAAAGTATGTCAGAAATATGTAATATATGATAGATAAATGGAAAGATGTGCTTGGGATTCAATCATCTTTCTTCTAAGTGAGGTATTTCAGGACTTCAGCAAAATGCACACGTCTTACATTAGCAGGCTCAGAATATTTATATCCCCATTTCCCTTCAGCTTGTGCAGCTGCCTTACTACCAAAGCTGAGTAGAGTATCTTTATTGAGTCAGTGTAAATAGCTCCTATTCAGCTCTCAGGCATGTAATCACATACTGGATGATTTTTTTGTTAGTTGTTGGTTTTTTTCCCCTGCAGCATTTTTCTTTTTCAGAAATAAAAACTTTCTCATGCCTGTTGATTTCATCATACAGGAATTTAATTCAGCAGTCACCTTAAAGGCCATTCATTTAGATTTAGGGAGGAGTACATTTGCTTCCTTTGCAAAATGTGATGTCAAGGCTTATATTTTTCCCCCTCAATTAATCTTAAAATAGGAAATGCAGAAAGAGGAGGATCCACAGTAGAACACGGCACACATTTATATGGTCACCTAAGTGAATAGAGCTAAAAAACTCATAAGCAATGCCTCTTTCACTGAAAGTGAGTACACTGGTTGTTCTCTCTGAGGGTCACAGGTATGGAAAAAGGGCACAACCTATTTTGGCAGGGTGCAGATTCAAGTTTCTTAATTAGCCAGCTAAGAGATCAAAGAGCAAAAAGAAGTCAGATGAAAGCTAGGTGCTGGTGTGGCTGCAATTCCTTTCCTAATTATCTGTTTCCCAGATTACAATGATGTCAGACTGTATCTGTCACAATTAACATGGGGAGGAGGAGGATAAAACAAAAGCTTGTTTACTGTGGCCTGTACCAAAACAGTTTTTGTATAGATTTCTCCAAATGAAATCAGTTATTGTAGGTGAGTCTGATGGCTCCAGGTATTAAAATTGTCTGCACGTTTACAAAGCCCTGTTTACAGACAGTTAAGATTATTCTGAATTCAGCTCCTAGAACTGAGCTGTTCAGAGCCATCTGGCTCTGCTAGGTAGACCTACGTGTCTGTGGCTGTAATTTTCAGATACAGCCTAAATGGCTTGTTCAGGTCAAAGCATTTAGAGTGGAGATTTGGCCTTTGCAGTCAGGAGGTCTAGGGGGAGGAGGGAGAAGTGGTCTTGCTGAAAGACCTTTTCTTTTACACTCCTTCAGCAAATGCAGCCACAGTTCGCTCAGTCAGAGGGAGGCCCTTGAAGGTTTGTCACTCATAAATGTTCAACAGAAACCTTCACGGTTTTAGCAGCTAGCCTTCTTGATGACTTGTCTTCCCTGAGCATACTCCAATCCAAATTTAAGATGACTTTTCCCCCAGTACGCTTGTTACAAGGCTGGCTCTGTGGCAGGTCACACCTAATGTTGAGATCTGAACTGAGAGAGGGGCACAGCCTGGTTTTCAGTCAGCATCCCCTGGCTAGCAGTGTGGAGGAAAGGGGAAGCTACTGAGCAGCAGAAACCTCAGAATAGTGGAAACTGATCCTGGAGGTGGCAGGAGGAAGGATGAAAGTTTTAAACCAGAATCAGAGATGGGGGAGAACACTGGTTATGAAGTAAAGTGCAAGGTGGAAGCTGGAAGAGACCATCAGAGCTTGGGAATACTCACAAAGAGAACTTGTGATTGAACCTGTTTGAGTTGACATGGGAGAAAAGGAGAAAGGTAATGGCAACACTGATGCTGAGACAAGGAGAGGGGGAACAGTCATGGTCTGAGAAACAAGCTGTATGTGGGGCTTATGTCTGTGGTCCATTCATCTTGGATTTATTAAGGCCTAGGTTTTGCTGTGCAAGAAGATTAGGACTGGGTGGGAAGTTTGCAGAGTGGAGGTAAGAACTGAATCAATCAGAAGTACAGGACTTAAAGCTGAGGGCAAGGAGAAGATGTGGTATGGCCCCTGCGGTTTAAACACCCCTGGAGTTTAAATGCTGCCTTGGACTCTGTCCTACTGCTCCAGAACTCCTTGCATTCCAGGCAAATCTTGTATCTGTTTGCCTGGGAGCTCCTAATTTCCCTAGTGGTCAATGTGACTCCTGATGTGAGAAAGTTCTTTGTTCAGAGCTGTAGCTAACGTCAGTGGGGGCTATGCTTTTCATATATGAAAAAAATCCCAAACATTAAGTGCTTAAAAGGATCAGATTTTAATATTTCACATGGGTTGCCAAGATTATTTTATTTTCCCCCATTTTTATCCATTCACCTCACAGATTTTCTTAAAAAAATCATGAAATACTCAGATTTTATACTGTTAAATGCCAATAAATAAGCATTTTGGGAACAAAAAATCCTTCATTCATTGCAAAAGAATACAGCAATGTAAAGTCTGTAGCCCTGTTAAACAACCGGTAAAACACAAATCATTGAACAGTTATAATCAGGTCTTGTTCTTGTACTGGCTGAAGCAAAGATACTCTGAAAATGTAGTTGTGTATCATACTAGTAAGAGCTGAGTCATCCCTGGAAGTACTAAGTGGAAAAAATATAATCCATTTCTTCTGATGCAATAGTAATAGCATAAGTGTAAAGATTTTAAGCTTTCTTCACCTGTAGACCCCTGTAAACTTCATTGGACAGATGCAGATCCTTGAATAGTGACTAGACAACAGCTTGTTCTTTAGTTATTTCTGCTGCAGCTCTTGGAAGTAATTTGTGGAACCCTGGGAGTCTGCAGACCACTTGCTTTAGACTGCTGTCTATGACTATATAGCTTACAAAGGCAAAAAAATAGTGCTAAACCAAGAATGGCTTTTCCAGTCTATCCAGTAACATGCTTTGTCTCATAAGAAAGTGTATGAAACATTCAACGCCCTTGCTGCTAGCAGTCATCTTGAAAGAAGGGAACAAATTTGTTCTGATCATGCTATATTAGATGTTCTGCCTAAGACTTGTCTGCTGGTTGTCTCTTTTTTCTTCCTCTCCAGTGCCACTGACAAATCTTGCATTTCTCTTGTTGGCCATTGTTATCGTACTCAAGCCTGAGTTAAGATCCCAGCACATGCACCTCTGGCAATGCAGTCCAGCTCCTAATAGTATCATGTATGGCTGAAATCCAGTTTTAAGACTCTCATACTTTAATGTTTCCATTCCACTGCAAACTGAGAATATTTCATTTTGCAATAACACACATTATGAAGGTGTTATCCCCTGGAGTTTAGAAACTTCTGTCACTGATGTGTAAGAATCTGTAATTACAGCAGTGTTCCCTTCCATCCACCACAGCTGTCTCTGGCAATGTTCCCCCTCATTAGGAAACTATCCTATAATTTAAGATTAGAGTTCAAGCATAAGGCACTAATTGCACCTTTCTGTTTGAGTCCTTACAGAATTTACATTGTCAAGCTGAGGTGTCTGTTGCGCTTAGACCTTTCCACCTTTCAAAAACAGGTCTTTACTTGAGCTTCATTTTGCTTTGCCTGGTTTTCACCAGCAGTTCCCAATGCAAATGCTATGAGAGCTGGTTGCAGACAGCCCTGGCTTCAGGAAAGCCAAGCCTCCGATTCTCTTGATAGTGTTAAAAGAAGGATTTTTTTTCTCACCATGTAACATTCAACTTTTTATTACATTGGTGACATGTGCCACTTTCCCATTAAGTTATTCTGGCTATGAAAATTATGGTAGAAGAAAGTGATGTGAAACTATAGGTTTATTCAGTTCTTTATTCTGAATAGCTGCTTGTTTCTGGAGTATGGAACAAGGCACATTTATCTTTATTCATTACCCTATAAAATGACACATATTTAAAAATTTTGTTAGTTCCATCTATGTGAAAAATGAGATCTTCCTGAGCTCATAATTTGTCACTGCTGCCTTCGTGTGACTTAGGAATAAAAATCTTAGTAATGGATGTTGGGCTGGTGGCAAAGGATGTAGCTCCTTGCTCCCTTGTTTCTGCTTTAGCTTTTAAGCCACGAGCCCTGGATGTTCTCCTTTGAAAAACTTGATGTTTGCTTGCTGAATTTTAACAACACACAGATAAAATATATTTGCCAGTAAGCTCCTTTTAGCTGTTTATTTTAATTGAATTTATAAAACATAAAAAAGAATGAATTCTGAGCTGCAATCACATTTAAGAAAGGATTATAAAGGCACACCAATCCATAAGAACTTCAGCAAAACACTAGCTTTTTCCCACATGCCAGGGCTTCTTGTCACATTTTTCAAGACTAGCAAAGTGAACAAAAAGTGCTCGGTGTGGGTGGACTTGGGACAGAGGTCTAACACGTGTGAACACGGACTCAGAGTACTTAAGCTTTCTGTTTCAGTTTTCAGCTTCAGTCTTTCTGCCTCTTGCCTCAGTCAAAGGTGTGTGTGTGTGTATACACACATGAGTACATGTGCACATCTTGCTCCAGGAACCTGTTTGTAAATATTGTAAATTATGCTGTGAGTAGCTACTCACTGCATTCACTTTTCCTGATGTTTCCTGTTCCAGCTTTTTTTCCTGAACCGCCAGCATTAACGTACTTTTGCTTTACTGCCAGAACGTGACACAATGCAAGAGATAAATTTAAGTTCCACAGATAATTTTTAATGATTCCTTTCCAATTACCCCCAGTTAGTGTGGATAAACATTTCCCAAGAGGACAAAACTCTAAACCACATTCTGGTATTTGCATTGACTTTTTGGAGGGACTGACTTGTACAATTATGCTATTTCATGAGAAGAAGAAAATTCCATTTCTGAAAATCAAACCTTTGTTTTCAGAGAAACTCATACAGTTTGCATTTGCTGACTCTCTTCATGTGTTGCCAATGAGTGGGGATGGCCTGAGCCTGACTTTTCTTCCCTCATTATATGTGATGTGTGTTTGCTTCTTTCATGGGCTGTGTTTTCAGTGTGTTTGCTTAGTTCCTCACTGTCTGCCATACTGACTTATTTATTCTTTCACTTCTGAGTTTTCTGCATATTTTATTTCTGTCTTGCATCTGCACTCTGCTTGCTTTGCACAGCTGGGTTTAGCATCCTAATTGTATGAGGATGTGCCTTTTTTGGTCTTCTTGTTTTGGTTTGGTTTGGTTTGGTTTTTTTGTTTTTGTTTTGGGGGTTTTTTTGGGGTTTTTTAACCTGCTGCCTTAATGCTCTGTTGGAGAGACTGCAGAAGGCAAGTAAAAATAATTAAAACCCTAAAATAAAGTCCTCCTTTATTTTAGTCCAAAGAAGAAAATTTAAAAGCAAAAAAACAGTCTTTACAAGGTTACAATTATCAGAACAGACACATAGTTTTAAAAGATGTGTAATTTCTTCCCAAATACATAATCCAGAGGTTACTCAATGAAAGAATCACATTTAAATATAAAATAATCTATTTATTGTGATCACTGTATTTTTTTAGTTCAAGAAAAATATGAAAAGTAATTCACAGCTTTCACATGAATACAAACCTTTCCTAGCATGGTTTATGGCCATCTCAGAATATGATCCTTTTATCTCTGGTAAAAGTCTGCAAGGTTTATCATCAGCTCAACACAAATGAACTGCAGATCTGGCTGCTTTTCTACAGAAGCTATCTGCAATCAGTGGGGCCATGCTATGTCTGTACTCCCTGCAGAAGTATCTGAGAGAATCATATTGGTCATCTTCTTGCTTCCCCTCATGGAAAACTGGTTATCAACATTTGTGTCAATGAGATGTCACTTGATGACATACCTGAGATTTCTAAAGTGAACAGCTGGATGTATCTCATAATCCGTAACTGAATATAACAATCATCCAACTGTAGCCAAGTCTGGGAATAGAGAATGTCAGGAGGAAAAAATAAGCTATCTCAAAATAAGTTTGAAGAAAAGATGAGTAGAGCTGACAGATGGTACAGCACTTCAAGGAAATCACTACTTTCCCCTTCTCCCATCAGTTGCTAAGGAGAGATTATATATAAGAGAGTATCAATGATATCAACACCCAGGCAATACTTAGTTCTGATAAATATCTGAACACCCATGAGGCCATCTTACATACATTTCATCTTAATCCAGCCTGCTTCTTGTGGCTGGGGCATCTATGCCTGTATCTATTTCTAAAATGGAAGATGGGAATGTTCTATCTTTTGAAATGTCCAGAAAGCTGTTCAGAAGCAGCTATGCATCTCTCGAGCTGCAAAGGCAAATACATACGGCTCAGAACATATCTCCTTGCAGTTTAGTGGTTCCCCATTCAGTTGCTGCTTTAAAACAGAACAATGATCTTTTTAATTTTTGGCTTTCTGCAGGATAGGGTTTAATCCCATTAATGACTGCATTTCCCTCCTTACACTCCAGGGATACTTGGCTCAAAGGGGATGATGTAATTGTCTTGACTGAAATGAAACTCAGATCAGTTGAGAAGACAGAGTGTGAGGAACACATATTTGCTGCAGAAATTCATCTGGCAAAGAAAAAAAAATGCAGATCATTGCTTGCTTTTAAAAAAAGATGACAAGATACATATTGTTTACTTAAGCTTTAACTGACTGGAGGGTAGAACTAGAAGTGTTGTAGGGAATGACGCTACGTTTGGATAGAGATCAGTCATCAGCAGTGCCCCTCGGGGCTTAATCCTGGGGACAGTTCTGTTCAATATATTTATCAATCATTTGGGTGCAGGAGTTGAATGCACTATTAGCAAGTTTGCTGATGATATTGAACTGGAAAGTGTTGTTGACTGTTTTGAAGGACAAGTGACCTTGAAGGGGGATATGGATAGACAGGGACACTGGGTTATGATTTATGGGATTAAATTTAGCCACCTGAAATACCAGATTCTGCACCTGGGAGAGAATACTGCTGGGAACAAGTATAAACTTGGAGAGTAGTGGCTGGAGAGCAGCCCCACGGAAAAGGGTCTGGGGGTGCCAACTGACAGGAGGCTCAAAAGGAGCCAGCAGTGTGCCCTGGCAGCCAAGGGCAAGCCTCATCCTGAGATGCATCAAACACAGCACAACTGATCAGCCAAGAGGGTTAATTATCCCACTGTATTGAGCTGGTGCAACCTAATTTTGAGTATATTTTGTAGCTCTAGGCCCCAAAGCTTAAAAAGGATCTGAAGATCCTTGAAGGTGTCCATAGGACACAAAAGATGGTCAAAGGGCACAAAGGCATATGCTTTGAGTTGCTGATCTCTTCTCCTTGGGATCCAGTGCTAGGACACATGGGAATGGTTCAAAGTTGCATCAAAGAAAGTTTAGTCTGGACATTGGGAATCAGTACTTTACCAAGAGGGTGATCAAACACTGGAATAGGGTTTCTGGAGAGATGCTTGATGTACCACTATTGCCAGGGTTTGAGAGTCATTTATTTGGACAAAGCCCTTAATACCAAGCTTTAACTTGGTCAGCCCTGAAGTGGTCAGTTGGACAAGATGATCATTTTAGGTCCCATCCAGCTGAACTATTCTGTTCTATCTTCTATATATTCTGTATCCAATATTCTATATTCTGTTCTAAAGCTTCCTTCAACAGAAGCAGGGATATACAGTAATTTCATGACCATAAGGCGCACCGGACTATAAGGCGCACCCACCGAGAGCCAGCAAAATTCGCAACATTGTAGATCAGATAAGGCGCACCGGTCTATAGGGCGCACTTTTTTTTGCAGCGAGGCTCTGCCCCCAGCTCCTCCCGCAAGGTTGCTGGCCGAGGCCCCGCCCCCACCCAGCAGCCATTGGCCCCTGGGCCCACCAGGACCCGCCAGGGGTGGTGCCACGGGCCCCCGGGCCTGCCTCCACCTGGCAGCCATGGGCCCCCCTGCCCCGCCCAGACCTGGGAGGGGGGGCACCGCAGGCACCCAGCCCCACCTCCACTCAGTAGCCATTGGCCCTCCCGGACCTGACAGGGGTGGTGCCGTGGCCCCCCGGGCCCGCCTCCACCCGGCTGCCGCTGCACTGCCAGCCCCCCCACGGCTCATGGCTCACACTTCCGGGGTGGCAAATGTTGCAACTTTGTACTTCATATAAGGTGCACCGGTCTATAAGGTGCACATCCGGGTTCAGGGAAAAATTGTAGTCAAAAGGGTGCGCCTTATAGTAGTGAAATTACTGTATTTCCTGATAAATTATTTCCCTTGTCTCTTCTTTTAACTACCTTATATTTGCTAATTTCTCAAAAGACAAAAGCTATTGTAGAAGCATTCCAGCTGAGGATGAACCAACATAATTCTTGGATGTAAGAGAAGCCATGCTTACAACATCTTCCTCTTAAACAACATGCAGAATCCTAAAAAAAATGGCCCACTTGTTTTAGTAAAGCAGAATATTTTATGTGGTGGTGTAGGGGTCAGTCTGAAGATTGCCTGATCTGCTTCACAATCATCATCAAAGACCCTGACATGCTGGGTCCCCTACCACTCGCTTTGGACAGGAGCTGCCAGTCTGACCAATGTGGATGCTTACCAAGGGACTGTGTGCAGGTGTGCTTGCCTGAGTTTGCTGCTTCCATGGTGCACTGCTCTCAAAGGGAGAACTGGTTGTAGAGTTCTGTCCTGCACCGGATTCTTGAAGCCACAGGCTTCTGAACACAATAGCCCATAAATCTCCCCACTTTTTGGCTAGGGGCCGCTCACCTTGGAAACTGACTATAAAAATGATTACTTTCTGAAGAGACTTTGAGATCTCTCTCTCCCCATGGATGGAAGACATTGACAGATGACCCGAGAACATCCCATGTGTTGGTAGCTATTCCCCCTATTCTCTCTCTCTTTCTCCCTTTTTTCCTTCGTTTCCCTATTCTCTCTCTCTGCCCCTTTTACTTCATTTCCCTATTCTCTCTCTCTCTTCTATTGTGAACTAAGCTGTTTGCGCTTAATAAATTGCATTGCTGCTTGTTGCTGAATAAAACTTCAGTCTCCTGTTGTTTGTCTTTTGCATCCTGGGGTCAAACGAACCATCATGACCTCCGTTCAGGTTGTGCAGATCGTGGCAGGTGGCTCATACACTATCATGACAATTATGATGGAATTCATACAAGTGAATGAGGAGCACTCTTATTTGAGAACTGAGACCCACTAATGGAACAGGATCTGCAGGTTTACAGGATGAAGTCACTAATTGTCTCAGAGAACAAAACTTGTATTTCATGAAGGGCCTTTAGGGAAAGGAAAAGAACCAGGCTTCTACATTTTTTAAATGAAAAGCACCAAAGAGAGCACAAAGCACCCTTAAGTGTTAGTGGAAGAATCCCTTGGGCTGTAGCACGGTTCAGGTTTGAATGACTGGCAGCAAACTGTGCTGCAGATTAAGTGCACATGATGGTGATATCCAGCGTGGGAGGCAGAGAAAAAACAAGGTACTGGTAAAGCTAGTAAGGGGACAGGGCCAGTGGTGGTATCTGGGGGATATTAATACACTTTATGGCTAGAAAGGAAGATGATGAAAAACAAAGGCTGTAAAAGTTACTAGTATGATTTAAAGTCAGTGGGAAAGAGATGAAACAGTCCCTGGAAGCAAGTTTTTCAGTCAGAGCACAGCACTGGGGGTGAGGATAGACAAATATCACTCAAGCTCATTTCCAAGACCTTCCTCAGGTGCATCTCTTATTCCACATAACAAAGACTTAAGAACCTCCTTAAGACTCCTCTTTTTTGGCTTGACCTTGGCTTGACTTTAGTGAACTTGCTTCCATACTGGTGCTGTTCAGCATTTGTCTTTCCCTTGTTTTTTGCTATGTGATCTTTAACTATCTCAGTCAGACTGCGGGCTCCATAGTAAATCATTGTAGTGCTAAACTATAAATCATAGAGAAATACAACACCTGTGCAGTAGCTAAATTACACCTATGGTGTTCTATAAATACAGTAATTTCACGAATATAAGCCGCACGGACTATAAGCTGCATCTCTGGGTGTTGGCAAACATTTAGGTTTTTGTCCTTAAATAAGCC
>PYHW01009662.1:2454157-2485346 GCA_013186435.1 Turdus rufiventris | reverse complement strand
ATACAGTACTACAAAGAAACAAACCCCAAACCCTGACAAAGTCAGAGTACAACCTGACACCCTGTCAGGCAGGATGTTGGTAGCAGTTCGATTAAGTGGTGGCTGCAGTCCTCTTGCAGTGACAGATGTGGTTCAATTGAAGCAGTAGTTCTGTAGAAGGTCCAGTTTCCCTCCGGAGGTCCAGAGGTGATGTGGAGAAATCCAGTTTTCCTCTGAAGTCCAGTGGAGAAAGGGCTACCTTATTGTCCCAAAACCTCTGTTTTTATCTTGGTAAGAAATGTTGGGCTCTTCCCCCTGGCTGGAGCAACTTCCAATGGGATGAAGTAATTTTATCAGTCACACAGTGGGACTCAGTGGGCCATTAGCAAAAAATGACTTTCTGGAGGAAGGATGGGTTGTGAAAAGTTAAAGAATAATGCCCCACCTGGTTTCAATGGATGGCTCATTAGCAGAATATCTCCTGAGGAGATAAGGATCACTGCCCCCACCCTCAACAGATGGTGATAGAATAGATATCTTTTATCACATCTTGTATTGTAACCAAAGACAGTTGCTGGCACCCAGAAGTGCGGCTTATAATTGTGAAATTACTACTGAGTGAGAAAAGCAGTCGATGCTCTGAGTTCAGCTTTCCAGAGGTAGAAGCTACTTTACTTGTGGAACAAAACATTGGGGATCCTGTCATCACTGACTGTAGTAATGCTGAACAAGTGTGGGCCATAGCGACATGTCTGAACGAGTCTAGGCCATGGTCTGTATTGTATGCATCTGCAAAACTATGTTTTTCTCCATATTTTGCTACTTAGTTGTTTTTCTGCATATTTCTTAGTTTAGACCAATGTTTATAACAGGTGCATGGGATGAGCCATTTTTACATGTTTTTCTGCAACTTGTTGAGACCCTTCAAGGCTACTGAAACATAAATTGTGCTAAACTGGGAGAGAAGAGACTGAAAAACAGCATACCAAGATTAGAAGACCCAAGATAAAGGTGGGCAGCAAAGTTCTGGACAGCAACCAATCATCATACCTGAAGGACTCGTGTAAGGTGCATGAACAGCACAGAGGTACCAATCTAGAAATGTGTGATTGTGTGGATAGTAGTCTTAAAATGTATAATTAGGGCTACAAGTAAACAATAAATTGGCTTCTGCATATTCATATTGATTTGCTGTCCAGAAGTCCTGTTTCTGCCCCAGCTGACAACAGATGTGTCAGCTTGGAAACCTTTATCCTGGTACCCTTGTTCTGGATCAGGTCCACTGCTTAGGGCCATACTCCAGTTACAGACAGGTCATAATTACACAGGAGTAGAGCCACGGGCGTCCCTAACAGTCCAAAAACAGAACTACAAGCCAAAGGCCTGACACATTTTCCCACTGCCAGCCTGAGTGCCTGAGAAACCAGCTCAAAGCCAGACCAGTGTGAGAAAGTCCTCACTAGCCTGAGCGAAATGCACGACATTTGGCAGCTCTATAGGCTATTGAAACCCATGAAAACATTTGCAGTGCTTCCAGAGGACTGCAAGTCCTGCCTACAGGACCTGCTTTCCTTATTCCAGGAATTCAGATAATATTACCACCTTCTGAACATTAATCCACCTGCATCTAAAGTGTTTCCTATTTTTCCTGAACTTTTCACATCTGCTCCTAGTTTTCATGTATCTTCCCACAACTGCTAAAGAATAAACTTGTTTTTCTTTTATAAAACTTATTTTTAAATTTCTTTTTCTTTGCAGCCAATACAAACTCCTTGTGCCCATTGCAAATCCTGCCACCACTGAGCTCTTCTGGCATCATGATGGCTTGTGTTTTCAGGACTGAGGTGAAGAGGGCTTTGTGTGGTCATTTAGTGCATGAGAAAACTCATTAATAGATTTTCCGGGCAACTGAAATATTGTTTTTATCTGCAGAATAGAAACAGCCTAATTCTGTAAGCTTCCTCCTGATTCCCTGGCATTCTCCTGCAATTCCAATTTGGTGTGACTGTTTCTTTGGAAGGGAAAAGTAGCTTGAACTCTGTGCTTATTCATTCTCTCTGCTGGGGCTAATCAATGAAGCAGTGTAATTTTTTGGTGATGAGAATGTTGCCATGTTTTAAGCTGACAGGAAGTCCATCACTTGCACAATTGCTAGGCCACAAGGTGAGAATGAGAAAGAACCATTCAGTGACTGTGAATACACAACTGAAGAAACTCACAGTGCTCTTCTAAACAGTTGAAATAACCAGTTCCTTCATAGGTGGGCATTTGTAACCTGTTGCTGTGAAATTAGATGGTGATGTCAAGAGTAGATAAGTACTTGAGCTAAGCTGCATGAAACAGCAATGTATAGACTGCTCAACCAGAGAGTTACAAGGATTTTGTGCAACTAATAAACACCGTAAGATAAATAGATGAACAATATTGTGTGCAAATTGAACCATTTGGAAGCAATGAAGTAAAAAGGTCTGTGTGCGCTGCCAGTGGCTCCTTGAATCCCTGGGGAAGGGCATTCTCCTTCTTGGTCATGGCAATGCAGTATTATGCCCTGCAGGTGGCTAGAAGCAATAGAGCCATCTACTGACTGACAAGGTTAACCACAGCATCTTTATGAGCTTCTCATTTAACTTGCCATTTCCATCCTCAAACTATGGCCTTTGGAGAACTGGTTTTCAGTAGAAGCTAATTACTGAGGCACACAATTGATAACTGGTTAGCAATTGCTGAGTCTCCCTATTACTCATGGCTTTGACATCTGGTTAGATACCTATGTGAATAAGCACTCCCAAGCATGTGCCATACCATTTTCCTAAGCATGAGATGGCATCACATCTTGTGGTTGAGAAGCAAGGTTGGTGTTTGCTGAACACTGATTACTTTGTAGAAGGCAGAGAAACACTTTGGACATCAACACAATCTTATTGTAGCAACCTGGAAAATAAGGGGACAAGAATCTGTGGCTTAGGAATTATTGAGGAACTTTAATTGTATTTAGGAGCTGTTTGTAGGTTGTGTGCTGACGCAGGTGTCTGAAAATGGAGCCTGATATGCAACACCCTTTGTGGTATGTGACCTGAGGGTTCACATGTCCTGGGACCAAGGAGTCTAGCAGGAAGTCCATGTCTTGCCAAAGACTCATTAAAGCAAACAAACAAAGAACCTTTCAAGTTCATGCAACTTATAATGACAGATATAAAAATGTAGTGAAAGTGCATGAAATACTGATTTTAAAGACCATTTGTGTTATGGCAACAGCTAGATCCAGGATAGGTGTCAAGCTCCCTCTTATCAATCTTCTGTTTTTTAATAATCATATAAGATTTATCAGGAACAATGTCTGTGGCAGCAAACTGAGAAAATGCCTGGCATATTTGCTGTACAAGTAGCTGGCTGAACAGTCCAAAAGGCACTCAGGCAAATGTAGTCAAACAGCAGACTGTCAATATAAGAAGTCTGGATACAGTTTTGAAATGACTGTAGGGATCAATACTGGCCAGAGCAACTGACTCTGCCCAAGAACCCTCATGACAGCTTGTAGAAGCTGGTCTTCACAAATGGTGCATGAAGTCCCATGATCCCCCTTGGGTCTAGAAGGAGGCATGTAAACTGCAGTGCTGTTGAGTAAGTTCTAAGTGCTCTGTTAGGCAGAAGGCTGATTACATACACACATAGGATTTCTTGCTAGAACTGGAGCATCCAGATTTACATAGCTAAGACTTCTCTTTGAAGTGTCGCTATGAGGAAATTGTTTCTTTCTTCCTCTTGCAACCACTGCAGCATGAGTAGAATTAAATTATGACTAGGTTTAACCCCTATTGCTTATGCAATCCATAGGCTGAATTCACCTCTTTGCAATTTTTAGGAAAAACAAAAGCCAAGGCATCAAGAACTTCAGGCAAAATACCCGTCCTAGGTTATTTCATTGTATCTTGCTACTGTAAATGAGATGCAACTATAGATTCTCAACACAGTGTAAAGCTCCACAAATAGGAGCAAGGAGCTTTTGAGACTTCAAATTGAGACTCAAGACTCTCATGATATTCAAGAACTTGTAAAATCTTTCTTTTAATAAGAGTGTGATGTTTAGTGGACATAGATAAATCTTATTATAAAATCTTTTAGTTTCAAGAACAGCATTTCAGACTGAGAATGTTACATTTTTCAGAGTACAGATGTCAGGATGACATCTAAAAAGACAAACAAGAATAGAAAAGCATTTGGAAACAAAATATTTGGAAGCAAAAATTGAAACCAGATTGTTTCCACTCAAAAATATATGACAGTGTCATCACAACAGATGAGACAATGGTTCAGACACAGCAAATTATAAATTAACAAAAAATATGGATTTCCAGGACAACTGGATCTTGTTTCTGTAAATAGCTATACACTGAAATGGATGCATGAAGTTTCCTGGGACTGCTCATGAGTAAAGTTATTAGTTAGAGTCTCTATGTCTTCAGTCATGTGCAGTGACATCTGTAAACCTGTAAGACTGGAACTTCAAAAATGATAAATTGCTCTGAAGAATTATGGTTTTGTTTCTATGGACTAGATAAAACTTAGCAAGCATTTGATCATTTTTATTATAAATAATAATAAGGCCTATAAAGACAGGAATGTGAGAAAATAGATATTTTATAGTCATTAGACTGGCAGTTTTTAAAGGTCTTCCTCTGCCCCTTCACAAAGGCACATTCTCAGCATTTCACGCCCTCCTGCCAATTAGAGTAATTTCACGACCATAAGGCGCACCGGACTATAAGGCGCACCCGCTGGCAACCAGCAAAATTCACAACATGTAGATCAGATAAGGCGCACCGGACTATAAGGCGCACCTTTTTTTTTTTTTTTTTTAGCGAGGCTCCGCCCTCAGCTCCCCTTGCACGGTTGCTGGCTGAGGCCCCGCCCCCACCCGGCAGCCATTGGCCCCTGGGCTGGCCTGTAGCCGGCTGGGCCGGGGTATGGCCACCACCACTCTGTGGGGCGTCCCCGGGGCCGTGGCATGGCCGCCACCGCTCTGTGGGGCGTCCCCGGGGCCGTGGCATGCCCGCCGCCACTCCATGGGGTGTCCCGGGGGCTGGGGCATGGCCACCGCTGCCCTGTGGGGTGTCCCCGGGGCCCCGCTGCTTCGGGAGCCCCCTGGCTTGCCCCATGCCGCCGCTGCCCTGAAGCCGACGGCTCTCCCCCCCTCCCCCCAACGTGGCGGTGGCAGCCCCTATTCCGGAGGCTTTCCACCCCCCGCGCGGGGGACGACCCCGATGCCGGCAGGCCCGCCCCGCGGAGCCCCTCTCCCCTCACATCCCGATGTTGCTGCGGGGCCACTCCCCCTCACAGCCCGGCAAAGCCCCGCGGGGCCACTCCTCCTCCCAACCAGCCACAGCCCTGCGGGGCCACCTGTCTTCACAGCCAGGCACAGCCCCGCAGGACAGCTCTCCCTCCTCCCAGCCAGTCACAGCCCCGCGGGGCCACCCGTCCTCAAAGCCAGGCACAGCCCCGCAGGACAGCTCTCCCTCCCCACAGCCAGCCACAGCCCCGCAGGGCCACCCCTCCTCCCAGCCAGGCACAGCCCTGCAGGACAGCTCTCCCTCCCCACAGCCAGCCACAGCCCCATGGGGCCACTCCTTCTCCCAGGCAGGCACAGTCCCGCGGGGCCACTCCTCCTCACAGCCCGGCACAGCCCCGCGGGGCCACTCCTCCTCACAGCCCGGCACAGCCCCGCGGGGCCACTCCTCCTCACAGCCCGGCACAGCCCCGCGGGGCCACCCCCCCTTGTGGCTCGCACTTCTGAGTTGGCAATTTTTGCCACTATGTAGCTCAGATAAGGCGCACCGGACTATAAGGTGCACTTCTGGATTCGAGGGAAAAATTTAGTCAAAAGGGTGCGCCTTATAGTCGTGAAATTACTGTAATGAATTACACTAATTTCACGATTATAAACTGCACCTGATTGTAAGCTGCACTTTCGGGTGTCAGCAACATTTCATTCTTTGTCCATATATAAACTGCACCAGATTATAAACTGCACTTTTGTTCGCAGCGAAGTAACCAATTTGTAACAATCATGTGATTCCAGTTTTTACTGGCATGTGCTCATTTTGCAAAGCTCCGCTCCCCCCGTGGTGCCGGTGGGAGCCCCTGCCTTCCCCCGCACCGTAACAGAGTAACCAATAGGTAACAATCATGCAATGATGGGTTATACTGGCAGGTGCCAATTCACGAGCTTGGCTTGGCACCGCAGCTTGCACTTCTGGGTTGAGAAATTTCCAAACTTTGTTCATATATTGGCTGCTTCTGAGTGTAAGCCGCACTTCTGGGTTGGGACCAAAATTTTAGTCAAAATGGTGTGGCTTATAATCGTGAAATTACTGTACTTGTGTGGTTATTTTCACCTGTGTAGTGCTGACACACAGACTGTATGGTGCAGGGGGAGAGAGAAATCCCGAGGGCATTGCTGTGAGGGATACTGCCAGGAGGTAATGGCTACACCAGAGTTGCAAGCAGGGAGGAGTTGCCTTGCTAATTCCAAGTATTTTCATCACTGAGCCCACTGCACCTTGTTCTCATCCAGACAATTCTGCCATAACAACGCTCCTAATTCTATTCCTTGTCCTACAGGTGCCACTGAAAGAAGATGCTGGGCCATGCCACGCACAGAGCATGGTGAAGAAGGCTTGGAACTGGCAGCTGCACTGCTCTGCCCTTGTGCTCTGTAATTCCCTTGTGGTGTGTTCTGGGAGATGGGGAGGTGGTCAGTGACAAAAAGCACCTGTAGTGGTTAATGGAGAAGAAATCCCTTCTTTCGTGAAAATCTGGGTATTCACTTACATATCTTAACTCTTTCCATGCATGTCCTTTTTTGCCCTCATTCCCTAAATTTTGTTGACTGAGAAAACCAGGATTTTGGTCTTATGTCTGGGATTTCTGGATAGCTAGCTACCTGAGTGCATGTGCAGTAGTGCAGATCAAGTGATGTCTGTCTTGATAACTGACCAGCACACATATAAAGATCAACTATACTTGAAGTGAATAAAATTCCAAGGTATCTGGAGCAGGTGTCAGTTATCTGAGCATTTGCCAGAAGATGCCTGCATGCCTTTTTCTGCCTGTGTTTTTCTGAGCTGAAATTAGAGATGCTGACACGAACTTTACACAAGAAAAGATAAAACAATTTAAAAATATCTGACAGAGCCCCTGTAATGTAAATCAGGAACCTATCAGGTTTCAGAGGAACTCCTTTGAACATGAAAAATTCTGGCTACTATCAAATGTCTTGGCTTTTCTCCTTAGATTTTTAGCCCTGAACACATTCAAAGAAAAAAAATAAGACTGTAGGAAGGAATGATCTTTTCAGTGACAGTAAATTTTACATTGCTGTTGATTCAAATGAGTCCATTACTGTTTCCTGGAGGTGAAAGGGAAGGCGCTCTTATTGGCTTAATGCTTCAACATAACTTGTGTGCTTTGGAGAATGAAACAGGCACCTTTTCAGTCTGCACATGGTCTATTCTTAGCTGGGGGAAAAGTTACTTCATTCCTACCATGAACTATACCCTTCCCTAATCAAATATTGCTGACACTGCCCTCAAAATTAGGGCTTGGGAGTATTTTTTAGATAGCAAGTTCCACAGGCTGTTCCACATACGCTGTTGCAAAAAGAACTATGAAAAAAGAACTATGAAAACAAGGGTCACTTTGCTTCTTCTTATTTAAATTAAGTATCGCTTTGTTCTCAAATTATGAAAGATCCTTTTGGGTTTATTGCTTCTATGGTTATGGACCCAGAACTGTGGGGCATCATGGGCTATACCATGATGCACAAAGAAACCCCAGTTCCTGCAGACAGTTATGCATTTCCCATGTTTCATAAATGTCTGTAAAGCACACCAGCTCATTGCTTAGTCTACAGCCAAGCACTGTGGAGAATAGTCTCTGCTCTGAAGGGCTTATAAACCTCAAAAGGAAGTCAAGCAAGTAGCAGAAAACAAGGAAACATTTAGAGTGAGAAACACTTTTTCAGATCTCAGTGCCATCTAATCATATACTACCCTATCAGTGTCTTTGTGGGAGCTGAGTGCAATTTCTTTCATGTGGGCAGACTGATAGGTCTCTTAATGTTAATGGGGCATCACATGAGCAAAGAATGCTACTGATGGAAGCAGAATCTAGATCACAGCACTGATCTTATCTGTAGCTTCTTGTGGGTAGTAAGGTCAGAGGCTTTTTGAAAGCTAAAAATCAATTGTATCAGTAGACTTTCCTGTATTTACTGCTTTGCAAGGGATCTTTCTTTGTAGAAATGCCGATTTGTCTCCAATTTTTCTTTGTAGTGCCTTAGAATTATTTGAAATTTTAAAATACAAGGATTTTGCTAAATGGAAATAGTATTTTTCACAAAAACACATGCACTTCTAAAATAACCCCATGATAATAGCCAGTTTTGATAGATTTCCCATTACCACTTTAGTAATATTTTAAATTAAGTATTTGAAATAATTTTTCTTTGGCATTCTACAATGAAACAATTTGTTGACATTTTAGCAATGGTTTTGATAATGATCATAATGTTTAAAATTGATGAGAACTTATTGAGAAAATAGGTCTAATGTGAACCCTTGTTTAGGAATAATTAATAGCAAACAAATTTTTAAAAAATCAAATAAAACCTAATGCTAAATCTGCAAGTAAAAAGCCATTCTATACAACCTTAGTCCATCCAAGATCAAATTGGAGGTCTGATCTGACACCATGTAACACAGAGGTCTAGCTCTTTTATATTGCAGTTTACAGGATAAAGAATGGTCCATTCAGGTTCTGTTCCAGAAAGCTAGTGCCCAACTAAAACTTTTCTATCCATACAGCTGTTTAACTGGCATATTTACTATTAGATTTTCCTTGAAAACAATAAAGTATCAGGACATTCTTTTACCTGTCTGTCTCTTTCGGAGTACCTGACATGTAAGAAGGAAAATGCATTGGTAACTGCTACTCCTCTACAGTCATGGAGATGCCACCAGGACAAAAATGTTTGCAGATGAATCACATTTTCATTTGACCAATTCAAGAAGTTATGCCTCAGATATGACTCCAACTGGATCATCACTGCTAGTAGCACTGTACACAGTAAAAAGTGTGTTCAGGAATTGCCATAAAACCATCTTCACATCCCTGTTAGAAACCAGATCTTGGTCTGTCTTGGGTTTCAATACAGGATGTAACCAAAATTATGTATTCTATCACCATCTGTTTGAAATCAGGTGGGGCCGGGTTCCTTATCTCTTTCACAACCCATCATCTGTCCAGGGAGATATGTTCTGTTAATGGGCTATTGAGTTCCACTGCATGACTGATAAGATGACTTCATCCCATTGTGAGATGCTCCACCCAGGGGAAGAAGCCAAGCATTTCCTACCTAGATAAAATCGGAGATTTGGAACATCCGGATAGCCTTTTTCCACTGGATTCTGGAGGAAAACCAAACCTTTCCACATCATCATTGGACCTTTGGAGGAAAACTGCACCCTTATACAGGACTACTGCTTTTNTTTTTTTTTTTTTTTTTTTTTAATTTTATATCACCGTATTTCTATTTTAATTTTTCCTAATAATGACCTCTTATTCCTATTCCCATATCTTTGCCTGAGAGCCCCTTAATTTCAAAATTATAAGAATTTGGAGGGAGTGGGTTTGCATTTTCCATTCCAAGAGAGGCTTTTGCCTCTCTTAGCAGACAACTGTCTTTCAAACCAAGACATGGTCCTATAGGACTTTATTCCAGAAGTCACAATTGAAACTGCATAACCCAGCTGAATGCATTAGAAGCCCATTTCTATATTGGTAAATGTTTATCAGCTACTCCTTGCAGACTTGTGGAGCCTTAAACTGTCGCAAATGATTTGCAAATGAGAACAAGTAATTCTGTACTTCCCTCCCAGTCTGCTCCATTTGAATTTTCTGGTAGCTAGAAAGGAGAAAGATTATTAGCTTTCTTATCAGTGCATAAGTTTGTAAACTCTCTCTCTCTCTTAATAGCCCTCTAGTTCTTGCAGCGTTCAAGTAGTATCTGACTGCTATCCCTTGTCATGTTTGATGGAAATTGTCCACTGAGTTGAAAGTTTAGAGGGAGGATCAACTGGTACATATAGAAAAGATAAGCATATAAGTCCTGAACAAAAACCTGAGAAGCCCATTATTATATTTAAAAACATATGCATTTCAGCTTGTTTGCTTACAAAAATACCAGAAATATCACTCACAAGTTGCATACTTATTGTCAAAAAACATGTAGTCAAACCTGTTTGTCTGTGTTGCTAATACGGCAACAAAAAGGCTTACAGACACATTTTTCCTGACAGAAATCCATTATGGAAATTCCTATAGTACTATTGGGAATTGCAATATTTCTAGTACGGAGGAGATGATGCACACTTCCAGAGTGAGAAAACCCATGTGAACATGGTCTTTCC
Organism: Turdus rufiventris; assembly: GCA_013186435.1. NCBI lineage: Eukaryota > Metazoa > Chordata > Aves > Passeriformes > Turdidae > Turdus > Turdus rufiventris. The sequence goes on along the minus strand of PYHW01009662.1, from coordinate 2,474,901 downwards.
TTTAGTTTTCTTAAGGAATAAACTACTCTGGCTGCATGTATACAACTGAAGGGAGCACAAACAGCACAAACCCACTCTTTCTTCCTCATCAATAAAGTTTTCTAAATCATTAACTGAAATATAAATTCTGTGATTTATAAGAAAAAATCTTGACAAAGACTGAAATACTGATTTTCTCAAAGTTATTTGTTCCAGAGAAGGAATGTGGGAATCCTTGTGATTGTTTCATGGTAAGGCAGAGTTTTTAAAAGTCTTGGAGAAAACTGATGTGTCTGAGCATAGAGATTCTCAAGTTCTTTCTGGTTGTCATCCCACATACAGGTCAGACATTTCCCATGACCCCTACTATTAGTATAAATAACAGAAGAGGCTGAATTTGTTAGCTGCAACTCAGCTTGTAACTCAAGTTTGCAACTGCTGTGAGTTTACTTCATGTTACAGTGCTTAAGCTGTGTCCTGCTGGCTACTACAGAGGAATGAAAGAAATTATCCAAGTTTTTAGACTGTATACTACATTATCGGGAGATAAATAAATTAATAAAAGCAATCAAGAAATAGAGATGGTATTTTATTGCCAATAACTTGAGATTTTGATCTATTCCAGCATGACAAATTGATATAAACATGGATGAGAGTCACAGAATCACAGAATATTCTGAATTGGAACAGACTCACAAGGATCATCGAGTCCAACTCCTGCCCCTGCACAGGACACCCCAAGAGTAACATCATGTGCCTGAGAGCATTGTCCAAATGCATCTTGAACTCTGTCAGGCTGGTGTTGTGACCACTTCCCCTGGGAAGCCTGTTTCACTGCCCAGCTACATTCTGGTGATTGCCCAACCTAAACCTCCCCTGGCACAGTTTCATGCTGTTCCTTCAGGCCCTGTCATTGGTCACCACGGGGAAGTGACCAGTTCCTGTCCCTCTGCTATCCCTTGTGAGGAAGCTGCTGGCTGTAATGAGGGCTCCCCTCAGTCTCCTTCAGGCTAAACAAGCCAAGTCTCTATATGAATTCCCCCTCTGGACTGGTCACCTTCTTCATGGCTCCCTTTTCTCTAATAATTTAATCATATATGTATCTTGCCTTAGTTAAGAGACTGGAGATGCAGGATCTTGTAGGCTATGAATTTTCCCTCAGATAGGCTAGTGGTTGTATAAGAACGCCCAACTCTCAAATCAGGTACCTCTTTTAGACATTTCAAGAGTCAGAATATGATCCTTCAGTCTTTTATAGCATTTTAATGTAAGGATTCCTTTACAAAAAAGAAAATATTTGGCATTCTTAAAGATTTGCTACAATTTTTCTTCTGAACTACAGAGATGTCACAGATGATAGAAACATGCAAAAAGATTACTGTGGATGTGTCAATGTATATTCATAAGACATTTATGCCCCCATAGCAGAGGTTTGGAATGAGCTTTAAGATTCCTTCCAACCCAAATAATTCTATAATTCTATGAGTCTGATTTTCTGGAGCATAAATTAATGCTAAAATTTTTTTGCAAGGATTTAAGTTTTAGTCCTAAAATGAGATTGTCGCAAGTGTCATGCTGCCCCCCAAGGGCCTGTGCACAGTCAGGGATCTGCTCACAGAGCTGGCACACCATGCAGCTTCTAAAATGCCATTGCAGAAGAGATCTTACTATTCTCAGGTTCTAACTCAAGTGATTTCTCAACCATTCCAAGTCTGAAATTTTGTATAGTAGCTAAAATGTGTGCTGTAGAAATACTGTGTGTATTTATAGACCACCAAACTGTTAAGCAATAGAATTGCAACCACCCTGAATGAAAAATGCTATGGACTGTTGCCTTCGGTTACAATACAGGATGTGATCAAAAGTATCTATTCTATCACCCTCTGATGAGACCAGGTGGGCAGTGATCCTTATATCCTGGGAGATATCCCGCTAATGGGCCATCCATTGAAACCAGGTGGGACATTGTTCTTTATCTTTTCACAACCCATCCTTCCTGCAGGAAGTTACATTCTGCTAATGGCCTACTGAGTCCCACTGTATGACTGAGAAGATGACTTCATCCCTTTGGGAGATGCTGCAGCCAGGGGGAAGAGCCAAGCTCTTCTTACCAAGATAAAAACTGAGATTTTGGGACACTAAGGTAGCCCTTTTTTTCCATCTGGACTCCAGAGGAAAACTAGACTTCTCTACATCATCACTGGACCTTCAGAGGGAAACTGCACCCTTCTACAGGAGCACTGCTTCAACTGAATCACATCTGTCACTGCAAGGGAACTGTAGCCACCATTTAATGGGACTGCTACCAACACTCTGACTGTCGGGGTGTCAGGTTGTATTCTGACTTTGTCAGGGTTTGGGGTTTGTGCTTTGTAGTACTGTATTTCTATTTTAATTTTCTTAGTAAAGAACTATTATTCCTAATTCCCATATCTTTGCCTGAGAGCCCCTTGATTTCAAAATTCTAATAATTTGAAGGGAGACGGTTTATATTCTCCATTTCAAAGAGAGGCTTCTGCCTTTCTTAGTAGACACCTGCCCTCAAAACTAGGACAACTATTTGACTTGATTTTTGCGTATTAATCCTTCACGTGCTCGTTATCAGCTGGTTGATCCATTTTGGTGCATTGCCTTATGTTCAAATACTTGCCAAGTGTTTGGAAGTTTTAGTTTATTCTTAGAAATTCCCAGGAATTCCAAGTAACATGCTGTGCAGTGACAGCATTTTCAGAATTTCAAGAGGAAATAATTGTTATTATATAACAAGGGACGGTACTGGGAAGCTGGAAACGTGTCAAACGTTATAGCTGAAGGTGTTGTCGATTACTGGTTGTCCACATTTACAATTTGATAAGCTGTCTCAAAGACAGCAGGTGCTGTAAGGAACACAACTGAGGTCTCATGCTCCATCTCAAACATGAGGTTTTCAAAGGCATATGTAGAGAAAGGTAATTAGAAGACAATAAACATAAAAAAATAAGGACTGCTTCTTCTACTTTTGCAAATTCTAACATTAGTTGTCTGCATCTATGTTTTATTTAAACAGGAGAATTAGGTCTTGAGGGCTAATGATATTCCTTCAGGCTTTTCTTTTTATCTTTCCTGTCAGAAGCAGGAATTCCTTATGGTCCTCTCTTCATTAGCAAACTCCAGCTTAATTAAAGGTCTGATTTTTTAGCATTAAACAGACACTATCTACTGGAAAAATCAAACATGTTTGAAACTCTTGAGCCTTTTCTATCTACATAAAGTGATGACAGAAGGAAATAGAAGGAAATACTGTTTGTTTGTTCAGGAGAAAATTTGGGTTTTTATAAACATTTTAAAATTTTTGTCAAGTTAATGAGGTCAACTTTTATTGTAGAGATTTAGTAGAAGTATCATGAACTGAACTATTCACTTAGCATTGTCATTTTAACCTTGATGATTACCCTTTAAATTATTTTCTTCCCAGCAACTGGAAAACTACATGGATCATTGAAAATTTGCAGTGTTAACCTGGTGTGGGGAGATAGTTTGTTAGGACAGTGCAGAAGGCAATTTTCCTCAATGAATTACAGCTGTACTGATTGCTGAGTAGTGGAGACAGCCTTGCCTGTCCAATGGGGATTGGTGTTATAAAAGAATGTGTTAGCTAGTCGAGAGGTAGAGTTTGAGAATTAGGGTTTGTTGCAATTTGAGCTAGAGTTTGGTGGCTGTGCTGTGAGGAAGTAAGGGATGTGGTTGTGTAAAGGACTGATAAGGTAAGATATTGTGTGAAGGACAGATAGGGTTAATTGGCTGGGTAAGAGACAGCTTGGAGTTTAGCTAGTTATGCAGATAAAAGAAGGAAACTTGTAAAGAGGAGAGAAAGAGTCAGTGCTGTGTGGAGCTGCCTGTGAGAAAAGGAATCAGTACTGTGTGGAGTTGTCTGAGAGATGGCATGAAAAGCTTTTAATAAGGGATTGGTGATGGTGCCAGTTGTGTCTGTCTTGACAACTGCAACAACATGGAAATACAGAAACTTAAGATTTTAGGCCGAATTCTTGAGCAACATCCTTCTGAGGATGCCCATATTGAGACAAGTGTTATTTAACATCTCCATTAATGATATGGACAAAGGGACCAAGTGTATTCTCAGTAGGTGTGCAGATGACACCAAGCTGTGTGATGCTGGGATGCCATCCAGATGGACCTGGGTAAGCTCAAGAAGTGGGCCCAAGGGAATCTAGTGAGATTTAAAAAAAACATGTGCAAGGTGGCAACTTAGGTTGGGGGAACCCTCAGTATCAACATAGGCCAGGGGATGAACAGATCAGTAACAGCCTGGGGGAGAAGAACTTGGGGGTGCTCATGGATGAGAGGTTGGATATGACCCAGCCATGTACACTTGCTGCCCAGAAAGCCAAATGTATCCTGGGCTGCATCCAAAGTAGTGTGGCCAGCAGGGTGAGGGAGGGGATTCTGCACCTCTGTTTTGGTGGTGAGACCCCACCTGCAGTACTGCATCCAGCTCTAGGATCCCAGCACAGGAAGCTGTTGGAGGGAGTCCAGAGAAGGCCACAAAGACAACTAGAGATAGGAGCAGTTTGTTCAGCATGATGAAGAGAAGGCTCAAGGGTCACTTAATTTGCAGCCGTTTAGTAACTGAAGTGAACCTACAAGAACAATGGAGAGAGACTATTTACAAGGGCATGGTATGTAGGGACAGGACAAGGGGAAGGAAATCAAACTAGAAGAGAGTAGGTTTAGGTTAAATACAGGAAGAAGAAAATCTTTACTGTGAAGGTGGCAAAGCACTGGACAGCTGGGGATGCCACATCCTGAGTACTGCTCAAGGCCAGGCTGGATGGGGTTCTGAGCAACCTGGTCGTACTGCAATATGTCCTTGCCCTTGGCAAGGAACCTGGAACCAGATCTTAGGATCCCTTCCAACCCAAACCACTCTGTGATTTTGTGATTCAGTGCCCTCTAATCTGGTTATAAAATAGCATTTCCTGACCTTGCAAGGATATTTGGGATAGCTACACAGAGGCATTCCCACGCTGACGGGAGGCAAGACACACAAGCAGCAAAGCTTGAATTCCCATGCTGAGAAGCATTTAAGCTTTTCAGTCGTTGAGACCTTCTTGTGAATGAGCACAGCGACCCAAGTACCCGGCGAACACCACGGCCCACGGTCACAACCATGTCACCACGGCAAAGCACTGACGCAGCCCGCCATTGCGTCCCGCCCGGCCCACGCGCGCCCTCCAGTGCTGCCCGGCGGGAGCGGTGGGGGGGAGGGGGCAGCGACGGCGCCGCTTCCGGCCTCCATTTTACGTAGCAGCTGGAGGCCGTGTCAGTACCGCGGGTGGAGGGGTTTGGCCTGTGCGGGGGCCTTCCGTCTGCCGCGCTGTTTCTTCTTCCCTCTGGTCCCGCGGGCGTGGGGGACGAGGGTGTGATTCCCTTGTGGCTGCGGTTCCCGGAGCGTCAGCATGGGGATGGGCTTCCCTAGTTCCCCCGGGAAGTTCGCCCCCTGCCGCTGAACCCGCCCGGAGCCCCTGTGAAGGTTCGATCAGCGTCGTGTCCCCGGGAAAGGTGAGAGCGGGGCTGGGCCCGTGGGCAGCATGGACCAGAGCGTGGTGGAGCACCCGGTGACCCTCATCATCAAGGCCCCCAACCAGAAATACACCGACCAGACCATCAGCTGCTTTCTGGAGTGGACTGTGGGGAAGCTGAAGTCCCACCTCTCCAAAGTGTACCCCAGTAAGCCGGTGAGTTGTTGGCCAGCCCTTTTCCCTCGCCTTGTCGGTAAGGCTGTCACTGGGGCGGCTTGGGGCGGCTTCCTTAAACCTTGTTAAATAAACAAACAAACAAGAGCTTCTGAAGAGTGACCTGTGTGAAGGCGATGGCCGTCCTTCTGCTTTCAGGGAAGTTGGCAGTGTAACAAATATGAAGCTGCTCTTTTACATCGTGTGAGAAGATCGCAGTGTAGCATCTTAAAAGGCGGTATCGCTAAAGGTTTTCGCTTATTTTTTCGGGGGAACTGAGAATTTAAGTATCTCAGTTAACTGAATTTGAGACTTAATTTTTGTAAATCTAAGAGCACTGGCTAAGAGTTCTGTCTGTCCTAAACTGTAAGTGATATCCTTAAGGTTAACACGATCTAGGGAATTCATAAGTGTGGAATGTATAGATGTTTCTTCATAGTATTATTTAAAACAATATAGTTGAACAGCCTCCAAAATTATTTCCTCTTTGAAAAGCCATTTTTCTTGAGAATGTGCTGAAAAAAATACTGATAAGTGTTATACAAACTTGTATGACAGCTATGATTATTTTGAAAATTAATATCTGTAGCGTTTTTTGTTTCTGAAGGAAATATAGTTTATTTCTAAATGTGGCAATTAAAAGGGGCTTAGAAAAAAGTGTAGGCAATAGGTGATAATACAGCATATGTGTAGAATGGCAGTCATGCAGAACGGTATATTTTAAAGTTTGTTCTAGACAACTGTATGAGAAGCGCAGCAGTATTTGGGGCCTAGAACCAGGCTTTAGAAAACATCAGCAAGAGGTGACATCTATATTTTAAATTATTTTTCACCTATTTCAATAGAAGAATTACTGTCATGGTTGATTTTTTTGGACAGAGGAAAGTAAAATACTAGCTTTGTCTCAAAAAGGGTTGCTGCCTTTTGGAGAAAGAAGAAAAGTAGCCAGCAGCTTGGGCTGTGGCACTGGTACGTTGACATCTGTTAAACAGTTGTGAGAGTTTGTGAATCTAGTTGTTGCTGTAATTCTGCTGAAAGAGGCTATCTGCTGTGAAAAACAAAAATATCACTCCAGCTGATTGCTTCATCCTCCTCACTAGAATTTCCTCTAGCGATATGATTGTGTTTAAACAGTAGTTTTCTTACTCATCCTATGAATGATCCTGTTAAATTGAGCTCCTGAAAGGAAAGAACCTTTGTGAACAAGAATTTTGCATGTTGCACTGTAAGCTTTAAACAGTACTATAGTGTTCAATTTCATTTTTCTGAAGCATATTTCTTCTATTGAAAAGAGGATCCTTGAAGTGCCTGTCAGTATTAAATGACTAGTTCAGCATACTTGTTCTGTGTTAAAGAAAGAGTGGGGAGTTTCTTTAGTGAGAATTATATCAGTAATTCCAATTTAATTTTGTTTTACTGCACTTGCAGTTAAACTAATAACTGAACACAGTATTTTTATTTCATTGGACCTTTCAAGTTAAACTAATAACATGGGAGAGGAGAAAGGTGTTTAATAGGATGGCTCCTATTTACTATGTGTAGTAAAATCAAAGTGTATTTTTGGCTTGATATATTTTTTGATGTTGAGTGCTACTGCTTTTTTCAAAAGGGTGCAAGTCCTTTTGCTCTTAGGCACTCCCCTCCTTGCCTTTTTTTTTTTCATTTTAAACTTATTCACTATTAAAGGGCTGAATTCTCTGTTCCCTCAATATGATGGGTCCTGGAAATAATTTTTATTACAATTTTATTTTAAGGTGGTGGGAATACACCAGAACACAGAGACTATACAGACCTTGCAGTGTTCTTGAAGTTAAGGGTGTAAAATAGAACTCAGTTGCTCTCATTGCTGTACATAGTATTTCAAGTATTCAAGTATTTCTGTGTGACTTGAACCTCATTCTTGTATGTACATGTCCTGGTTTGAAAGACAGTTATTTGCCAAGAAAGGGAGGAATCCCTCCCTTAGATGAAGAGTGAAAATCCCCCTCCCTCCAATTTATTATAATTTTGAAATTAAGGGGCTCTCAGGCAAAGATATGGGGCTAGGAATAACAGTTCTTTACTAATATATCTACAAGATAAACAAAAACAACAGCTATGAAAATTAACGAAAAAAACAGAACAGTTACAGTAATTTCATGACTATAGGGTGCACCTGGGTGTAGGCAATTTTCCGAACTTTTGCCGATATATAAGGTGCACCGGACTATAAGGCGCACTTTTTATTTTCTTGCAGCAGGGATCTGCCGCCGGCTCCCCCAACGTGGTTGCTGGCCGAGGCTCTGCCTCCACCCAGCAGCCATGGCACCGCAGGCCCCCCTGCAGTAGCGGTGCCGCGGGCCCCCCGGCTTGCCTGCACCTGGCAGCTACGGGCCCCCGGGCCCGCCTGTACCTGGCAGAAGTGGTGCCGCAGGCCCCCAGGCTTGCCTCCACCCGGCAGCCACGGCCCCATGGCCCCGCCTGCACTTGGCAGCAGTGGCCCTGCCAGCTCCCCCCGCAGCTCACACTTCCAGGTTGGCAAATTTCCGAACTTTGTCCGTATATAAGGCGCATTAGACTATAAGGCGCACTTCTGGGTTTGGGCCAAAATTTTAGTCAAAAGGGTGCGCCTTATAGTCTTGAAATTACTGTACTCCGTTCTAGTCCTTTTTGGCCACAGACGCTCTCTCCCTGCAATCAGTGCTGGTGATGGGGACAGAGCAGGTCCCGTGCAGCTGCCGAAGGCTGGAATGAAGGCAGCAGTGGCCCAGGTGGGAGAAGGATAGAGGAAGGACTCCCTTGCTCACGGTGTTGGTTGTCGCACTTGGCTGTGTGCTCAGAAGAAGCAGGTTGAAGCGGTAAGGCAGCAGTGCAGTGTCCGACAGCAGCTAACGTGGCTCCCGGTGTTGGGATAGCAGGGGGTGTGGTAGGATAACAGCACCAGACATCTCCCTCTGACTCTGCGGTTGAGAGAGTGAGAGCACAGCTACCCCTACCTCCTTTCCCCCCGGTCCCAAGGTTGTGGTCTCCCCCCACTTTGTCTCTAGCCACTCTAGGGTGTAGCCAACAACACATCACAATGGGGAAAATTCCAGAGAAGAAGGAAAAAACCCCATCAGTGCATCTCTAAATTAGTTGGTAAACTGATGAAAACCGTAAGTGTCCTAATTAGATTTACAATTTATTAGAGTATGTTTTCAGAAAATGAGGTGGTTAGAATAGGCAAATGATAGTTCTTGAGGTAGTGTTTGGGATTTTTCCAGATTAATTTGTTTTTTAATTTATTAAATTACTTGCCTAAATACATAAAAATTTCAAGTACAGGCAGATTTAAATTGATTTAGTTCTTATTAAAATTGATAAACTTAGCAAAGTAAGTACTTGAATAAGCTAAATAGGTTCTGAAGGGTGTTAAAGGGTCTTTATTAAGAGTCACATTTGTCAGTACTTTTATTCCCTGACTGGACTGGTTTTCACAGATAGAGTACAGTTATAATGTCCCTAAATGAAATACTTATGTAGAATAACACAAGGCTGTTGTAAAATCAGCCTGTGTGTGTCAGTCTGGCAGATCCTACCTTCAGTGCTTTAACTACTGCAGTGATTACACCTGTGATCAGTACAGTAATTTCACGACTATAAGGTGCGCCCTTTTGACTAAAATTTTCCCTCAAACCCGGAAGTGCACCTTATAGTCCGGTGCACCTTATCTGAGCTACAAAGTGGCAAAAGTTGCCAACCCAGAAGTGCGAGCCGTGAGGGGGAGTGGCCCCGCAGCAGGGCCGGGCTGCGAGGGGGAGTGGCAGTGGGGCTCTGCCGGGCTGTGAGGAGGGAGTGTCCCCGCGGGGCTGTGCCTGGCTGCTAGTGGGGAATGGCCCGGCCCTGGGGACACCGCACGGAGCGGCAGCGGGCATACCCCGGCCCCGCCAGGTACAGGTCGGCCCGGGGGCCAATGGCTGCCGGGTTGAGGCGGGGCGTTGGCCAGCAACTGGGCAGGGGGAGCTGGGGGCGGGACCTCACTGCAAAAAAAAGTGTGCCTTATAGTCCAGTGCGCCTTATTGTCATGAAATTACTGTAATTTAAAACTGCTATTTCTCATTTCCTGCAGTACTTGTCATCTAGCTTTTACCTTCAGTGCTAACTAGATGTGGTTGTCTGGATTTTTATTTCCTACGGAAGAATGGGAGAGAGGCTTATTGAACTAAAATAATACCTGTCTGGTAGCTGCAACTGTATAGCTCAGCGATTGCCTGTGTATCCTACAGGACGTTTCTACACTGTCTTAGGTTTGGTGTTTGGTAATGTGCTGGGCATAGCTAGTTTGGAATAAGCATTGCAAAAAATCTTGCATGAAAAATGGAGTAAAAAATTCCATACCAGTAGCTCTAGAGTTCTTAGTTTTGAATACATACCTTTTGGATTTTGATCTGCAAACTGGCTCCCATCTCACTCTAGGTTCTAGAATAATTTTTTCTGATGCTATGTCCTTTCTTCTGAAAATAAGGCTACTCTGATTATGAGGTTTGAGGTGTCTTTCCATCACAATTCAGTGTTTCAGCTAGCAGGGAGCATGCTGTTCCTTGAAGCAGGAGTTGTGGTAGTGAAATTTCCTCTGGCAGAGGATGAGTTGAATGCCTTTTCCATTTACTTTGCCATATGTGTGAACTACTGTGTTTCCATATTTATGACCTCCTCTTCCATTTCAATTAAAAAAAAAAAAAAAGCCCATTTCAGAATTGCAGGCTTTCAACCTGAGAATTTCAAGTGACAATCCTTTAGTTCTCAGGTAGGTATTTAATTTATGAAGGGAGGAGTAGGGGATTTAAGGCCTCATCTTTCTCATTGAAATCTCTGACTTAATGTGATTGATGGTATTAAACATATGTTTAACCTTTCCTTTTGTGGCTTTGTAGGGAGTTGAAATGCATTTCTGAAGGCTGTGTAGTCAGCTTTGAGGGGTGGTTTAATCTTGCCAGTTTCACCTCTAAAATAATCATATTTACAAGTTATTTCCATCTTGTTAGAGGTGATACTTTAATTAGAGGGGGTGGAAGAAGGATGTTTCATGAGGCACTGAAGAGAACAATGGAAAGTGGTCGTGTAGAAAGCTCCATTATGACTGAGACAGGCAAAGCAACACTCTAGTGTTTTGCTGGATGATGATTTAAAGATTTGGGGTTTGAGGGGTTTTTGCTATTAGACTTTCCTTGTTTTAAGTGCTTATGTGTTCTTATTAATCTCCAGATAATCTGTCTCGGGACCCAGAAACAAGGATTCTTAAGACTTTTCTTCTGACTGCAGTGGTCAATCTAAAGCACAATTTTCCAATTTTCAAGAAAATAAAGTTTTCATTAGTCTTGATGCTTAAATTCTTTTTCTGGCCTTTCCCAAATGCAAAATGCAAACTTGCTTGAAGGGAGCAACAAAATAGTATTACTCAAAAGAAGTTACTGACATGAGTCAGGCTTTTTTTTGTATGTTTTAAATGTAAATAGTAGTAGTACAGCATTGTTGTTGAATGTGTTACAGTATTTTATCAATTTGATCTGCAAGTAACTAGTTATGACACATAAAAATATTGTCCAATGTCACTAGTTAAAAATACAGAAAAGTGCAGAAGTCTAGAGAAAATTATCTTAAAAGCGATGAACGTTCTGCACAGTATGTGTCGGGTTTTTTTAAGCATTTATTTAATAATGGCTAGTATGGCTTTGAGGAAAAAAGTTAAAACCTCAGATTTACTGAGTACTTATTAGCATTATTTGCTTTGAGTATCTCTGTTTTGTTCTAATGGTATGACTTTTTTTTTTCAGGTTAAAAAAAAACCCAATCAATTTTGTAATCTTTCTATATTTTGCTAAATTATTTGTATTATTTCATCTGTACTGCAAGAAAAAAAGTCAAAACTTCTGTGGAAGCTTTTCCTAATCACAGAGATCTGGGGCTCAACTATTTGTATTAGTGTGAACAAGATAGCAGAGTGGGCAGCAGAAGGCTGGGATAGGAAGAGAAGAGGTGTAAGACTTGGTGATTGTACGATGGGGAAATTCTTGAAATAGTTCATGCTGATAATGCATGTCTGTTACATTGATGTTAGGTTAGATTACTTCATTTAGCATTTGTTTGTTTTTCTTTGAGTAAGCTCCTTGTTTTAGCATATTGGACATCTTACTGTAGCTAGGTACCTCAAATAGTTTCCTTTAATATAATTTTGTTATTTCTATTAGGTGGAATAATCCCAAGTTACTATCATATGAACAATATATAATTTGTTGTAAACAAAAATTTTATTTCTTTTTTTAATACTGGATTATTGTAAACTGTGAAACTGTTAGGAAAAAAGCTTACCCAGGTAAGCTACCTTGAAAAATGCTTTTGCTGCTTCTTGCTTTTTAATGCTTTCCTTGTTTTTCTTGGTTTTGGGGTTTTTTTGGTTTGCTTTTTTTTTTCTAATGATTTGTTTAGTTTTGTTTTTTTTCTGAGTAGGTTTGAGGGTGGGGACAATATAACAGAAGTCCTTGTTGAAAAAGACTGAAATTTGTGCTCTACTGTGTATTTTAATTGGCATTCCATTGTTCTGCTAACTTTCTTTGCCCCAGCCACTTATCCATTTATATTTTCAGAAGGTGCCTGGGACCAGGAGCAGGGTAAAGAAGAAATCACTTTGAGCATTTGAACATACTTTAAAGTTTTCTTGACAAGCATTTACCCTTAAGTGGTGTTAATTGTTATGGCACTCTTGCTGAGTGCTTAATAGCATAATTTAATTATTTTTCAGAAGTAATTTGTGAGTTGGACTTGTGAAGCCTCTGAAATGTTTTTAAGTCTGTCTGTTGGTGTTGTTCATTTGCACATGAGAATTCCTTTTATCTCCATCTGTATACCTGTACAGCAGGAAAAAAAGCTAAATTACTTTCTTTGTCCCCATCTCCTAGTCTACAAAGGATCAGAGACTGGTGTATTCTGGCAGACTGCTTCCTGATCATCTGCAGCTGAAAGATGTTCTCAGAAAAGTAAGCTTTATGTCAACACCATACAATATTTGTCCAAGGCCCATTTTTGGAAAATAGGAATTTAGGTTTGTGTTGTTTAACTTCAAATTTTCATTGTTGTATTGAGAGATGTAACCATATGATGTTGATAAGTTCTGGAAAAAGTGTTTTCAAGTATGCCTTGTGTATAGGATTATGATACTTGTGGATTGAGGCGTATTTCTAATTGATAGGAGAGGAAGTAGGCTATGCTGAGTCCCAAGCAAGTAATATGTTGTGTATCATAGAATGATGGAATGATTTATGTTGCAAGGGACCTTACAGATCTAGTTACAACCCTCCTGCTTTGGGCAGGGGCACCTACACCAGGTTGCTTAGAGCTCCAACCTGGCCTTGACTTATTTTGACAGTTACCACTGTCCCGTAAATGGAATAATACAATATATTTGTGTTGATTTGGGATATCATTTTAATTCTCATAGAGGCTTAAATCCAGAACTTGTGTCAGAAATGGTATTTGTGTAAGCAGATAAAGAATAATAATGGGACAGAACTGGAATTCTAGATTCCTGAACAATTTCCTGGGAAGGCTGTTTGTCTTGGTTTTGGTTTGCCAGCTGTTAACCATTCCTGATAATGTTTGAAATTTTGTTGGTTCTTTCTCTTTTCCTTTCGTAATTTTTAAAAATTGTTGGTTCCTATTGGAACAAATAATTCTATTAGTGTAATTTTGGATTCTTCAGTCAGATCCTAATTCTAAAAAAGCATGACATGCAGTAAATCTTGGAATGCATACACTTGGTTTTCAAACTGGCTCAAATAGCTTGGATTGATGATACTAATTAATAAGTTCTTCATTAAGTTAGGAAGGTTCTTAATGTGTAGAAGAATGTATTTAGGGTAGATTATAAAGAACTTTTGTTTCAATTTTGATGGTGATGGGAAACATGATGCATTATGTTGAGTTGTCTAAATTCTTTGTAAACAGGTCAGGATGAATCAGTAGCTGTTATTGGGGAAATACCTTAGGTCCTTGCACAGTTTTTAATCCTATGAAATAGATGAACTCTATAGTACAGTACCTGGCTGTTGGTAAGGGTACTATTTTATGACATATTCAGGTAAAAATCAATCTACAGGCTGCAAGAGTGGGTGGATCCCATTTTAAAACTTCCTGTGGAGGAAAGTCTCCAAATGTGGATGGTGGTGTAGTGAAAATAGACAACTGAACTTCAGTATTGAGAGGAGAAACAGATGCAGAGGAGTCTGGAGTATTGCTTCAGCAGACTAACACTGCTGTTCCTTTATAATCTTTATTGTGAAACAGATTTTATTAAATGAGATTAAACTTTTTACCATAGAGAATGTTTGCAGTTCACTGTGTATAGCTTTACTAGAAGACTGGAGATGGACTATTGCAGACCAATGTATACCCTATACTGCTTAAATGTTCGAGGACATGCTGATAGAACTTATCTCAAAGCTTAGTTTTGCTTGCTAAGGACTAAATGAAATCAAAATTCCTTAAATTTACTTGGCCTACTTATAGGGAACTGGTTTTAGAAGCAAGATTTCCAACTTTATGTGCTAGAGTAGAAACTTTGTAGCTAATATCTTCCTTCACCATATGGAAGCTGTGCTTGGCTTTAAAGCATTGGCATAATGCTTTAATGTCATAATGACAGTTATAGGCCTTGGTTGTAGTTCAAGAAATTTATGAATTTGAAAACACATCAGTCCTAAGCACAAAGAAGTTTGTGTTGGAAGAAGAGTTTCTGTGCTAAAGCTTTTGAGAGCTTTTGGAAAAAAAAGTATGATTGCACTTAACTTCAGTCTCGTTCTCTGCCAAAATTTCTATTAGCTATAAATTATTAGTATTATCAGAGGACTTACTAAATTGCTTAGTCTAGCTTTGTGATACTTGCTCCTTGGTACTAACCAGTGCCATTTCACTGATACAAAATGCCTCGAGGCTGGAAGTTGTGGCACTCTTTTAGCATAGTAGTGTCCAACACATTACTGATGAATAGAAGTATATTGCAATGAACTGCCATGTTTAATAAAGCTGTAGGCTTACCAGTGGTATATCTAGCTTCCCTGCCTTTCCCAGGGGCATAATTTTTTATCTAGGAAGAAAGTGATTGGTTAGGTTAAAGGCTTTTGACATGGTCAAAGTGCTGATCACCTGTGTTCAGTGTTTCTGATCCTTGCTATCACTGAGTGGTAAGAACTTACACTTAATGCAGCAGTGAGGCTGTGCTTGAGATTAGGAACCAGGATATGAAGAGGAGTTTAAATGACTGAGTGTGCATTGGTTATGCTAGCAGCAATGCACAGTAGTGTATAAAAGAATTTATCTAGTTTTTTCCATTCTTAAAGATCAAAACCATAAAAAGGGGTAAATGGCTGTTATAGCACATTTATATATAGTTTAAAAAACCCTCTCCAAACACAGATTTTTTGAATGTCGTCTCATTAAAAACGGCAGCTTGCCTGCATCATGCTTTCAGAATGATTTCAGAAGAGGATAGAGATTTTTGTTGCTACTCTTGTTTAAAATTTAGTTACTGAAGAAGCTGCAGTGTGCAATTTGAATATGCAGCCAGAACTGTTGCTATGGCTGTGTAAGGGGGTGTTTTAATTTGGTACAGTGAAATAGCTTTAGATTGAAGTTGTGGCCTCCAGACTGGGGGTGAGCGTGTTCCTGCAGAATTGGCATGGTCTTGCTACATGGCTTCAAATGATGGCATACTTTTGCTTCCTCTCTTTCAAATATTTTGGAATACTCAAGCCTCACCTAGCACTTTGAATAGTACTCCCTGAGCATGAAATATCTGCAGGCACCCTTCAGTTGTGTGTCTGCAGGTTAGGCTTGAACCAGGAGCTTAAGCTTAAGCAGGAACAAGGTGCAATGCAATGGCTGGCACACTGTTCTTATCTTAGTCTGCTTGTGGCATTCCAGTGCCTACATTTTTCATTATGTCTCTTTTCAATAACACTCTTCATAGATCTCAGTGCAAATGTAAGCATTCTCAACCTCAGGTAAACTGAGACCTGAGATTTTTCCGAAATAATCTACAGCTTGTGATACGCTTCCTCATGCTTTTCCTGGGGTTCTTTGGTTCTGCTATTCTGCACTTCTAGGGAAAACTGGGATCAAGTCAGTCTTCCATGTGTTAATGTGCAGAGCTCCTAAGAAGGCATTTGTTGTGAAACAGTAGGATTCTCTTGCTAGAGTCTAGTGTTGCTTTATGGTCTGTTTTGTATAATGTTTTTTTAGTGTTTACAGCTTTGACTGTTTTATACTTGTAATTTTCTCCAGTATTGTTGCTTTAGCTCTTCAATTTCTTTAATTTTTAGCAAGATGAGTATCATATGGTTCACCTGGTATGTACATCTCGGACACCCCCAAGTTCTCCAAAACCCAGCACCAGTAGAGGTCATGGAGCATCAATCTCCAGCAGTAGCTCAGTGAGTTTTTTCATATGCAGGACATGAATTCCTTCTGTGCTAAGGGAACTCTCCATTAGTTTATCTTTTAACTTTTTATATTTGTGTGTAAAATGCTATGTTGAAAGTAGAGTATGCCATATGAATTTGTACAATTAGACTTGATTATTTAAGGATGTAATTTTATTTAAAGATTATCTTTTTTCAAATTGTAATAGTTATGTTTATTAGATGATAAAGCACTACTTTTTCTAGTCTATTCTGTCTTTTTAACACTATATTGAGAAGTACTCTTTCCTTTCTCTCCATATCCCTGTATCATTGGCAGAAATTGCACTGTATATTCAGAATTTTAGAAAAACTAAGTTGAGATTTTCTTTGTGAAAATTTAAGAGACCAGTCAAAATAGTGCTGTTGTCATGAGATACAGGTGGAACTTGGCCAGGGTTTTTTTTGTGTCTGACAGGAATTGGCCAGTATTTATGTATGAACTTTGAGCTAGTCATAGCATGTGTAAGACAGTCAAAAGTAGGAAATGTTCTTAAACAATTTCACTAATAAAAGTGTTACAGAACATGTTTATGGTGCTTTAAGCCTTCCTGTCTCCACACCCTCCAAAAACGATGATTATCTTTGGTTGTATTGTGTTTTAAAAGCAGTTATGATTTCTGTTGAGAGCTTGGTGGGTATCAGCTTTTTCCAGAAGTGAAACTATCACTAAGTAACTCTTGAAGGTTAGTCAGAAAGGGATATATACAATACCACTGCAGATGTGTATATTGTCAGCATATAGGAAATGCCCTTTAAAGCTGTCTGTCTTTATTCTGCTGTTGATAGGGCCTGTGCTATGTGACAGTCAAAAACATGAACAGTTTAAGCAGTGGTAAAGGGGATTGTGGCTACAACATCTTTTCAGAGCCTGTATTTATATCTCTGTTTACAGGCTGGACACAGATGGCCTCCTTGACAAGTATTTTATTGCTGTGTACATCAGTTGTAGATGTTGTATTTGAATGTACAGTAATTTCACGACCATAAGGTGCACCGGACTATAAGGCGCACCCCCGGAGTCAGCAAATTTCACAACTTTATAGATTATATAAGGCACACTGGACTATAGGGCGCACCTTTTTTTTGCAGCGAGGAGTCGCACAGCGTGCAACAAAGTAATGAATACTGGCATGTGCTCAATTTGCAAACATTTTTCAAAGATCGGTGTAGCCTTTAAATGCAGCCCCAAGTGTCCTCCCCGTGTGCGGGCGGGCCCTGGCACTCCCGCCACTGGCAAGGCGGGACTCGGGGCAGCTGTGGTTCGGGGCGGCCATGGCTCACACCTCAGGATTATTGCGGTTCAGGGTGGCTTGGGGCCACTTGGGGGCGGCGCTGCCCTTGGCTCGGGACTCGGGGGCAGCGCAGGACAGGGCCTCCCTTGGCTCAGGGCCGCTGTGGGCTCGGGCCTCCCTCAGCTTGGGGGTGGTGCCTGGCAGGGCTGCCCAGTCCCACCCACCCCGCACGGCTTCCACTGACTGGGGGCTGGCCGGTCCCACCCACCCCGCACGGCTCCCGCAGGCCTCGGGCTGCTCGGTCTTGCTTCCCCTTGTGGCTCGGCTCATGGTTTGTACTTCCGGGTAGGTAAATTTCTGAACTTTGTAGATCATATAAGGCGCACCGGACTATAATGCGCATTTCCAGGTTTGGGGGAAGATTTTAGTCAAAAGGGTGCACCTTATAGTCGTGAAATTACTGTATTAATGACTGCTTAAAGCAGGCAGTATGCAAAGTGCTAAGTTCAGAATACTTTGGAGAAAACAGCCTAAACCTGAAGTTTGAATGGCCTTTGTCCTTCTACTTGGTTTGTTTGGTTTTTTTTACTCCTTCCCACCCCCCCACTGTCCAGTGGTAAATATTTCTTGTTTTCTTTGTAGGGGCAAATGTGATACAGATGTCTTAAATAATTGCATCTCCTTACTTCCTGAATTGTCAGAGTTAAAGAGGATTTTCTACAGAGTAAATACTACAGTAATTTTTAGCAACAGGATTTGGGGACTTACTAAAACTGAAAAAATGCATCTTTATGGCCCCATTGTAGTCTTGTTATGGTTAGAGACAGTTTAGAAGCCAGGTATCACAGGTCTGACACTAGTTTTCAGGTGTGTTCCTTGGAGCCTAAGTAGTTCCTACCTGTTTCCCTGTTCCCATTGATAGCCCCCTTGGAGAGGTGAGCACAGCAATTTGGATTGGGCAACTGGTGCAGTAAAGAGGATGACAAGTAGAAGGGGTAACTAAAGATAAGGATAGGGGAATGGTATGTTAAGCTACTGTCTTTGAAGATAGTTATATCCTGAAGCTGTAGTTACTTCTGTGAACAGCAGCCACTAAAATTTTCATTCGTGCTAAATATTCTTTCCATTAAGTTTTAGTTTGCTTCAGCCTTTTGAACCTATGATGCCCAGTGACTTTTGTGGTTTTCTCTGGAAGCTATCAGATGTTGAGTCTTTCTGAAAATTTTTCCCCCTTGCACCTGAGTACAATTTTGAATTTGTTTTTGCTAAGGCTTGCCAGAACCAATAAAACCACAGAAGACTTCAGTGTTTACGTTCTTAATAAAACTTATGACAAAAAGCAAGTAGTTTTTTTAAGACACAGCAGTAAATCTTGTGACTGTGGTGAAAGATCCACAACCTCAGATTTTATTTATTTTTAAGAATTTAGAGATTTCTGGATCAACTGCTGCCTTACCCACAAACCAAGAAGCAGCTTCTACGTCTTTGAGCACTAGTGCAGACGGAGTGAGGCATCGTAATCTTCCACAAGCACACAGCAATCCTATGCCAAGCCACCAGTTCCCTTATTTAATGCAAGGGTAAGTGAGACTGAAGCAATCATCACTTTTCGATACTCTTTACAGTACTTTAAATATTCAGTTACAATTATCTTTCTTTCGCAGTCTGGAAACCATTTGGCTCGTTCACCTTGAAGCATAAGTTACATTAGAAAAGTTTTCACATGAAAATTAGTGTTTTTAGCCAGGAGTCAGTCAAAGAAGAAGTTCTCTTGGTGCTTCCCTTCAGGCAGTTTTTTTTATATTTTTCTTTGTTTCCTCCCCTCAATTTTCTTAGACAAGTGCAGCTTTAATATGTTTAGTGAATGTAGTTAGTAATGTAACTGATAGAATTCTTACTTCTAGTTGTCTTTTCTGTCCATTATTTTAACAGTCAACTCTATATTCTTAGCAGGATATGATGGTTTCTAGTTTTTGACACATAAGAGCTGTAATTCTTCATTTCTCCATATTGGATTCAACTGTAGAAATGATATGCAGGTGTTTTGAGTATGTGTAGTGCTTGTGTATCTACAACAGAATGTTTAAGGATTTTCATACATGCCAGTGAAAGTAACCAGATCTAGATCAGGTCTGTTATTATGTAATATTATGTAACTATTAAAATTCTATCTCTTTTTTGCACTTAAAAAGTAGCTTTAGGAATTTTAATTCATGTGACTTTTGCAGCTGCTTGAACATGTTTTTTTTGTCTTTAGTAGTAGTAATAGCTTCTTCCAAGAGGAAGATAGGAGGATGGTGTATTCTGAGATGATGGCTGTCATTTCCTCAGGAAGCACTTTCAAGTTTCCTTTCTAACAAGGTGTTCTCCTAGTACTGTATAGATTTTAGAAACCTACTTTGGAGAATGTTGAAACAAAACCCCCTAAAATGTGAAAGTGCTAACGGTAACATTGCTTCTGTTGCTGGAAAGAAAACAGATGCCAAGAGCTGTTGAAAGCTTATTAAGTTGCAGTTTAATTTACATACTTTCATTAGAATTAACTCAGGCTTGACTACTCTTGCTAGTTTTCATCTTGAATTTTTTTTTCCTGAAATGTACTGTCTGCTGGGAAGAGATTGCCTTTGTAGTGGTGGACAATAAATGTTATTCTGACTAAATGGATCTTCACAAAAATGGTCATACTTGCCTTTCTGACAAAGCTAGGAGACTGCTGTAGGTGTAATGTCAATTAATTCCAGAAGAAATTTATTATGTGTTGTGTAAATTACTAATCTCTAAGAAGTTTTGACATTTTTCTAATTAGCTTTTCACATAGACATATTTTGAGTTTTTGTCAAGCATGGTGAACTAAATGGGCTGTGTGCTTCAAAAAGGCAACAAGTATTATTTAGTCTTTGGACTGAATTAATTTGTATCCGTTTGGGAGACATTGCTGTTTTGGAAAGAGAATAACTTAAATTGAAAATACTAAGTGTGTGATTTGCTTTGTCTAATATGTAATGTGGGTTTGTAGACTGAAAAGTGCTCAGAACATGACCTCACTGTACATATTTTAGAGATTTTAGTCCTACTCTATTTCTAGCTTGGTTACCTGGAATAGGGTCCTCACTTGTGGCTGTGGTGCATTAGCAGTGCACCCAAATCACATATTTCAATTTCGTGTAATTAATCAAAAAGGAATCCAGATGGTGATCCAAGAGCATTCTGTGGTGCAAACAGAACTGTAGTAAGAGTGACTGTAGGTTTCCAGGAGTGCATTCCTAATCTGAACAGAGATGCCAAAATAAATGAACTCTAAATAATCCTAGACTTTTTTTTTTTTTTTT